>CM072538.1:11771438-12316438 GCA_036898165.1 Silybum marianum | reverse complement strand
TGTTAACTAAAACACAAGATTTCCATATTTGTAGATTTTATAATCATTGTATTATCAGAAACCATATTGAAAGAAGCCAAGATTGTGATGGTTACAAGGTTAGAGTCATTTCTTTGTATAGTTTATTAGATAAAAACAATGAAACGTGTGGATTATTGTGTTCTTTGTCGTTTTTATTTATAATCGAATCAAAATGCCTTCACTTTTGTCTCAAGTGGTTATAGAATTCAAAGAAAACGAATAATTTAAAGACAAAAACGTAATCTTAACTATTAACGTCTAAATCATATAATTTAATATAATGAGTCGAATAAAAATGAGTAACATACACACCTGTATGCCGTTTCCAGAAATGTGTTCAATTAACATAAAAATTTTACAATATATATTTACGACACTGTCCTTTTCAAATATGGTTCAAGCATTTAATCTAAACTAGATGTCTCTTTCAATTGATTTTTAGAATCATGTCATCCCGTCATAGGAGGATCCATAATCTTTTCCTAGTTGTACCACCAAATAATTACCATAATATATATATATATATATATATATATATATATATAAAGAGGTTCATGCGATAACGATAACAATTTATGAAAATGCAAGGATAATTTTCAGCCAATTATTTTGTATATAAAATTTTTCATGTAATCATATATGATTCATGTATAAAATCACATATGATTCACGTACAAAATCATATATGATTAACCGCGACTTTTCCCACGACTTAGCCACTGGAAAAGTCGCGCGTGTCATTTTTATGCTAGTACAAAATCACATATGATTTTGTACATGAAAAAAAATCATGTAAAAAATGATTGCCTGAGGATTGTCCTGACATTCTAGTAAATTGTAACTGTTCTCGTATGAACCCGCCCCTATATATATATATATATATATATAGAGAGAGAGAGAAAGAGAGAGAGAGAGAAAAAAAAGTTCAAATGCAAACTCAAATTTGGTTATGAACGTGAGGACAAATGAGAGTGCGACACGTGTCTGAATGTAGATTATTTAGACTGAATAATCAAAGAAATATTCACACTGAATATAGTATTTATTCAAACTGAATAATGTTTATTCAGACTGGATGAATATTATATTCAGTCTGAATAATGTTTATTCAGACTGAATAAATATTATATTCAGTCTGAATATTTCCTTGATTATTCAGTCTGAGTATGACACATGTCGCGCTCTCATTTGTTCTCACGTTCACAACCAAGTTTGAGTTTCATTTGAACTCCCCTTATTCATATAGGGGGCAATTCAAAGAAGAACTGATTAGTTTGTGGAAACTGTAAGAATCAAGCTTAACCACAAATCAGTGGTTAAATTAGGAAACTTATATTGATAATTTTGATTAAATTTCTAATGAAAGAGCATTTTGGGTATTTTTTCTCTCCTGTCTCCGTCCACAATCAACCGTGATACAATTATGTGATACACACTGTGATACCATTATGATACCCTTAGTGTGATACACCAATACATATAAGATGCATTGTGATAACCCTTGTGATACTCATTGTGTTACCCATTGTGATACCCAATTTTACCAATTTATCCTTTATGCTATTAAAAATGGTTGTTCCACATTAGTTCTTACAGTTTCTACAAACTAATCAGTTTTTATTCGATTAGGCCCTTTAAATATATATATATATATATATATATAGAGAGAGAGAGACAGGTTCATACGAGGACGGTAACAATTTACAGAACAATCCTCGGTCAATCATTTTGTACATGAAATTTTTTATGTACAAAATCACATATGTTTTTATGTACAAAATCATATATGATTCTATAAGCATCAAAAAGGACACGAACGACTTTTCCCGCAAGCAAGTCGCGGGAAAAGTCGTGGCTAATCATATATGATTTTGTACGTGAATCATATGTGATTTTGTACATGAATCATATATGATTTTGTACATGAAAAATTTCATGTACAAAATGATTGGCTGAGAATTGTCCTTGTGTTCTCGTAAAAAGATACCGTCATCGCATGAACCTCCCTATATATATATATATATATATATAGGAAGAGATTCAAATGAGAACTTTATAAATTTAAAGGAACAAAGGGACTAATTTGGGACCACATATGATGTGGGTCCCATCAATAAAAAATCATATCTGATTTTCAATGGTGGTCCCCATTGAATCAGATATGATTTTTTATTGGTGGACCCACATCATATGTGGTCCCAAATGAGTCCCTTTGTTCCTTTAAATTGGAGGTGTTCTCATTTGAACCCTCCCCTATATATATATATATATATAGAGAGAGAGAGAGAGAGAGAGAGGAAAGTTCAAATGTGAATCTATCTTTAATTGTGAACCTAAGGACAGATCTCAGCCCTTGATCTGAGCCATATTGAAGCCGTTCTTTAAATATGGCTTGAGGGGTAATTTTGGCATGTTTTATATATTAAACAGATTCTCCTTTATTCTTTCGTTGTTATCGTTCATATCTCTTCCGCTTATTTCTTCCTTCTCTGTTAATCGTCTTCTTCTCCATTAATCATATTCTTCTCTGTAAATCGAATTCTTCTCTATTAATCGGATTCAATGCTGTAAATAACTTTATTAATTGGATTTGCGATTTCTGAAGCTAAATTGTTGATTTCCTCTTTTCAAAGTACTCTGTTTCTTCATCAGAAAATTCAATCGATTGTGATCTCTGTTAGTTTGATTTCTAATTCAATGGACTCTGTTTCTTCGTCGTGAGGTTCAATTGATATTGATCCAGTTGAAATTTCTATTCTTTTTGTTGATCAAACATGTGATATGTTCTCTTATTGCGATTTGAGTATGGATTTTGATATTACAGATCGAGAATTTTGTTCTAATGATTCGGTTACAGATTTGGAAAATACAGAGCATCAAAAATTTTGTTCTAATGTTGAAGATGCGTCAATCTGTAAGTATTTTACTAAACTAGTTTCTAAATCTGCCGAATAACTGTTTTTTGAAGATGATGATGTTTTTTGAATCTGTTTTATATTGAAATTGATTAATAGTTTGTATTCAAATTTGAATATTAGCTTATATTCAGTCTGAATGTAAATACTACAGAGTATAATAGGATTTAGTGTTTATATTCAGACTGAATATAAGCTACACCACAAAATCTTTTACCTTATATTCAGACTGAATATAAACACTACAGTTTATTAAACATTAATGTTTTAGCTTATATTCAGACTGAATATAAACATTAATGTGTATATTCAGACTGAATATAAACATTAATCTTTTACCTTATATTCAGACTGAATATAAACACTACAGTTTATCAAACATTAATGTTTTAGCTTATACTCAGACTGAATATAAATATTAATGTGTATATTCAGACTAAATATAAACATTAATGTTTTAGCTTATATTCAATTTGAATATAAGCTACAAGCATACACACCACAAAATGGTTTAGCTTATATTCAGTCTAAATATAAACATAACATTTTCATATTACACATTAAATTTTTTATATTCAGTCTGAATATAAGCATACACACCACAAAATGCTTTATCTTATATTCAGACTGAATATAATCATACACAGCACAAATTGTTTATATTCAGACTGAATATAATCTACACCACAAAATCTTTTACCTTATATTCAGACTGAATATAAACACTACAGTTTATCAAACATTAATGTTTTAACTCATATTCAGACTGAATATAAACATTAATGTGTATATTCAGACTGAATATAAACATTAATGTTTTAGCTTATATTCAGTCGGAATATAAGCTACAAGCATACACACCACAAAATGCTTTAGCTTATATTCAGACTAAATATAAACATAACATTTTCATATTACATATTAAATGTTTTATATTCAGTCTGAATATAAAGTAGTTGTTTATATTCAGTCTGAATATTAGTTAATATTCATTCTGAATATTGTATTTGTTTTAATAATATCCTGTTTTCACTATTTTTTGTAGATGAATTTTATAGTGGAGGTGAAGATCGTCATTCATGTATTAGTATTGATGGTGATGATGGATTGAAATATTGGATTCCTGTTGTAGATGATAATTTGAAACCTGTTGTTGGAACAGTGTTTGGTACATTGGATGAAGGTATAAAAATGTATGAAAACTATGCTTCTAAGTCAGGATTTGATAAAAGACTAAGTACTGTTAAAAGAGATGCAAATTTGGTAATTACTTTAAGGTATTTAGTATGCAATAGAGAGGGTTTTCCTGATTCTGTGAAATCCAATAGTTTAGATGGGCCTGATAAGCAAGTTAGAACTACCAATATAATTAGAACGGGTTGTAAAGCAAATGTTAAGTTCAAGATTGCTGGTGTTTCTAATAGGTATTATATTTTATATGATTTTGAAGAAAAACACAACCATTGTTTATTTGATGAAGATTCAAGGCATTTGTTGAAGAGTAGTAGGAAGCTAGACTATTCTCAACAAAGGTGGATCATGAAAATGTCGAATGTTAATATTGGTGCTACAGAATATTTGTTGATCATAACTCCTCTCAGTGATTTGAATATGATTCCTTTACTATACTTAGTGAAATTCCATAGTTAAGCTTCTGTTCAAATTCAGCGATAGCACACGCTGATTGCTATCAGCGATCGCTGAAGATCAAGGAACTACGAGCTTATCACTGAAGACCTGAAGATCAGTTATCACACCAGAAGACCATTCAGCGACAGTCGAAGACTCTAGTTGAAGAAAGAGATAATCAGCTAAGTGAACTGAAGTGGTTCAGCGATAGCAGCGATTGTCTACTCAAAGTGTGAAGTCTTGTGAAGCCTCAGCGACACTGAAGATTCATCCTTGAAGATTCAGTATCAGCGATCAAATGAAGCTTCCTTTGCAAGATTAAAGATTGATCTTATCCTCGATACACAAAAGTCAAACCTAGAACCATGTCAGAAAAGGACGTACGACTTGTCTCTTATGTCCCCATCATATCTGATATGGTACTGTTCATATTCGGCCAAAAGCATGGTTGTCTTATTAACAAGAACAAACTTCCTATCCAAGCTTGACACGTGGCATATACCTTTTGTCTTGTTTCAAAGACAAACGAGTATAAATAATATGAAGATATCTTCTTTATCTTAATGCATGCTTCTGTCTAACTTATACCCTCTTTATTCTTTCTTTTATCTTCTTGTGCATCATACTTCGTGTTTCTTAGTTACAATAGAATAGGTTTTTAACTTGTTCTAATTCCGCTTGTAACTGTAAATTTGTTTATCTTAATAAACTCATTTAAAAACTAAAAATTTGTCTGTTTGTATTCAACCCCCCCCCCCTTCTACAAACTGTTCTCTCTTGATTGAACTCTTGTAGACCCTTATTGGGACCAACAAGTGGTATCAGAGCGGTGTTTGCTTCTTATCTCTTTAAAATATTTTCTCTTAAAAATTATTTTAAAATGTTAAACCCTAATACAAACTATAATGATAATGTATCTTTAGCTAAACCACCTAGATTTAGCCATGAAAACTTTCCATTATGGAATGAAAGAATGTCTCTATTTCTGGAGGGATCTGACCCCAAGATTCCCTACTATCTGGAAAATGGACCATTTGTTCCTACAACTATAGTAGCTAGTGTTCCTGCCACCACTACTACTCCAGCCATTCCTGAGAGGAGTATTGTTAAAACTCCTATGTATGGACTGAAGAAGACAAGAAAGAAATTGCTATTGACTCTAAAGCTAGATCAATAATAGCAATGGCTCTACCTGATGAGGTCTATCATTCTGTCATGAAAATGAGGACTTCAAAAGCCATGTGGGATACATTATGTATCCAATATGAAGAAACTTCTGAAGTGAAAGTAACTAGATGCATAAACCTCGTAAGAAAATATGAGAGTTTTATGTATCAAAAGGGTGAATCTCTTTCTCAAATTCACCAGCGATTTAACTGTCTGCTGATTGATCTTAAATCAGTCGATAGAATTTATTCAAACGCTGAAATTCTGACAAAGTTCATGGAGGCATTGCCCGATCAATGGGCAGTGTACACTACATGTATAAGACTGTCAAAGAATCTTGAAACCTTGTCCTTAAGTGCATTATATGGTATGCTCTTAAATGAGGAACAATCCCAGCTTCAAAGGAAGAACCTAATTAATGAACTCGAAGGTGCTAAAAGTACTTCTTTAGCACTTGTGACTTATGAGGGAACTTCTTCCAAAAATGCTCCTTCTTCTACTATCACCTCCATTACTGAATTAGGTCAAACTGATTCAGAAGATCAACTCACTGATGCTGACATCTCTGAGTTTGATAACTCTCTAGCCTTTTTAACTAATAACTTTAAAAGATTTGCTAGAAAGAGCAATTTTCGAAAACCTTCCAACCTCTCTGACTCTGAAAAGCAGAAATCGTTGCCTGCTGAGAAAGCCTCAGCGATTTGCTTCAACTGTCAGCGAAAGGGTCATTTCGCAAGTGAATGTGTGTCAAAGAAAGTTGTCGCTCCCACTACTTCCCATACCTCTGATAAAAAGGAGAAGTATTTGAAACTGAAAAACAAATACAAAGATATGAAGAAAAACCAGCAAAAAGGCAAAGGCCTTGTAGCTGAAGAAGTTGACTGGGATGCTGAAGATGACTGGGCCAAGACCTCTGAAGAGTCTGGTTCAGATGAAGAAGACCTTTCCTTCCTCTGTCTAATGACAAGAATTGAAGACGCTGAAGAAGTCACTGAGACTTCTTCCTCTGAGTCTCCTTCTACTCAGGTAACCATTCCCTTTGTCTCTTTACCTTCTGAAAGTGATAACTTGTCAGCTCTCGATGCTATGACTGTTGATTTCTACGATGCTTTAAATGGAAAAATTAAGGCCGACAGAATTAACACTGACTTATCTGAACAATTAAAAAATTGCCATATAAGAATCAAAGAACTTTCTAAAATTGAGGAATCTCTCAAAGACCAAGTCTTTGCAAATCAAACAATAAGCATCGAGAAACAACAAGCTATCGCTGATAGGGAAAAGGCCATCGCTGATCTCAAGTCTGAAAAGGCAACCATCGAAGGATGGTGTAAGGCTTCTGATAAAGTCAATGAGATCATCAATGCTCAAATACCTATGAAAGTAAGAAGTGGGTTAGGCTATAACCCTGAAAAAGAAGAATCAGAGAATGATCGTTCCATGCTAAAATTCGGAATGTTTGTCTCTTCTATCCCTGATCCTTCCTCTTCAACTTCGTCTTCCTCCTCTTCTAAAAAGAAGCGTTCTATTCTTAATTCTAAGAAAGTGACCAAGAACGAGTTTCTTAATCAAGTTCCTAAGAATAAGAAAACTCAAGATAGGAACAAGAAATCCTCAGAGAAAGTTTCTAAAACTGGGAAGAAGGTCTCTGACTTTTCTCAGAGACCAACCCCCAGAATTAAAATCGATCTCACTCCTACTCCTGAAAAGGTTGTTATACCTCCAAGGACCATGGATAAAGGAATTCTTGGACCTATCCCTGAGAAATTTCCTGCTCCCTCTCTGATTTCCAAACCATTTAAATATAGGAAATGCTATCACTGTGGTGAAACTACCCACATTGCAAGCAAATGTCTAAATGCTACTAGAGCTGATAAACTAGCTCAAGCAGATAAATCAGTGAGAGTGAAATCCACCAAGGTTGCAAAACCATCAAAGGTGAAGATATCCACTGAAAAGAGTTCTTCAGCTAGTAGCTCCTCCGCCAATCCTCTATCTAACCAAGCAGGACCCATAGTAGTATGGGTACCTTTAAACAATTAATCTTTTGTTGTATGCAGAGTGCCAAAGGTATCTGGTATCTTGATAGCGGATGCTCAAGGCACATGACAGGCAGAAAATCTCTGCTCTCTGACTACAAAGAAGAAGCTGGTCCATCAGTGACCTTTGGTGGAAATGGCAAAGGGTACACTAAAGGTTATGGAATTCTGTCCAACGGAACCACATCTTTCTCTCGAGTTGCTTACGTTGAGGGACTAAAGCACAATCTCTTAAGCGTCAGTCAGTTATGTGACAAAGACTTCAAAGTTCTATTCTTAAAGAATAGGTGTGCTGTCACTGACGGAAATGATAAGCTTGCCCTTACAGGCAAAAGAGTGGAAAATGTATATGTCATAAATATGAATAGTTCTCACTCTGAGAACATGTGCTTTATCTCTAAAGCATCCACTGACATAAACTGGTTATGGCACAAAAGACTCTCTCATCTTAACTTTAAGACAATAAATAAATTGTCTCAAAAAGATTTATTCAGAGACCTCCCAAATCATACCTTTACAAAGGAATCTCTTTGTTCAGCGTGTGACAAGGGAAAGCTGACAAAAGCCTCTTTCAGGTCAAAGCAAGTTTCTTCAGTGACCACTCCTCTTCAGCTACTTCACATGGATCTATTCGGACCTGTTAATGTCCAATCGATCTCTGGGAAGAAATACACTTTAGTAATTGTTGATGAATACTCCAGATACACATGGGTATTCTTTCTTCGATCCAAAAGTGAAACCCCTGATATGATAATCTCTTTTATCAAAAAGATGGAAGTTTTGAACAATCTAATTGTTCGTTCCATAAGAAGTGATCATAGCACTGAATTCAAAAACAGTACTCTAGATAACTTCCTTGAAGAAAGAGGCATCTCTCACAACTTCTCCTTTGTAAGAACTCCTCAGCAAAATGGTGTTGCTGAAAGAAGAAATCGTACTATCATTGAAGCGGCTCGCTCAATGCTCAGTGAATCGCATCTTCCAACTCAGTTCTGGGCTGAAGCATGCTTCACTCAAAATCGATCCCTGATAGTTAAACGATTTAAGAAGACCCATTATTTCATGGAAGAAGATCTACTCTGAAATATTTCCACATCTTTGGATGTAGATGTTACATTCTGAATGACAGAGATCATTTAGGTAAATTTGATCCAAAAGCTGACGATGGTATATTTCTTGGATACTCCTCTATATCTAAATCCTTCAGAGTCTTCAACAAAAGAAGACAACATGTTGAAGAATCTATGCACGTTAACTTTGATGAATCTCGTCCCATTCATACTTCTCACTCTCATGATGATGATGAAGAGCTGAATGCCTGGATGAGATCTCATTATGGGGAACCTGAAACATACTTTAGCAATCAGAATCAAGCTGAAGCAAGTGATGATGAAATCCCTGTAAACCCAACAAGTAATAATCATCCATCTTCAGGAATGAATGTTACTCCTCTAAATCAGATTCCTGTTGCTGATTCCTCTCTTGGAAATTCCTCTGTGAACAACAAAACAACATCTGAAAATCAATCCCTTGAATTGATTCTAAATGAGGTACCTATTGCTTAAACAAGTCCTATTCCAGAATCTAAAGAACGGGTCGCTGAATCTATTGTTGATCTCTCTCCTCAACCTCCAGCTCAACGATGGACTGCAAATCATCCAATAAGTCAGATTATCGGTGATCCCACTGCAGGTATCAAAACACATAGAGGTACAGGTAATATCTGTCTTTATGTTAACTTCATCTCTCTCTCTGAACCTAAGAAGATAGATCAAGCTATCTCTAATCCTAGCTGGGTATCAGCAATGCAAGAACAACTGACTGAATTTCGTAGAAATAAAGTCTGAAATCTTGTTCCTAGACCCTCTGGTAAAACTGTCATAGGAACCAAATGGGTTTTCAGAAATAAGCTAGATGAAAACGGGACTATAATTCGCAATAAGGCTAGACTTGTTGCTCAAGGTTATAGACAGGAAGAGGGAATTGACTATGCTGAAACCTTTGCACCTGTTGCTCGTTTAGAAGCCATAAGACTCTTTTTAGCTTATGCTGCCCATAAAGACTTCAAAGTTTTTCAAATGGATGTTAAAAGTGCTTTTCTAAATGGAAAACTCAGCGAGGAAGTTTATGTTGAACAACCCCCTGGTTTCTCAGACCCTAACCATCCTGGTTATGTTTTTAAACTTGAAAAACTCTTTACGGGTTAAAACAAGCTCCTAGAGCTTGGTATGATACCCTTTCTAAATTCCTTCTTAAAGAAAAATTTGTTCGTGGAAAAATTGACCAAACTCTATTTTTAAGAAAATACAAAGGTCATACTATTCTCGCTCAGATATATGTTGATGACATTATCTTTGGTTCCACAAGACCCAAACTTTGCACTCGTTTCGCTGCAAGAATGCAAAAACAATATAAAATAAGTATCATGGGTGAACTAACATATTTTCTAGGTTTGCAGATTAAGCAATCTGACAAAGGAATTTTTATTTGTCAAAGCAAATATGTTAAAGACATGCTGAATAAATTCGACATGAATCAATGCTCAGCTATGAAGACTCCTATGGCGCCTCCTCTGACATTAAACAAGGATCCCAATGGGAAACCAGTAAATGTCACTGCCTATCGAGGAATGATTGGGTCTCTGCTATATCTTACAGCGAGTAGACCAGACATCATGTACGCCACCTGTCTCTGTGCTCGGTATCAAACTGAACCAAAGGAATCCCATCTAATCGCTGTAAAGAGAATCTTCAGATATCTGAAAGGAACTCCAAATCTTGGTCTCTGGTATCCCAAAGGCTCAGGATTTGATCTTATTGGTTACTCTGACAGTGACTTTGCAGGTTGTAAGATAGACAGAAAGAGCACCACTGGTGGGTGTCAACTACTAGGTGGAAAGTTAATAAGTTAGACAAGTAAAAAAGCAAAACTCAGTGTCCACTTCCACCGCTGAAGCTGAGTATGTAGCCGCTGGTAGTTGTTGTGCTCAAATCATTTGGATGAGAAATCAACTAAGAGACTACAATCTCAAGCTCTCTAAAATTCCTATCTATTGTGATAGTACAAGTGCTATTGCAATTGCCAACAACCCTGTACTTCACTCCAAAACCAAGCACATTGAGATCCGATATCACTTTATCAGAGATCATGTGATGAATGGTGAAGTTGAGCTCCATTTTGTTCCTACTGAATATCAGCTCGCTGATCTTTTCACCAAGCCTCTTGATGAAACTAGATTCAATCTACTCATCAGCGAACTTAGTATGTTGAACGCTGAATAAATTATTAATCAGTGACCAACAAAGGATTACAAATAAAGCCTTCAAACTTTCCATTCTCTGAACTCTAATTCAGCGATATCTAGGTCATCTCCTCAGGTATTATCTTCTAATCTTTAACACTCTTTGATATCTTCTCTCATCAAAGAATGTCTCTCTTAAAATTAAAACTCATCACTGAAAATCCTTTATTAGTAGTGATGAAGATTTTTCTAAAATTATTAATGATAAACCTTCCTTATGGATAATTATCATTATAATCTTTTAAAAATAAAGAAAAGGACACGACGGACCGCGACGTTTCCATTCCAACTCCTTTCTTGGAACGTGCGCCAGGTCATCATTTCTGTTTCAAAAAGCTAAAACCGTCGTTTAGCACTCCTTTCTTTCTCTGTCCTCTTGCTATTTAAGCATTCTTTTTGCCTTACTTTGCTCCTTCAGCTTTCATAACTATTCTCAAGGCAAAAGAAATTCTTCGAATCTTCAAAAGTTTCTTAAGAACACCAAGAACACGCTTGTGTGTGTTTTTCTCCTAAGAACTCAACTAAGGTTTGATCCAAACCTTATATTATGACTGGAAACATCTTGTTTCACCTTTCTTCTCCTTAACACTCTAAAAACAAAAATAAAGATAATCTGGATCAAAAATCAAAAAGTTTTTTTCTATAAAAACCCTGTTCTAAGTTCTTTCCTTAGAATAGAAGATTTTTTTTCTTAAAAACTTTAATCCACTTACCTTAGCTTTTTATTATTGTTTATAACAAACATTTTGATATTGTTCATCAAAATATTTGTTTTCTTTGATCTTACATTTGGTATTCTTTATACCAAACTCTAGTTTATACATTTATGTATAAAACCATGATTTACCTCTTTGGTGTTCCTATCTTTCCCACAGCAATGGCATCTGCAAGTAAAACTGCTGCAACATCATCTGCTGCTGAAGACACGACTCTGGTCGCTGCACCAACTTGTCACTTCCCTCTGGAAAGAGCAGTCTTCAAGCCCTGCAACTACATAGCGTTGGTAGAAATCCCTGCAGATCACCCCCAATTCACTGAAGGAGCTGCATTCATCAAGGCATGCCTTCTGATGCATGCATTTGTTCACAACCCGGTCGGCATCACTTCCCATCTTCAAGCCCTGTGGTACACGGCTCACTGTACCATGCTGACAACTGACAAAGGAACTCAACTCCCTGCTATTGAGTTCAAAATTCCAGAACTAGGGTCCTTCTCCTTCACCGCTGGATTTCTCAGGAAGGCTCTGCGTCTCCCTCTACGCACTAAGCACCAACAGTGGGGAGCTGAACCGACTAAGATGCAAATTGATGCATTTGTAGACTCCATTGGATACTCTTGGGAGAATCCCTCGCTGAAGACCATGGGATCTAAGCTAGAGAAGAAAAGGCTTCCTGCTCCCTGGCAGTATATCTTCACTCAGGTGATTCAGTGCCTGGGGTCGAAGATTGGCTCTCATGATCAGGCAAGCAAGCACTTTCAAGACCTTGCTTACTCTCTCTGCACCGGCCACAACCTGAACTACGCGGATTACTTTTTCAGCGACATGGTCAGTCGCATCAATGCCGCCACCAGACACCTCGTTATCCCCTACCCTCGCTTATTCGCAACTATTATGGAAGTTGCCTTCGGAGAAGAATACCCGAAGGTCGGTGATCACTCATTCTCTATCGTAGGGAAGAAATCCCTGGACATTGAGGAACGTCCAGGTGATGCTCCTTTCACACCTTATATGCTGCAGGTGATTGGAGCACCTCTTCCAGTGTCTACCTCGCTGTCAAACCCAACATCGAGCAACCCAGACACTACTGGTATTAAGAGGAAACAACCAACTGATGGTCATAAAAAGACCATGTTGGTTCCAGATTCCTATAAACCGATTGTTAATTGAGAGTATTGAATCAAAGTGACATGCGGAAGCAGATCAATTAACAATTTGAATCAATAGAACAGTAAACAGAATGAAGAACAAAGATTATGAAATGAATTACGCACAGTATTCTTCAAAATATAAATGTATTAATCGACGTTTTTTACAAACACAATACAATGCTATTTATACAGATACAAAAACAGAAAGTCAAAAAGCTAGCCAATTACAAAGTGCCATGTGTCTAAAAGGGAGCGTCTAACAACAATTAGTTATAACAAGAAAGAGTGTGTTGGCTTTTGTAGACATCTCTTCTTCATACTTTAATTTCTAACATTCTCCCCCTAAGTATGAAGTCAGAGAAAAGAAAACTTTCTTCAGAGAGGATCCACAGCAGCAATGATACTTGAAATATTATTGATAAGCTCTCTGTTCTTCTGAAGTCCATCCAGTCTTTTCTCTACTTTCTTTGCAACTTCTGGATTTGTCGTGTCTAAGCCAGCATAGCACTTGATGATGTAGACTACCTCAGAAGAGTATTTGTGAGCTTCTTTGATGCGAAAGAAGCTCTTTCCATTTGGTCTTTTGAAGATGATTCCCTCTTCTGGTTCGATGTGATCTACCCACTCGAATTTGCTTATCCCTTCAAGTTCCTCATTTGGTGCGAGAGATAGCCGCATTATCCATTTCGAAATTTAAGCCAATGCGGAAATCGACCTCGCCTTTTGTATCTAATGTATGATTTCATACATAGAATAATTCTAGTGTAGGCAACATGGTCTTGTGGATCTTTGCGTTCGTAAAATTTGAGTCTTCATAAATTCTTCCAGAAAAATGAGATCAGCTGGATGGATGGACAATAGATCATTATCACATATGTAATAACTCTTGTTGTTTGATCTGACTATCTCGTAGATTGTGTACCAAATGGGTGTATCTTGAAACTGCTTATGTTTCATGGCCGTGATCTTTGTAATTGGAGCGATGAAGTGAAAACCGTCTTTCTCGTCTTGTTTATGAGCCATGAAGTTATCTTTAACTTCATTGCTTACATTGTATTGGTTGGCGAAGTTAGGCATCATGAGATAAATCTTCTGATCTGTTGGAGCATACATGTGCCTTTTCTCAACTTCAAGTGTTGGAAGTTCAATGTTTCCAACAATGTTTCCAACTTTATTTAATTTTTCTTCAAATTCTCCTCTTCTGATCTCTTTCTGCTTCTGAGCGGCCTCTGCTCTGACTCTTGCTCTTCTTCGGCCTTGACTCGTCTCGTAGTTCTTCTTTAAGTCTAGCCTTCTCTCTTTCCCATTCTCTCTTTCTGCCCCTCTCTATCTCTATTTGTTCTTCAACTATTAGCCTGCGGCGTATTATCTCTTCTTCTTTCTCTTTTTCAGCTCTGAACACTTCCTCATCCTCCTCTCTGGCCCTTTTAGCTCTTTCCTTTGCAGCTTTAGCTCGTTCTCGTTCTTCGTGAGCTCTGACTATTTCAGCCCTTTCAGCCGAAGAGCTCGGGATTCTGCTTTTTCCCATAAGATCCAGAATGAACTTAGCTAGCTCTGGATCTCTGGGTAGAGGCCCAGAATGCGTAGCCAGAGGTGTTGGAGTGAGTGGCACTTGTTTTGAAGAAGAAGGTTGCTGTGATGGTTTTGGAGGTGAAGAGTCAGCAGTGGTCGTGTTTGGTTCTGGTGGTGTTTGTTTGGCTTGCTTAGGCTCAGGACCTTTCTCCCCCTTCTGAGAATCAGGATCCTGATCCTCAGAACGTTTTCTTTAGCTCGCCTTTTGCAAGCCCTTTCTTCCTTGGCTTTCTTCTTGGCATTAAACGCCTCAGCAATAGAAGAAACCAGAGGCACAAGTTGAGATAGAGTAGATTCCATTGCAGCAAGTTTCTGGTCTGTTGAGGATGTGGAGGGCTTGGAAGAGTACTTTGAAGCGATGGTAGACATTCGCTCAAGAATAATCTTCTGGAAAGAGGCGAGGTCAGATTTCTTGACGAGCGTAGACCCAGAGGGATCATCAGAAGTAATGATGGTCTTGACAATCTTCTGTATATCGGCCACCAGAGTGCTGTACTCTACAGAGGCACGTAGAGAGTCAGGAAGTTGAGAGATTGCCTCTGTATTTGCTTGAAGACCATTTTTCAAGAGCAAAAATTGTTCAGCAAAATAGGCCTTCTGATCTTCTTGAGATGTACTCATTTGGCGCTGAAGATCTGTTAAGAGACAGTTCTGACTTTCAATTTTAAATTGAAGGCTCAGAAGAAGAGAATTATTAGTTGTTACGGATAATTTTAGATCTTCCACAGATCTCTGAATTTGATCAGCAAATGCCAAGAACGCTGCATTTGTGACGAAATCAGAAGATGTAACCGGTGCATCTCCAACACATGGAGCCCCTTTACCCTCGCGTTCAGAGGGGCCTTCTACACCTGTTTTGGCGTTGAGTGTAGAAGGACTTCCAACCAGTCCTTGAGGGCTGTTATTCACAGGCTCCTCTTCGGTTGTTCTGACTGTTTCAACATTATCCTCATCATCAGAGGATGAGGTGCTGAAGACAGTATGCTTACCTTGATGAAGTGTAAACACTCCGGTAAGAGGTGCATACCTAGGCTGTAACCCCTCTGATGGGAATTCATTAGCATCTATCCTAGGAGAGGATGTGTACTCATCCTCTGTGCGTATTGGTATGTCAGTCACGGAGACATGAACATGTGGTGAAGGAAGTGGCGAGTTCTGGGGCGAATGAACTCTTATATTATCATCATCATCCTTTTGGGAGGATGATGAAGTGGAGGTGCTTTCCCCAGATGAATTTGATTCAGAAGAAGAAGAAGTATCCTCTGAACGGCTGGTTTCTGGGTGGTTTGAACTGGGCTGTTCTAAGTCAATGAGTGGAGACGTGGTGACGTCAACCTCAGAAGTTGTGGGTGCCCTTTGGGGAATAGGAGAGGAACACTCATATGTGTCTCTGAGGACATCTTCTGTACCTTCATTTAATAGAAGGTCGGCATGGGTAGAAGCACTCGGATGTTCACTCCTAGTTTTTTCAAGCTCATGCTCACTGCACCCCGACCACCTACACCGGCTCTAAGTGCTCGGGGTAGGAATTCTCTGTTTCCGAGAAAACCATAGAGCTTCTATAGATTTGGAGATTAGAAGAGCTAGATGGGATTAGGTTTAGCATGTACACGGATAATTCTGCGGGTGCGGAGTAGCCGTCTTGTCGATGGTTGATCGATGGGAGCTCATTGATGCAATTTTGCGAATGGCCGAATCGGGGAGCTTCGATTGCCCCAATTGCGGGATGAGTGATGAGAGATAGAAATCTTGGGAACATGAGTCTTGGTAGTGGCTTTCCCTGACTCTGATGGATCACCTTAGTGTGCACAGCTGCTTTAATCTCTTGGAAGATGAGACTTGCATAGTCCAAGGGTCGATTGAAGAACATCCCATACAGTATAGTCAGAATGTTGCGGCTAGCCTGATCCAGAGAACCTATTTTGCGGTGTTAGGCTCTTGTTGAGAATGGAGACGAGTAGATTCCACATTGGGGGCAACTTCTTCCTCTTGAATTCGGACAGGCCTTGTAAGAGGTTCATTGTAACCCGAGAAGATTGATGAAGGCTAGGAGGGCTTCGTGGAAGGGTTTTCTTCTAGGGCGGATTGGGAATGGTTTGCCCATCCACTTCGATCACTGAAAGGGGAAGATGGAAATATTTGGCAAGTTTTCTTTTGGTGATGGGGATTTGAACAGCAATTTCCACTTGTTCAGGATGGGTGATAGAACCGGCGAGTGTTTCATCAGTGTTGATGATCATTGTTTGCCACAGTTCTTGGACATAGATTTCAGGGATGTTTGGGTTGGTTAGGGTTAGGGCTCGATTCAACTGGTGTTGTTGTAGAAACTCGATCATGATGCGAAATTCCGGTTGATAAGTGTTAGGGTTGAGCAGTACCTGCACATTGTTCGCCTTCAATGGCAGTTTCACAATGGGAGTACTATCAGCAGTGGAATCGATGATTCTTTCTTCATCATTGTTGGAAGGACGGGCACAGTTGGAAGCCATTTTGAAATTTTAAATGCTTGACAGTAGAACACTTTGTCTTTGCAATGAGAAGGAACACTGATTTAGGGAATTTTTGCGAGGAAGAAGATGAAGGTTGAAATTGGCGGTTTTATGTGAGAGAGAAACTGTAGAATGGGAAGGGGTTATTAAGTTTGGGGAAAAACAAAAGACGGTTCATTTGAGCTGATGTAAGCACGCGGGTATACACATGCAGTGTTTCGATTGGGGACACGTGTACGACGAGACACATGTATGATGATGATTTAGTAGCAGATGCTATTTTTCTTAAAAGCAGAAATAAACAAAAGTAATAAAAAAAAATCTGTTTAATTAATCAATTAATTTTGAATTAATTGAATAAAACACAGATTTTAATCTTAATTTTATTTATTTAAGTTTAAAAATCAGTCAAGTGAAAACAAAAATCACATGAGAGTTTGGTTTCTATAAAAGAATAATAAAGAAGAATTTGCATTAAACATATAGATTTAAACAACCTTGGAGGCAAGAGTTGATTGAATTTATATTTTTAATGGAAATTATAAGAAATATCGATTTATAGAAAATTTAGTTGAAGAACATGTCAAAAAAATTTGAAATGAATCAAAAAGTCTAAGAGACCTTGGCGGCAAGAGAAACTCAGAGCAGATAGATTCAAATAAAATTTAAGTGAAATAGTAAATCAGAAGACAGCTAACCAGAGTTAGACTTAGACGAATATCTTCTGCATTGTGAAACTCCCCTTTGAATGGTAAACTCCCCCTTGAATGGTAAACTCCCCCTAGAATGGTAAACTCCCCCTTTAGTAGCTTCTTTACCTCGTTTCTCAATCTGCACTTTATGATATCTTTTGAAAGAAAAATATTATAATTAAACAGAAAATCAGAGTAATTCAGAGGCTTTTCTGAAGTGTTCTGAAGAGTTCAGAAAGCATCAGAGACTTCTGATGACTTCTGAAGTATCGTCAGAATAGTTCAGAGGCTTCTGGATGCTTCTGTAGAAATCATTGTTTACATATTAAGCATTCCCAACTTGCTAATTAAGAAGTTAAAACGACTCTCATCAAGAGCTTTTGTGAAAATATCAGCAAGTTGATAATCAGTAGAAACAAAATACATTTCGATTGTACCCTTTTCGACAAGATCCTTGATGAAATGATACCTGACATCGATATGCTTTGTTTTGGAATGCTGAACTGGATTTTCTGAAATGGCGATAGCACTTTTAGAATCACAGAGGATGGGAATCTTATCGTATATCAGACCATAATCTCTGAGTTGGGTCTTCATCCAAATAACTTGTGAACAACAACTAGCAGCAGCAACATATTCAGCTTCTGCTGTAGATGTAGATACGCAGTTTTGTTTCTTGGATGTCCAA
This sequence comes from Silybum marianum, assembly GCA_036898165.1. NCBI lineage: Eukaryota > Viridiplantae > Streptophyta > Magnoliopsida > Asterales > Asteraceae > Silybum > Silybum marianum. Next base: position 12,298,056 of record CM072538.1, on the reverse strand, counting down.
CTTATAAGTCGATTTCCCAGAAGTTGACAGCTACCTGATGTACTTTTTCTGTCAAGCTTACAACCTGCATGATCAGAATCTGTATACGCCATTAAATCAAATCCAGAATTTTTAGGATACCAAAGGCCCAACGATGGTGAACCTTTTAAGTACCTAAAAATTCTTTTTACAAGCAAAATGAGACTCTTTAGGATTGGCTTGATAACGAGCACAAAGACAAGTGGCAAACATAATATCGTCTACTTGTCGTTAAATATAAAAGAGAACCAATCATTCCGTAGCCGGTAATATCAACGTATTTACCAGAGGAGTCAGGTCCTAATTTCATACCAGGAGAGATAGGTGTTTTCATGGATGATGAGTTTTGAAGATGAAACTTTTTAAGCATGTCAGAAACATATTTTTCCTGATTTATAAAGATACCAGAGGTGCTTTGTTTAACTTGAAGTCCTAGGAAGAAAGTTAATTCTCCCATCATACTCATTTCAAATTCAGTTTCCATCAACTTAGAAAACAAATCAACTTCTGTTTGATGAGTAGAACCAAATATTATGTCATCCACGTAAATTTGAACTATAGTTAACATACCTTTGCCTCTTTTGATGAACAGAGTTGTATCGATTTTACCTTTTTCATATCCTTTGCTGATCAGAAATTTCGATAGTCGTTCATACCAGGCTCTTGGGGCTTGCTTTAGACCATACAAAGCTTTGTCAAGAAGATAAACATATTCTGGATATCTTGCATCTTTGAAACCATCAGGTTGTTCAACATACACTTCTTCTTTTAGACATCCATTAAGAAATGCACATTTAACATCCATTTGGTAGACTTTGAAGTTTTTGTATGCAGAGAAAGCCAAGAATAATCTTATTGCTTCTAGTCTTGCAACAGGAGCAAAGGTTTCATCATAATCGATACCTTCCTCTTGACAGTAACCTTTAGCCACCAAACGAGCTTTATTTCTGACAACAATTCCATCTTCATCCTTTTTGTTCCTAAATACCCATTTTGTTCCAATAGCAACTTTGCCTTTTGGTAAAGGAACAAGACGCCAAACTTTATTTCTTTCGAATTGAAGTAGTTCTTCCTGCATAGCATCCACCCAGCTTGGTTCAACTAAGGCTTCATGTACACGTTTAGGTTCGATCATACTAAGAAAATTAACAAAGAATGCTTCATTTGCAGTAGCAGATCGTGTTCTGACCCCCTTAGAAGGACTACCAATTATAAGATCTGGTGTGTGAGATTTAGTCCATTTCGTCATTCTGGGTTGAGAAATTGAATGGGTTGTTTCATTTGACGAAATGATTTCATCTGGAAACACAAAATCGTCTTTATTTTCTTCTGTATGTCCTTCTGGTATCTGTTCTGTCACCTGTCCTTGTGTCTCCCCCTCAGATGATGGAACAGAAGTAGCTTCTTGACTGGCAGATGTAGTAGTGGGAACTTCTGGACAAATAGTCGTGACAGATGAAACAGCAGAGAGAGTAATGCCTGAGGCTTGGAGAATATCTGGTATCTGCAAATGTGGAGGTGACATTGCTTCTGACACAACTTCGTCGCCCAGAAAATCTTGAAAAATAGCATCAATCTCGGATTCTCCGGAACCCGAAAGATAGTCGAAGTAACGGATTAAGCTTCGAGTTACGAAGTAGAGTGTTCGAGAAGTCGGTTGGGTGTTATCATCGAAGTCAATGTTGATGCTTTCCATAACAGTTTTTGTTCGTAAGTTAAAAACTCGGAAAGCTCTTGAATTTAACGAGTAGCCTAAAAATTTAGCTTCATCGGACTTCGGATCAAATTTGCCAAGATTATCTCTGTCGTTTAAGATAAAACATCTGCAGCCAAAGATATGAAAAAAATTTACAGATGGTTTTCTTTTATTAATCAGCTCATAAGAGGTTTTGAGATGCCTCTTGACAATAATTGAACGGTTTTGAGTGAAACAAGCAGTAGCAACAGCTTCGGCCCAGAAGTGAATTGGGAGACCAGAAGCTGCGAGCATCGTTACGGCTGCTTCAACCAAGGTTACGTTGCGACGTTCAACTACACCGTTTTGTTGTGGAGTGCGAACGGCAGAGAAGTTTTGAGTAATTCCTTGTTCAACAAGATACGATTCAAGCTTGGCGTTCTTGAATTCTGTACCATTATCACTTCGAAGCTGCTGAATCTTCTGATGTAGAAGAACTTGAATTCTGGTCATCATATTTTGTAGTACCACTGGGACTTCTGACTTTTGACGAACGAAAGCAAGCCAAGTATATCTGGAAAATTCATCAATTAGTACCAGAATATGCTTTTGACCAGATAGACTCTGAATTGCAATTGGACCACGAGAGATCCACATGTAATAATTGCAGAGGTCTAGTACAAGAATGATCACTTTTTGTTTTATGAGATGCTCGTTTAATTTTGCCCATTTCACATGCAGGGCAGAGGTGATCTTTTTGAAAATGAATATCCGGAAGTCCAGATACCAGTTTGTTTTTAACAAGCATCTCAAGATTATTAAAATTTAAGTGAGACATTTTATGATGCCGTAGCCACGCAACTTCACTCTTTTTGGAGATGAGACATAAAGTTTCCTTACCATCCTTAGAGGTAAAATTCATCATATACAAGTTACCTTTCCTGTCTGCTCTCCAAAGTTCTTCACCTGCCTTAGAGAATAAATAACAATGTTTTTCATCAAATACTACTAGTATTTTAGAATCACACAGTTGACTTACACTGAGGAGGTTATGTTTCAAGCCAGAAACATGAGCTACCTTTGATAAGGTGATATTACCTTCTTGTAGAGTACCGTAGCCTTTTATTTGACCCTTACCATTATCACCAAAAGTTACTACTCCACCTGATTTGTCCTTGAATTGGGATAGTAAATTTTGGGATCCCGATCATGTGCCTCGAGCATCCGCAGTCAAGATACCGGATATGCACACGCTCGTTTCGCAATCAAAAATCAGAATTTCTTAGGTACCCATCGCATAATGGGTCCTTTTATGTTAGCTTTTGGAGTATGCTCGTTTTTTGATTTAACAGAAGATAAAGATTTTATTTTTGGTTTTTGATTTTTTTGAGTTTTATTCTTTTTGTGACAAACATACTGTGAATTGGAATGATCAGAGGTTTGCAAGAAAAATTGTTTTAACTTTAAGAACGTTGAAAAACATTCGTAAGACCGAAACATAGAAGATTGAATTGAATTTTCATTACGAGAATGGTAATTACAATTATTCTTTCTAAAGTCTTTTCTAGTATCGGTTGTTCTAGAGAACCTATCTAGACTAGACTTTTGTTTTAGTTCGGCTTTTTTCTTCTCTCGTGTTCTTTCTACGATCTACTTTTGCGAAGCTTCTGTTATTTCACCGAAAAAGGAACATAAGAATTAGAGGATTTCCATTTGCCTTTTTGAATATTAGTAAACTTCGGAAGAGTAGAGTTTAAAATCTTTTGATTTTGCACTTTGTTTTTGAGTTACGCCTCTTTCTCAAGTTCAAGACATGTTTTGGCTTTGAGACACATATCTAAGAAGTACGGATGTATAGATATCGAATTTCTCGGTTCGGGAACGAAACGGAAGACTAGGTATACCACTTGAAAGTTTAGCACAATCTCTATCGAAGCTCGATTTCTTGAGATTTATCAGTATACAAATAATCATCCTTTTTATCAACAATTTCTGAATTATTTGTGATAACTTTTGATGATTTAAAAGAATTTATTTCTGAATTTGAAAGGTAATTTTCAGAGTTATCAAAAAATTCTTCATTATTATTGTCATTCTCCCATGGATACGTAATCTCGACCAAACTTTCTTGAGTTTCGAAAGATGTAAATCTTCAAATGAACGGGGAGAGATCTCTGGATGATTCTCACAAAGAGTTTCATTTCTAAAACACTTATCCAGTTAGAGAGAATATCGTTTTCAAACATAAGTCGTAGATCTTCCTGCCTGACTTGGAACAAAAATATCTGCCTCTGGATTCAAAATTGTATGTTTATTTGAACCAAAATTGAAAATATCATCTTTCTTCTGAACTTTATTTAGATCAACATTTGTTTTACAACAATATTCAATATTTTCGAATTTAAGTTTGCTTTTTGTATGATGATTTTCATATCTAGATTTTTTAAAAATAGATTTTTCATACAAAATTGGAAACTTTGGCTTCTGTATTTGTCCCACACAAAAAACAGATTTCAGATCTGACCTTTTCTTACACGTGTAGGGATCTAGGTCCTCGAAACCAAGTCCAGATCTTCCTACTTGTGTGTTAATTTTGTCATGAACCTTCTGTGCATCCAGATATGTTATAATCTGTAGCTTTTTCTGTTGAAGTTCAACGTGTAAAAATTCTCTCTCTTTCTGAAAATAGTTTTTAAGTGCTACAGAGTTGAGTCTATCACTCTCTTTGTCTCTGATTTCTCTCTCTTTTCCTTCCAGAAGTTTATTGAGATTCAAAATTTTCTTTTTAAGTTTTTCTTCAGAAAATTTTAAACTCATTGAAATCGTTTCCTTTGCAGTATTTAATTCGAGTTTTTCTTCTGTAAGTAAATCCATTTCTCTTTTGAAAATATCTCTTTCCCTTTTGATTGTAGAAAACAGTTTTTTCAGTACTTTTTCGTAATTTCTTTTCGATTGTGAGTTTCAGTTTTAGTTCCTCAAAATTGTTTGATAACATCACAATCGTTTGTTCAAGCTCAGATGATCCAGAAATTACTAACCGGTGACTCGCAGGGTTGATCCTCTCGATTCGTTTGTGTTTGCCATTCCACGAACATGGCTTCATCACCGCTAGATTCGTCTTGCACCCGATTTTCTTTTTCGCAAAGTGTGCTCTTTCGGTGACATTGTACTTATATTTGTTTTTGTAATAAGTCTTATCCTTTTCCGCAGCTCCTCTGCAATCTCTCGAGTAATGTCCGGCTTGCCACATCCGTAGCGTACATCTTTCTTCCTTTTTAATTCTTCTTCTTCTTCTCTTCTTCGTTTTCTCTACTCTCTATACTTCTTGTTTAGGAACATAGGGACGATCAAATCGTTTATTACCTTTCAAAGACTTATTTCCAAAACGATTAGTAAATTGCTTGGTTATTAAAGCCGCAGAGAGTCCAAAACGCTTTAATTTCATCATCCGACTCGAGTCATCTTCTCGGAGCGATCTACGATATGAAGGCCTTCAATTTCTTCCCCGTCATCACTTCGTCTTCGATTCCTTTTGTTTCGAGATCAAAGCCGAGAGGACCTCCGATGTTTGTTCTTTCTCGAACAACTTCTTTTTCATGAGCTTGCGGTGTGCCGAATACATCATGCGGCGACCATTGTTCAAGGTCCCGATTGGCTTGTAATGACATGGATAGATTTGACCATTCGGGGTTTAACCTTTTGAGAAATAGAACATTGTTGTCTTCCTTTGATCTAACAATGTCACATCTCTTGCGAGAGATTAATCGGATTGTTGAATCGATGAAATGTTTGTTCCGGAGATTCATCGATCCGCTTGAAAACTATTATATTCATTTAGAGCTTGGGCTCTTGTTCTTTTTCATTTTCGCACCACCTTCTAAGAGATTCTCAGTTGATCCCATAAATCTTTTGTCGTGTCACATGAGTCCAGAGATTGAAAAATCTCATTTGGAATGGCCATTATCAACGAGAGACTTAGCTTTCTTAGCTAATTCCACCTTAGCCTTTTCTTCATCGGTCCGATTATTCCTTGACTTCGAACCGGTCTTCTTTGGTACCTCATCTGTATTTGCAGTGGCTGGAATTCTGGGAATAGTAGTGGTGGAACAAACGGACCGTTTTGAATAATTGGATATAACTCAGCATCCAATCCCTCATAGAAGTTAACCATTCGAATCTTCCATTGTGGGTATTCATCACGTACAAGAGTTGGAGGTTTAGTCAGGGACCCAGACGTATAAACAGCATTCAGGCTCGAATTTGCCATTTGAGTAGGATAGAAGAGAAAATTTGAAGATTTGAAAGAAATTTAGAACAATTAAATCTCAATTTGAAAAAAAAATAGGTCGATTATATCACTGTTTCTTCAGATTACAAAATGAATGACTCAATTTAAGAGAAGAATGTTAACGATTTAACAAAGTCTCGTAAAACAGAGTGGATTAATAAGCAAATTTTGAATCTGAGAAAATACTGTTCGATCGAAAGGAATTTCTTCAATGGAAGAGATCTAATAATCAATAGATTGATTAGAAGGCTCTGATACCAATTGTTGGTTCCAGATTCCTATAAACCGATTGTTAATTGAGAGTATTGAATCAAAGTGACATGCGGAAGCAGATCAATTAACAATTTGAATCAATAGAACAGTAAACAGAATGAAGAACAAAGATTATGAAATGAATTACGCACAGTATTCTTCAAAATATAAATGTATTAATCGACGTTTTTTACAAACACAATACAATGCTATTTATACAGATACAAAAACAGAAAGTCAAAAAGCTAGCCAATTACAAAGTGCCATGTGTCTAAAAGGGAGCGTCTAACAACAATTAGTTATAACAAGAAAGAGTGTGTTGGCTTTTGTAGACATCTCTTCTTCATACTTTAATTTCTAACAGACCATCGCAACCAAAGCAAAGAAACCAAAGAAGTTGGTCTCTCAAAAGACCACCCTCTCTGATTTCGGTGTTCTACCAACATCAACTGCAGCCACAACCACTTCAACGGTCTTTACATCCGTTGTTGCTTCTTCAGCTCTACCTACATCAACAGCGACTCCTGTCACTGAAGGTGTCTTAGCCAGCTCTGCTGAAGCTGGATCAGGTACTACTTCCATAGCCTTCTATTCTACTTCTATCTCCTCTTCTTTGGTCCTCACCTCAGCAAATGACTCAGCGATAGTTGTCCCTATCTCTGACAATGCTGAAATGCACGCAGTCCAAACCTCACTATTGTTTAGGCAATCTGAGTTTTGGAAGGCCAAATTTAAAGGACCTCAGAGTATCTCTCTCGGATACTCTAAGACACTGGTCAGTGATCCTCTAGACACTGCCTTTGCAAAAGTAGTCCCTAAGAGTAATCCTCAAGATACTCTCAGGGAGTCAAATAAAATTTTTCATCCTTCTTCTAATCCGGATTCCTTTTTGGCATCTTTATCTATGTCATCATCAGGTGTCACTTCTGTACCTACCTCAGCGACGACAACCACCACCACCAGCGCTCCTCCCATCAGCAAGGAGAATGGAAAATCTCCTCAGGGCCATCCTACTGCTGCAAAGCTCAGGGAGATTAAGCAAGAGATGGCTGCTCCCAAGCTTCCTACAGTCATCGACCTACCTCCTATTGTCCTTCCCAACCCCACATTCCCTGCAATTGACTATCTGGTCAAAGAATGTGCTCTCACAAGGGCCAGGGTGGACAATCTTCAGACATCTGCGGAGCTGATCTTTAGACGAATCATTGGTACCCCAGCGATCAAGACGAATATCAGCAACCTGATCTCTGACGTTTTCAGTCTCAAGGAAGATAACAGGGCCTTCCATCAGACCCTGACAAGCTTGGAGAAGAAGGTCAATGCTCAAGAAACCGTCCTTGAGTCTATTCAAAAGACTCAGTCCGACATGATGCAGATGCTTACAAAGCTCTCTGAGGCAAGTTCCTCTTCTTTCAACGCTGCTGATCGAACCGTGCTTCAAGGTGCTGACGAGAAGCTGAAGGACGTTCAGTCAAACGTTCGCACTCTGATGGTGCATTGTCTACCTCCTGATAACATTGAGGGGGAGAGATGTGCCAAAGAGTTCGCTGATGAGCTAATCTCTGAGCATAATAAGAGGTTCCCTGAAGAGAGAATCTCTCCTTACATTCAGCGGCCTGAAGGTGTAGCTGCTAATGAAGATGATGAAGAAGAAGAAGATGATGATGATGAAGAAGATGATGAAGAACCTATCCCTCACTATGGGGGGATGGATGATGATGAAGATGATGACGACATTGGAAGTGCACTAGAGCACTTCAGACTGTCAAGACCTGGTGTCGCTCATCAAGAGCCCTTGGGGGACGGACCGCAACCTTCTCAGGAACAATCCGGTCCCTCAGGCAAAGGAAAGGAAGTGGTAGATCTGGATGCCACTATACCTATATCTGAGGGGGAGACCACAATTGAGGTATCTCTTCCTCTTATCCCTTTCTCTGCACCTCTTCCTGAAACTCCCGTAATCTCCTCATCACCCACAAAAACTCCCTCTAACAATACTTTTTCCTCCTCTCCTTCCCTCAGTGATCCCCGTCCCCCAAAGGACTCAACTAAGGAGGGAACCTTCCTCTGAAGAGCAGTTTATGTACATAATTGAAACTGACTCTGAAGAACAAGAAGGCCTCATTCCCAGGCGTCGCGTTCAAAAGCCGATTATAAGCGAGCCTGAAGAAGAAGAAAGGCGAATAAAGTTCCTTAGGGAATTCGAATCAAGAAGAATAAGGGTGCCTGAAGCTGAACCCATTGAAGCCGTACCAATAAGGATGGTGGATGAATTCTATTTCTTGTCCAAAGAAGAGAGAGAACAAGCATTGGAAGCACAAAGAATAAGGGATGAGGAAATAAAGCAAACTGAGAATGATCTTGCTTTAGCAAGAAAATTGCTCAGAGAAGACTCTGCAAGAGATAAGGCGACTCAAGAACAATTGAAAAAGAGTGAAAGGGTCACTGAAGCTATTGTTCAAAAAGAACTTGCACAAGAGCAAATAAATGTAGATCCAATTCTCGCTCAACAGAAGATCCTAAGTGCACTGACCTCTGAAGCCACTAAACAGAAAGACAAAGAGCTTGACTGGTGCACTGACAGGCTGAAATTTCGAAGATCTGAAGCCAAAATCATTCATGCAACTATCCAAGGGCGACACTCCAACAGAGGTGGTCCAAAGGTATATGTAAGAATGACAAGGACGAACAGGACAGAGAGAGAAGAAGCCAAATTCTTAGGAATTTATGGATACACTGAATGGCTAGAAATCAGAGACGCCACTCAGGGTTCTAAATCAAAATTCAAGGACGTGGTGGACAGTGTGCTGAATCAGTTGCTGCAAAGAATGTCACAACATGTGCTAGTTCCCCCTCTCCCTGAATCTTCCAAAAAGAAAAGATCAAACGTTGAAGGAAGTTCAAGTGCCAGAAATGAGCATGAAACTAAGTTTGATTATCAAAGCATTCTTGGTCACCTTGAGCTCCCTGATATATCAATGCTTTGTATCTCTCTCCCTCAAGACCGAAGATATGAAGAAGACGAAATCATCTCACTGCCTGAACCCGGTATGATATTCTTGGATAATGAAGGATTCTTAGGACTCTTCAGAAACCAAGAAATTCATAAGGCCCCATCCTCTCTCATAAAGATTATGCTTTGGCGCTGCTGGTTAGATACTCCTCTGATGAATCGACAGAAGACGCTTTATGAAAATGAGTTACAAAGAAAAATGAGAATATCTCTGACTAGTCATAGTTTTCTACTTCCTTTGTAATATTTCTTCAGTGTACAAGTACTTTACCTTTATAATTGTAATTTCATTTCGCTGTAATTCTTCAGATTATAATTAATGAAATTCAAAGTAATTTACTCCATCCTAGTACTGAAAAGATCCCTAAAAATAGTAAAAGGGACAATGAACATAAGAGTTCTATTTTCGTTACACTATCTTTTACTCACTGATCTTTCACTCTGAAAATTCAATCAGTGAATGTACTTTAAGCTTATCTACTTGTAAAAAATTGTGCTTTCATATCCTTAAAAATGAAACTCAATTCAGATAATAGACTAGCTGAAAGAGACTTTACAGATTAGCACTTAGAAAATTTTTCTTTAATATTTCCTAAGTCCTTTACTAGTCTCTTAAAGCAATTTTCCTATGTTGCTTAATCATAATCAAATAGGGGGAGATTTTTGATCATAACTCCTCTCAGTGATTTGAATATGATTCCTTTACTATACTTAGTGAAATTCCATAGTTAAGCTTCTGTTCAAATTCAGCGATAGCACACGCTGATTAGTATCAGCGATCGCTGAAGATCAAGGAACTACGAGCTTATCACTGAAGACCTGAAGATCAGTTATCACACCAGAAGACCGTTCAGCGACAGTCGAAGACTCTAGCTGAAGAAAGAGATAATCAGCTAAGTGAACTGAAGCGGTTCAGCGATAGCAGCGATTGTCTACTCAAAGTGTGAAGTCTTGTGAAGTTTCAGCGACACTGAAGATTCATCCTTGAAGATTCAGTATCAGCGAACAAATGAAGCTTCCTTTGCAAGATTAAAGATTGATCTTATCCTCGATGCACAAAAGTCAAACCTAGAACCATGTCAGAAAAGGACGTACGACTTGTCTCTTATGTCCCCATCATATCTGATATGGTACTATTCATATTCGGCCAAAAGCATGGTTGTCTTAATAACAAGGACAAGCTTCCTATCCAAGCTTGACACGTGGCATATACCTTTTGTCTTGTTTCAAAGACAAACGAGTATAAATAAGATGAAGATATCTTCTTCATCTTAATTCATGCTTCTGTCTAACTTATACCCTCTTTATTCTTTCTTTTATCTTCTTGTGCATCATACTTCGTGTTTCTTAGTTACAATAGAATAGGTTTTTAACTTGTTCTAATTCCGCATGTAACTGTAAATTTGTTTATCTTAATAAACTCATTTAAAAACTAAAAATCTGTGTGTTTGTATTCAACCCCCCCCCCTCTACAAACTGTTCTCTCTTGATTGAACTCTTGTAGACCCTTATTGGGACCAACAATATTCTATGTCAGCTTAAGGGTGGTTACGAAATGGTAGGTGGTTCCAAGGTAGAGTATAAGAACTTTCAAAGGGATCGTAATTGTTTTATTGGAGATAGTGATGCAAACTTGTTTGTTAGGAAGATGTATGTTCCAAACTATTCATTTGAGTATAAATGCAACAAAGGGATGTTGAATTATTGGGCTGATGAGACAGCTAAAGTCAATTTTGAGCTGTTTGATTACATTGTGTCATTTGATGCAACCTTCCGAACAAATAAGTATGTATTTGTTCTATTTTCTTTATAGTTTTTTATTCTCGTTGTTTTTACTAATAGTTTCTATTTATGATATGTTAATTAGGTATTGTATGGTGTTTGTTCCATTCACCGCAATTGACAACCACAAGAACTGTGTGACTCTTGGTGCAGGCATTCTTGATTCAGAGGACATTCCCTCTTATATATGGTTGCTACAATCATTCTTGAAAACATTTGGAGGGCAACCAAAGTTGGTTGTTACTGATCAATGGCCTGCTATCAAGCAAGCTGTTGCTGAGGTTTTTACAGAGTCAAGGCACAGGTTTTGTATGTGGCATATTAGCACAAAACTGCCTTCAAAGGTATTTGAATTTTTTATATTATTATTCAGTTTGAGTTATAATATATTCACTAGTATAACATCTCATTTATATATATATATAATTAAAAAAAAAAAAGGGGGGGGGGGCCTTGTTATGTCTAGACCCAAACCCAAATCCAAGCCCAAGTCTTTTTTTTTTTCTTCTTTTCTCCACCGCCTTCTCCTTCTCGGCTTGCATATGAGAAATCAGATTCACTACAACTAGAAATCTTCTTGGTCGACTATACCATCAACATCCAACAATCATCTTCATCATCTTCTTCTATTCTCTTCTTATCAATTGTTGTTAAGGTACCAATTATCTCCTCTTATACATCTAGGGTTTCATTGTGTTATCTATTTGAGTAAAATTCTTTGAATTGTTAAGAACTAGTAGTTATATTGGTTGCTTTTTTACATGAATAGATATGAATTAATGGGAGTTTCATTGTTAATTGTAAGTTTGAGAAGATTTGATCAAGAAATGGGTTGGAAGTTCCAACAATTGGCTTTCTTTATAAGTCAAACTCTTAATCTAGAATTTGAATCTTTAAATTGGTATCTAAGAGTGAAGATACTTGTAAATACTTTGTCTCTTAGCATTGTTAAGGTGATATTAGATGGATTCAAGAAGGTAATTTTATCCCAAAAATCGTTTTTGATGGGGGATTTGAATGTTGGTGTAAAACAGTTGACTTTTTTCAAAAAGTCAAACTGTTTTGAGAAAAATTCCAATTAGGTAGTTTTATGTAAAATTAAAAGTTGAGATTATAGAAATGGAGTTATATAGAGTATATATAATTGGTTTAATGATCAAATCACCTTTTCATAGGGATTTAGATGGATATTCAAAGTTAAAGAATATGGATTTTCGGTTTGAGTCAAATAAGGGAAATGTTATGTTAGATGGATTTCAAGTAAAAACGGATGTGAGAACCTTCTAAGCACATTCTAAATGGTAAAATAATCATGTTTTGAAGGTTATAATTCACGTCAAGTACTCCATAAGAATTATGGGTAAGTGGTCGGGTTGCATTACTTAGTTGTCAAAACTTGTAAAAATCATCAAAAATCACTCGTAACTCGAATTTAAGCGTGTAATACCTTTTTGGAATCGTCGGGATATATTCTACAAGTTTTTGTGATGACCGTGATGTGAGTAAGAGTTTAAATAGATCAAAAAGCTGATTTTTAGAGCTGTCCGTTTTCTTTATATATATATAAAGCATGTGATTTTTATAGATCTAAACTAAAATGGTTTGATAATCGGTACGAGTGATTTTAATGGACTGAATATGATGGATTGAATGTGTTAGTAGAATGGATGTACTAATATATAGATCATGTATGGGTTATTTAGGTGTCAAGCCGGCCGAAAGAACCATTCGGAGCCTAGATTCGCCTATTTTTGACAAAGGTGAGTTCACGTAGATTTTACTGGGTGCACGTCAAATATATGTGTTTTATAACTGATTCATGTTATTTGTATTGATTATGTATCATGGAAAATGTTTTATGCAAAATAAAACGAGCATATTAATTGACAAGCTTATGTGGTTTTTACTTGCTATATGAAAGATGATATTTAGTTGAGTAGAATTAAACTACTTTAATGAACATAGGAGATATGTTGAGTGATTACACATATTGACGAAAGACATAGAACGTGGGACGTTCGTTGGTATATGTCTAAAATCGAGGGCCGGGAACCCGGATAGGTGGCTACTAGGCATGAGGCCCGGGGGCCAAGTATATACACTTACAGGGAGGTCAAATTGATGTATGTACACGGACTGGGAGGTCAAATGACATGTCTAAATTAGCCAACGGTATAGACGAGTTTCTTTGTGTTTCCTCATCAGCCGGTTACGGTTGGATTCTGTTACTTAGATCACTGATGGCACTAATTGGGAAGTTGTTACTACGAGTGATTAATTGAGGGAAATATGGCATAAGAAACTAATGCCTTTATTGATTGACGGTGAAAAGTGATTGATTTAATTGCATTTTTAGTAGTATTTACAAGTTATATATATCTTATTGAAATATGAATCGGCTCGTTTTATTTATATAAATGTTTATAATATAACTCTTGAACTCACCAGGTATAAAACCTGACTTGATTTGTTTGTTGACGTGTGTCCCAGGGCCAACAGGTGCTAGTGATGGCGATAAGAAAAACTAGTACTTAACAAAGTAGGATGGTGCAGATTTTTGGTAGCGGTCGTAGTTATAAGAAAGTTATATTAGCATCGTTCTAGTAACTATTTGTTTGTTCCTAAAAAAAAAAATTTAGCCCGGTTAGGTGGCATTTTGTATATGTAGTCTTTTGAAATTTTGCTATATACAAATGCAAACAGGTTATAAATGGCATATCATGATTTTACGAACGGGTCATGCCGAAATTTCGTTAGAATTCTTATGAAAATTTTAGGGTGTTACAAGTTGGTATCAGAGCGATGGTTTAAGGGAATTAGGTTAAGAGAACCTAGTCTTAAACCTAAGATTAAGATATTATGCTTAAGAATTAATCAGGGGATGTTGGACAATGGGTAAAATTCATGATAGGTGTTATCACGAAGATCTTTTGTATGAAAGTAAGTAGTTGAGGAATATTTGTATGTCTTGGTATAGGGCATATATAAGTTGCCTAGATTTTGATATATATATATATAAATATATATGTATATTTATGTATCTAATATTTCAATTCTTATCATGTTCTATTACATTAAAATTATGTGACTAGAAAGTTTTGTATTGATAAGTGTTGTTACTTTGTGTTAGTTAAAGAATGGTAAACACAAGGAGTCAGCAGGCAAAAGAAAAGGATGTGCAGGAGTCTAGTAGAACTCCAACAAATAAATTACCGTCCCCGAATATTCCAGAACCGAATGCTTCTACAAGTTTGATCGGGACCTCTCATCCTAAAGGAGGAAGGCACATGCATTCGGAGAATCCAGAGACAAATTTCCAAGATACTTTATTTGCCAATTTGAAGCAATTCATGGAAACAGCTTTAGAAAGGCAGGAAGAATCTATTATGAAAAGAGTAGAAGAGAGAGTTATGGCTGCTGGTATCCATACTGAAAAGGTTGCTGAAAATGTGATTCCTAACGCTGGTGGGGTCGAGAAAGTTGCTTTAGATACAGGTTTGCATGTGGAAGGTGAGAAATCTTCAAAGAAGTGTACATTTAAAGCTTTTCTCGGATGCAGACCGCCAGAGTTTGCAGGCAGTGATGATCCTTTGGTTTGTATGCGATGGTTACGAGGAATAGAGCAAGCTTTTGAAGCTAGTGAGTGTGATGATCAACAAAGAGTTCGATTTGCATCTCAATTGTTGCGGGACGAGGCTTTAGACTGGTGGAATGTTACACGACAAACGTTGGGGCCTGCTATCACTAAAATGTTGACTTGGGATTTGTTTACCATGAAGTTAAAAGAAAGATATTGCAATGAAAGAGCCAGAGACAAAATGGAGGATGAGTTCAGACATCTTGAGAAAGGAAATCAGTCGGTAGCTGAGTATGCACGGGTGTTTACAGAAAAATTAAATTTTCTGGGACACGTAGCACAGATGAAAAGTCGAAGATAAAGTTCTTTCTTAAAGGTCTTCCCATTGAAATGAAGACAGTAGTTCGAAGCAGTAAAGTAAATACCCTTCAAGAAGCAATTGAAGAAGCACAAGTGTTGGAGGATGATCTAAAGCATGCAAATAAAGTACAAAATGTTGTATTGGGTGACAAACGCAGATGGGAGACACCTTCAGGTAGCTCAAAGAAATTCAAGACGAAATCATCGGGTAGACGCTTTGATGACAAGCAGATGGTAAAGCAGTGTCCAAAGTGCAATAGAAGACACCCCGGGGATTGTAGCAGTTATCAGCAGATTTGTTTTCGTTGTGGAAAGCCGGGACATTACAGTCGAGATTGTCATAGTCAGATTTCCATTAAGTGCTTTCATTGTGGGGAATCGGGACACCTTCGGCGGGATTGCCCAAAACTGAAAAATGTAGAAAAGGGGAAAACAACAAGTACTTTTCAAAAGAAAGAGACCCGGGTACCAGGTAGAGCATTTCAGATGACGGCAGAAGAAGCTCGAGGTGTAGCTGATGTAGTGACGGGTACGTACTTAATCAATTCTATACCTGCATGCGTATTATTTGATTCAGGAGCCAATCATTCATTTGTTTCCATAACCTTCTGTGAGCGGTTTGATGTGTCGGCTAGCATATTACCGGAAGCATTAGTGGTAGAGACAGCTAATGGAGGGAGAGTGTTAGTACGAGAAGTTTATGATAGCTGCACAATTAAAATTGAAGGTATTTTGTTTCCAATTTGCTTGTTACCTATGACGATAGGAGGATTTGATGCAGTGATAGGCATGGATTGGTTATCTGAGCACAGAGTCGATATTTTATGTTCAAGAAGAATGCTTTCCATTCCGAGACCGGGTGGAGATACAATATTGGTTTATGGGGATAAGCGAAAGGGTGACATGGGGATCATCTCTGTGATGAAAGCACAAAAATGCCTTCGTAAAGGTTGTTGTTCATTTCTGGCATACGTTCTGGATGCCAAAATGGAAAAGAAGAAGATTGAAGATATTCCAGTTGTATGTGAATTCCCTGATGTGTTCCCCGAAGACTTGCCAGGTTTGCCACCCGACCGGCAGGTGGAGTTTCGCATAGACCTCGTTCCGGGGCGGCACCAATAGCTCGTTCTCCATATCGGTTAGCTCCATCAGAAATGAAGGAAATGATGACTCAACTGCAAGAATTGCTCGATAAAGGTTTCATCCGACCTAGTTCCTCGCCATGGGGTGCTCCGGTGTTGTTTGTAAAAAAGAAAGATGGCACGTTGAGAATGTGTATCGACTACCGCGAACTGAACAAAGTAACTATTAAGAATAAGTATCCTCTTCCTCGTATTGATGATCTATTCGATCAACTACAAGGAGCTAGTTGTTTCTCGAAGATTGATCTTCGATCAGGTTATCACCAATTGAAGGTGCGAGGGGAAGATGTTGCTAAAACTGCTTTTAGGACCAGGTACGGTCATTATGAGTTCCTCGTTATGCCTTTCGGTTTAACGAATGCTCCTGCCGCATTTATGGATTTAATGAATCGAGTTTGTCGCCCATTTTTGGACAAATCGGTTATAGTATTCATTGATGATATCCTCATTTATTCTAAAACCGAGAAGGAACATGAAAGACATCTGCGAGAGATTCTTGATTTATTAAGACGAGAAAAACTCTATGCAAAGTTGTCTAAATGTGATTTTTGGTTATTAGAAGTGCAGTTTTTGGGTCATGTAATATGCAAAGAGGGTGTGAAAGTAGACCCATCCAAGATAGAAGCACTAATGGGTTGGGAAGCTCCAAAAAGTCCTACAGAGATAAGAAGTTTTCTGGGATTGGCTGGTTATTACCGTAGATTCATACGGGACTTCTCAAAGATTGCCTCACCACTGACCGCTTTAACTAGAAAAAAAGTGAAATTTGTATGGACAGAAAAACATACAAATGCCTTTGAGAGGTTGAAGAAAAGATTATGTGAGGCACCGGTACTATCCTTACCGGAAGGGTCTGAAGAATTTGTGGTTTACAGCGATGCATCTGGATCTGGATTGGGTTGTGTTCTAATGCAACGAGGCAAGGTAATTGCTTATGCTTCTAGACAACTAAAAGATCATGAGAAAAATTACCCGGTGCATGATTTAGAGTTAGCTGCTGTCGTTTTTGCGCTCAAGTTATGGAGACATTACTTGTATGGTACACATTGTATCATCTATACGGATCATAAAAGTCTGAAGTACGTCTTCGATCAGAAGGAACTAAATATGAGGCAAAGACGTTGGTTAGAGTTGATCAAAGATTATGATTGTGAAATCAGGTACCACCCTGGGAAAGCTAATGTAGTTGCGGATGCGTTGAGCCGTAAAGAGCGAGGTGATGAGGTATTGGGCAGATTTAATAAAATTGAAGTCGTCTCGAGCTTAATTGAAAGAATTAAAGCAGTACAGAAGGAAGCTTTATTAGAAAAAAACTTGAAAGATGAAATCATGATGAAGCAACAATCCTTATTAGAAGAAGATAGTCGGGGCTTAAAGCTATTTAGAGGAAGAATTTGGGTGCCAAAAATGGGGGGTATTCGAGATCTATTATTAGAAGAAGCACATAAGTCAAAGTATTCTATTCACCCAGGAAGCACCAAAATGTATCGAGATCTGAAGTTACACTACTGGTGGCCTGTCATGAAACTTGATATAGCAATTTATGTTGCAAAGTGTGTGACATGTTTACAAGTAAAAGCTGAACATCAACGACCATACGGTAGTCTGCAACCATTGGTTATACCAGAGTGGAAATGGGATCATGTTACTATGGATTTCGTGATGGGCTTACCCAAGACGCTGAAGGGCCATGATGCAATCTGGGTGGTGGTAGACCGATTGACGAAAAGCGCACACTTCTTACCAATGAAAGAAACTTGGTCAATGGACAGATGGGCCAAGTTATACATCGATGAAGTGATTTCAAGACATGGAGTGCCACTAACCATCGTCTCCGACAGAGATAGTCGATTCACTTCCAAGTTTTGGGATGGACTACAACGAGAACTTGGCACAAGAGTGAATCTAAGCACTGCCTATCATCCTCAAACCGACGGACAAAGTGAGAGCACAATTCAGACTCTCGAAGATATGTTACGTTCTTGTGTATTTGATTTTGGTGGGAATTGGGACGTGCACTTACCATTGGTTGAATTTGCATATAACAATAGCTATCACTCTAGCATCGGTATGGCACCGTTTGAAGCATTATATGGGAGGAAATGTAGAACACCCGTTTGTTGGTTAGAAGCTGGAGAGAAGCAATTCACAGGCCCTGAAATGGTACAAGAAACTGCAGATAAAGTTAAGGTGATCCGTGAACGTCTTAAAGCTGCACAGGACCGGCAGAAAAGCTATGCGGATCGAAAAAGACGACATGTAGAATTTCAAGTGGGCGATAAAGTCATGTTGAAAGTGTCGCCTTGGAAAGGGGTGATCAGATTCGGAAAGCACGGGAAACTGAGTCCTCGTTTTCTTGGGCCTTTCACAGTGTTAGAAAAGATTGGATCCCAAGCCTACCGATTAGATTTACCACCAGAATTGCAAGGTATCCATGACACTTTCCATGTATGTTATCTACGAAAGTGTTTGGCGGAAGAGAACGTTATCCCGTTATCAGAAATTCAAATAGATGATAAAATGCGATTCCTTGAAGAACCTGAGGTGATATTAGATCGGAAGACAAAGAAATTGCGTCGGAAGGAGATCGGGATGGTTAAAGTGCAGTGGAAGCATCGACGGGGTTCAAATATCACATGGGAACCAGAAAACGAAATGAGATTACGCTACCCACAATAATTTGCGTAGCTAAGATTTCGGGGACGAAATCTCTTTTGACAGAGGGAGAATTATAACATCTCATTTATATATATATATATATATATAATTAAAAAAAAAAGGGGGGGGGGGGGCCTTGTTATGTCTAGACCCAAACCCAAATCCAAGCCCAAGTCTTTTTTTTTTCTTCTTTTCTCCACCGCCTTCTCCTTCTCGGCTTGCATATGAGAAATCAGATTCACTACAACTAGAAATCTTCTTGGTCGACTATACCATCAACATCCAACAATCATCTTCATCATCTTCTTCTATTCTCTTCTTATCAATTGTTGTTAAGGTACCAATTATCTCCTCTTATACATCTAGGGTTTCATTGTGTTATCTATTTGAGTAAAATTCTTTGAATTGTTAAGAACTAGTAGTTATATTGGTTGCTTTTTTACATGAATAGATATGAATTAATGGGAGTTTCATTGTTAATTGTAAGTTTGAGAAGATTTGATCAAGAAATGGGTTGGAAGTTCCAACAATTGGCTTTCTTTATAAGTCAAACTCTTAATCTAGAATTTGAATCTTTAAATTGGTATCTAAGAGTGAAGATACTTGTAAATACTTTGTCTCTTAGCATTGTTAAGGTGATATTAGATGGATTCAAGAAGGTAATTTTATCCCAAAAATCGTTTTTGATGGGGGATTTGAATGTTGGTGTAAAATGTTGACTTTTTTCAAAAAGTCAAACCGTTTTGAGAAAAATTCCAATTAGGTAGTTTTATGTAAAATTAAAAGTTGAGATTATAGAAATGGAGTTATATAGAGTATATATAATTGGTTTAATGATCAAATCACCTTTTCATAGGGATTTAGATGGATATTCAAAGTTAAAGAATATGGATTTTCGGTTTGAGTCAAATAAGGGAAATGTTATGTTAGATGGATTTCAAGTAAAAACGGATGTGAGAACCTTCTAAGCACATTCTAAATGGTAAAATAATCATGTTTTGAAGGTTATAATTCACGTCAAGTACTCCATAAGAATTATGGGTAAGTGGTCGGGTTGCATTACTTAGTTGTCAAAACTTGTAAAAATCATCAAAAATCACTCGTAACTCGAATTTAAGCGTGTAATACCTTTTTGGAATCGTCGGGATATATTCTACAAGTTTTTGTGATGACCGTGATGCGAGTAAGAGTTTAAATAGATCAAAAAGCTGATTTTTAGAGCTGTCCGTTTTCTTTATATATATATAAAGCATGTGATTTTTATAGATCTAAACTAAAATGGTTTGATAATCGGTACGAGTGATTTTAATGGACTGAATATGATGGATTGAATGTGTTAGTAGAATGGATGTACTAATATATAGATCATGTATGGGTCATTTAGGTGTCAAGCCGGCCGAAAGAACCATTCGGAGCCTAGATTCGCCTATTTTTGACAAAGGTGAGTTCACGTAGATTTTACTGGGTGCACGTCAAATATATGTGTTTTATAACTGATTCATGTTATTTGTATTGATTATGTATCATGGAAAATGTTTTATGCAAAATAAAACGAGCATATTAATTGACAGTTATGTGGTTTTTACTTGCTATATGAAAGATGATATTTAGTTGAGTAGAATTAAACTACTTTAATGAACATAGGAGATATGTTGAGTGATTACACATATTGACGAAAGACATAGAACGTGGGACGTTCGTTGGTATATGTCTAAAACTGAGGGCTGGGAACCCGGATAGGTGGCTACTAGGCATGAGGCCCGGGGGGCCAAGTATATACACTTACCTGGGAGGTCAAATTGATGTATGTACACGGACCTGGGAGGTCAAATGACATGTCTAAATTAGCCAACGGTATAGACGAGTTTCTTTGTGTTTCCTCATCAGCCGGTTACGGTTGGATTCTGTTACTTAGATCACTGATGGCACTAATTGGGAAGTTGTTACTACGAGTGATTAATTGAGGGAAATATGGCATAAGAAACTAATGCCTTTATTGATTGACGGTGAAAAGTGATTGATTTAATTGCATTTTTAGTAGTATTTACAAGTTATATATATCTTATTGAAATATGAATCGGCTCGTTTTATTTATATAAATGTTTATAATATAACTCTTGAACTCACCAGGTATAAAACCTGACTTGATTTGTTTGTTGACGTGTGTCCCAGGGCCAACAGGTGCTAGTGATGGCGATAAGAAAAACTAGTACTTAACAAAGTAGGATGGTGCAGATTTTTGGTAGCGGTCGTAGTTATAAGAAAGTTATATTAGCATCGTTCTAGTAACTATTTGTTTGTTCCTAAAAAAAAAATTTAGCCCGGTTAGGTGGCATTTTGTATATGTAGTCTTTTGAAATTTTGCTATATACAAATGCAAACAGGTTATAAATGGCATATCATGATTTTACGAACGGGTCATGCCGAAATTTCGTTAGAATTCTTATGAAAATTTTAGGGTGTTACAACTAGCTTATAATTGTTTTATGTCATATTCAATCTGAATATAAGTTACAAGTATATTCAATTTGAAGAGAGATGTATATGCTCTGTTTGTCCTATTTCAACAAAATCTATTTGTTTATTGACAATCATTTTGTATGCAGGTTACTGCAAATGTGATTAGAAATTCTGATTTCAAGAAACGTTTTCATGCAATTATATGGGATGAACAAATTAATGCTATACAATTTGAAGAGATATGGACTACTCTAATGACAGATTTTGGTCTTATTGGGCATAAATGGTTATCTTACATGTTTGAAAATAGGCGCAGATGGATCCCATCATTTTATAGGGAAATTCCAATGGCTTGTTTAATGAGAACAACATCAAGATCTGAAAGTGAGAATTCGTTTTTTTCACTATTTTTTCATCATGGTGCGAATCTTACGAAGTTTATGGATTCATTTGATTCCGCTATGGACAAACAACGCAACAATCATAGGCTGCTCAACCATCAGACAAAAACAACAATACCAAGGCTTAGCACACCACTTCCAATTGAAGTTCATGCTTCTAAGATCTATATGCATTCTATTTTTAGGGATGTTCAGAATGAGATAAAGGAGTCAGTTTGGTCATGCTTTCAATCGTCGATGAGCTTGGAGAATGGTTGTGATGTTATTGTTGTTGTTGAAAAGAATAAGGTGCAAAATAAGGTGAAGGATGCTGAATGCAGTAGCAATCCAGGGTTTTTTATGAGACATTATGAGTGCAAGGTACATTTATTTGTTATTTTATATATTCAGATTGAATATAACCTACAAGTATTCAAACTGAATATGAACTTATATTCATACTGGGAACTGTAGTTTATATTCAGACTGAATATAAGCTACAAATTATCATTCATTGTGAATAATTAATTTTTTTTTAAAATTGATTTCAGGTTGTTCATAATAAGTCCACTGGATCATATGATTGTAGCTGCTTATTTTTTCATCATTTTGGTATTTTGTGTCATCATATATTTTGTGTTATGAAGAATTTTGGCGTTGAAGAAATACCTCGGCAGTATATTGTGAAGCGTTGGACAAAAGCTCTGATTTCTTCTGATTTATTGAAGAAACGTCATTATGTTGGAGAAATAAATGAGCGTCGTGAGAAACTTGAAAATGATGCCCAAACTGCATTTGATAATTGTCTAGGTCTAGTAGTTGATGATATGCAAAAGCTTCAAGATTTTGTTCTGAAAATGCAAGAGTTGAAGAATAATTTGGTGGCAAATGGGTGTAGTGCTCCTCGTCGTAATACAGAAGGGACGATGGAATCATTTCTTGGGGTTTCAAAACCAGATATTATATATATTCAAAATCCGAAAGATATAAGAAACAAAGGTTGTGGTACTGGCAAAAAGGTTGAAAAGCAGTAAAGAAAAAGCAATTGCTAGGGCTCAAAAGGCAAAGAGATTATGTGTTGTTTGTAAAGAAATGTGTAACCATGACTCACGAAATTGCGCAACGAAAAATGTTTAATTTTTATCTTTGTATTCTGCAAATAGTCATAAAAATAATCAGTTTATTTTTTAATTGACAATCAATAAAATTTCATATTCATAATGAATATATAGTGTTTTAGTTTTGTATTCTTGTAGTATATATTCAGACTGAATATAAGCTACAATTTGCTTATTTTTTAATTGTGGCTTATATTCAGTCTGAATACAAACTAAAATTAAACAATAACCAATTTG
Source organism: Silybum marianum (assembly GCA_036898165.1). Lineage (NCBI taxonomy): Eukaryota > Viridiplantae > Streptophyta > Magnoliopsida > Asterales > Asteraceae > Silybum > Silybum marianum. The sequence continues at coordinate 12,275,096 of CM072538.1, read as the reverse complement.
TAGTTTGTATATTCAGTCTGAATATGAGCACTAAAACTCTTAGTGCTCATATATCACAATGTAATTCTTATATTCAGTCTGAATACAAGCTACAAATATTCAGACTCATAATTTTAGCTTGTATTCAGTCTGAATACAAGCTACAATTATACAAACTCATAATTTTACAATTATACAAACTCATAATTTTAGCTTGTATTCAGTCTGAATACAAGCTACAATTATACAAACTCATAATTTTAGCTTATATTCAGTCTGAATATAAGCATTATATTGTGATTTATCACAATATTATGCTTATATTCAGACTGAATATAAGCTAAAATTATACAAACTCATAATTTTAGCTTGTATTCAGTCTGAATACAAGCTACAATTATACAAACTCATAATTTTAGCTTATATTCAGACTGAATACAAGCTACAATTATACAAACTCATAATTTTAGCTTGTATTCAGTCTGAATATAAGCATAACATTGTGATAAATCACAATGTAATGCTTATATTCAGTATGAATACAAGCTAAAATTATACAAACTCATAATTTTAGCTTGTATTCAGTCTGAATATAAGTTACAATTATACATACTAATAATTTTACAATTATACAAACTCATAATTTTACAATTATACAAACTCATAATTTTAGCTTGTATTCAGTCTGAATACAACATTGTGATTTATCACAATGTTATGCTTATATTCAGACTAAATACAAGCTACAATTATACAAACTCGTAATTTTAGCTTGTATTCAATTTGAATATAAGCATAACATTGTGATAAATCACAATGTAATGTTTATATTCAGTATGAATACAAGCTAAAATTATACAAACTCATAATTTTAGCTTGTATAGTCTGAATATAAGCTACAATCATACATACTAATAATTTTATAATTATACAAACTCATAATTTTACAATTATACAAACTCATAATTTTAGCTTGTATTCAGTCTGAATACAAGCTACAATTATATAAACTCATGATTTTAGCTTATATTCAGTCTGAATACAAGCTACAATTATTCAAACTCATAATTTTAGCTTGTATTCAGTTTGAATATAAGCATAACATTGTGATAAATCACAATGTAATGCTTATATTCAGTATGAATACAAGCTACAATTATTCAAACTTATAATTTTAGCTTGTATTCAATCTGAATATAAGGTACAATTATACAAACTCATAATTTTAGATTGTATTCAGTCTGAATACAAGCTACAGTTACACAATCACCAATTATAGAACACATCATGTAGAACAACATATTCATTAAGCTTAGAAACTAAATACATCATTCAATTTATAGAACACATCTTGTATGAATAATATACAAAAACAATTGTTCAATATTTTTAGAAACAATAACCATCATCCAAATAAATTCAGTCAATTGTTCAATATTCTTAGAAACAATAACCATCATCCAAATAAATTCAGTCGTTCTTCTTTTTTCAACTTTGCTTCTTTTTTATCCTCATCTTTTTCAGCCTTTGGTTTTAATGCGTATTCATTAGCCTGCTGTAACACCCACTCCTTTTTCAGATTCATATCTGACATTAGTATCTTCGTTAAATACTTCTACCTTAGGTTATTTAAAATTCTCTTCTGCTCATCTTTTTTTGTTGCCAATCCACAATCCCAAGTTTTTATAGGACCTCCCATGAAGCTCTCCATATGTCTCATCACAAAGATTGAACAATCTTTGTGATTATTAGTTGTTCTCCACTTCATGAGCTCTGGTTTCGGTGGGACGTCGATCAGCTTCATAAGTCTTGAATCCTTAATGCTTGCAAGGAATTTTAAGAACATTTTATGCTGCATTATATAAAACATAATTATTATTTAAATAATATGAATAATATAATATACTGATATGATATTTATTATTCATATATTGTAAATGAGATGTTCTTCTTACCAATGTTATTGGCACAGTCCCGTATTTTTCCTCAAACTTGACTTTCGTGGCACTGTTATCATACAGGTGTGCCATTCCATTTTTCAAATCATAACAGATTACGTAAAACTGATCTGATTTTATGATTGGGAAAAAGATCTGCAGAGGAATATTCTAGTTAATTTGTGTTTTATTCAGTAAGAATAAAATAGAGGATATATTCAAAAAAAAGATGCAAACATTTTTTAAAGTTTCAATAATATCTAATATTCAGAGTTCATTCAACTTGTTATTGATTCTTCCTTTTTCAGTCTGATTATAACATTGTTTTAATAAATATTCAGACTGAATAATAGGTAAATAGTAAAACATGTCATTCTATTCAGTTTGAATAATGGCTAGTAATTTAAATTCTTAAATGTATTTGTTTAATACCAAGTCAAACTTCTTTATATCATCTAAATCAGACAATACTTTTTCTTTGATATTCACTTTGAAAGTTTCAGCATATGTACGCCAATCAAAATCCGGGTTGAACACATCATGTCCCTGTTCAAGATTAACAAATGTTAAATTAGTAAAAAAAATTAAGGTATAATTTAAATTAGAAACAAGATTAGTTATCTTACAAGAATGTCGGTTGTCATGAATAATCTGCTTGCTGAGTCTTTACTCTTTAATCTTTCTTCATAATTTAGTACTTCTGCCCAGTTGTCAATAACATTTGAAAATGCTTCAGAATCTTCCATCATGCTTTCAAAAATTATTTTGAAAGAGCTTTTATTTGAAGCAGTTTCAAAAACAATTGACTTGTTGAAAGAAATTATAATTAAAAAAAAATTATAATAAACAAAATTGTTTATGTTTAATTTTAATATAATGTAACATTTTAGATTATATTCAGTCTGAACATGAACATTACAGTGTAGTGTTTCATTGTAGTGTGTATATTCAGTACGAATATACACACTAACACTGTTAGTGCTCATATTCAATCTGAATACAAGCTACAATTACAATATAACCAAATTTTAGTTTGTATATTCAATCTGAATATAAGCACTAACAGTTGTATATTCAGTCTGAATATGAGTATTAAAATTGCATAATTAACTTGTTTTTAAATAGTTATTATACATAATAATAGAAAATTCAATTTTATACTTAGAGAAAGTCCCATGTTAGTGAAAACATCCATTCACCAATCTTTCTCTCTATCGAAAATAATCTTGCTTCCACATCAACTATTCTTTGCACATAAGGTGATTTTAGAAATTCACCTACCTTTTCTGTTCTCTTTTCTCTTTCTTCAACTTGTCCTTTATCTTTTGCAACTTGCTTATCCTTTGCTTTTAATTTGACAAAAAGATTATCTTTCTTTGATTTATTTTCTTTGGATGGTTTTCGTGGTGAATCCGAATCAGTGAAAAGCTTGAAAGTTGGACAACTTGCTGGAGTTTTTTGACTAACGTCTGTCTTTTGTGATACTTGTGGTGTAATCAAATCCTGGATTTTCATGATGGCATCCTGTGCTTCTTCCATTGTCTCAATTCCCTCCTCTTGTAAAGCTTTCTCTTTCTCCTTTTTCTCCTCTTCTTTCTTCTCTTCTTCCCTTGTCTCAATTCCCTCCTCTTCTTCCTTTTCTGTTTCTTCTCTATTCATTTCATCAACAACAAGGCTTTTGACAACATTAGATATTATTGCTTCAGGACTACTTTCTACATTTTGGTATTTTTCTTCATTAACAATATTTTTCTGATTGTTGCTAATATCCCTTGAAGCTTCCTCATTAGATTCTTCATTCTCTACTCTTCTTTCTTCTCTTATTTCTTCTCTTCTTTCTTCTCTTCTTTCTTCATTCGGCTGCACCACATCGACGATCATGTTTTCATTTATCTTAAATACCTTTTCGTATTCAGCCTTCCATTCTTTTAACGGTTGATCACTAGGATATAACATCATGGCCCTTGTCATCTTAAATTCGATCTCGGCTTTCATCATCAGCAGTTCATCGAGATCATTATTAAGGCTTCCCAAGAATTCCTGTTTTTTTATGTTTTTTATTAGTAAAGGTAATTATAATTAATTAATGTTATTATAAACTACACTGTTTATATTCAATTTGAATAAAGGTTAACGTATACCATCACACAGTATATATTCAGACTGAATACAAACTAGCCTAAGTTAACGTATACTAAAACACAGATTTCTAGCGTCTGTTTGCTTCAGATTTTTTACTAGCGTCTGTTTGCTTCAGATTCTTACACATTTTGGGTCTTGATGATTTCTTTGCTCTTGTAGATCCTCCTTCAATTATATAAACATCAATTTGTCGTCAATCTGAATATAACCTACAATTATACAAATCCTAAACTATAGAGCAAAGATATCATTGTAATAATACAAAAATTCGCTTATATTCAGTATGAATATAAGCTAAAATAACGCAAACATTTAATTATAGACTATATTCAGACTGAATATAAACATAACGTTGTAGTATTTCAATGTTATGTTTGTATTCAGTCTGAATATAACCTACAACTAAAGACTATATTCAGTCTGAATATAAACTAGAAACAAAAAAATCTCATAGTGTAATAAAACAATTTAGTGTTTATATTTGGTCTGAATATAACATAAAACTCTATAATCCCCAAATTCTAGCTTATATTTAGACTGAATAGAAATTGAACTTTTACAAACACAAAATTGAAGACTATATTCGGTTTGAATACCAAATATATTTATACAAAAATCGAATTGTACACTATATTCAGTTTTTATATGTACAATCATACAAACACAAAAATGTATGTTATATTCAGAATGAATATAACCTATTGATAGAATTTAATAAACATTATTTAATATTACAAGTCTACATATCAAGCATTTATTGATGAAATTTGATTTACTTACTAATGTAAATATTCAGTAAAACCATAAATATTACCTACAAGCCCTAGTTATTGATAATTTTAAAACTCGAAAACTTACCTGCTTCGGAAGGCTCTGAAAACGGAATAATCTGCATATCCGTTTCTGCGTCCATTGTTTGTTATTTGAACTTAAAGGAAGAAGTGCGTTCTTATCAACGTGAACGACGGTGGCACTGGTAGAGAGCAGAGGGTTTTTAGTGAGAGAGTATATTTTTTGAAATGATGAATGTGTGCATTGTTAGGAATTCCATCGTGTTCTATAGTTGGCTTTGAACCGTCATGATTTATTTACAATAATACCCCTACGCGCTAAAAATAAATTTTAGAGTTAATTTCATATTTAGTCCTAGTTGTATAGTGGTTTTAACACTCTGGGTCCCTAAACATAATTGTAACTTATATTCAGTCTGAATATAAGCTACAATTATACAATCTCATAATTTTATCTCAATGTAATGCTTATATTCAGTCTGAATATAAGCTACAGTTATACAAACTCATAATTTTACCTTATATTCAGTCTTAATATAAGCTACAGCTTATATTCAGTTTGAATATAAGCTACAATTATACAAACTCATAATTTACCTTATATTCAGTCTGAATACAAGCTACAATTATACAAACTCATAATTTTAGCTTATATTCAGTCTGAATATAAGCTACAATTATACATACTCATAATTCTAGCTTATATTCAAACTGAATATAAGCATAAAATTATGAGTTTCTAGCTTATATTCAAACTGAATACGAGTTTGTATAATTTTAGCTTATATTCGGTCTGAATATAAGCATTATATTGTGATTTATCACAATATTATGCTTATATTCAGACCGAATATAAGCTAAAATTATACAAACTCATAATTTTAGCTTGTATTCAGTCTGAATACAAGCTACAATTATAAAAACTCATAATTTTAACTTATATTCAGTCTGAATATAAGCTACAAAGTCATAATTTTAGCTTATATTCAGACTGAATATAAGCTAAAATTATACAAACTCATAATTTTAGCTTGTATTCAGACTGAATACAAGCTACAATTATACAAACTCATAATTTTAGCTTGTATTCAGACTGAATACAAGCTACAATTATAAAAACTCATAATTTTAGCTTATATTCAGTCTGAATATAAATATAACATTGTGATAAATCACAATGTAATCCTTATATTCATTCTGAATACAAGCTACAATTATACAAACTCATAATTTTAGCTTATATTCAGACTGAATATAAGCTATAAAGTCATAGTTTTAGCTTATATTCAGACTGAATATAAGCTAAAATTATACAAACTCATAATTTTAGCTTGTATTCAGACTGAATGTAAGCTACTAACTCATAATTTTTGCTTATATTCAGTCTGAATATAAGCATTATATTGTGATTTATCACAATATTACATAACATTGTGATAAAACAAGCTACAATGTTATGCTTATATTCAGACCGAATTCAAGCTACAATTTTAAAACAAGCACTGTATAATTTATTTAAAGAAATTAAACAACCAATCAAAGTAATTAAAAAAATACGTTAACAAACAATCGTTTTCATCTTCAAACTTTCAAAACCTATGTATAGCTAAGAAACCTTTCTATCTTGTTGTTTTTTGTATTCTCTAAAAGCTTTGTTACTTCATTTGTATCAAGTTTAGCAAACTCCTTTACTTCTTCAAAAACAAAATCTTTCCTTAGATTGTTATCTGACAACAATAATTTTGAAAGATATTTTGATTGCAGCATTGTAAGTTGTTCCTTCTGGTTTGGTGATGATTCATCATTCAATCCGCAATCCCATGTATTCACATTTTGTCCTCCATTGAATGTTTCCATATGCAGCATCATAAAGACAGAGCAATCTGTGTGATTGTTTTTTGTTCTCCATTGCATCTCTTCTCTTTTAGGTCTTACATTTCTGAATGATTTATGCCTTGTATCTCCAATCATTTCCAGATTTGACATGAACAGTTTTGCTGCATGATGAAAATTATAATGAAAATTTTATCAAAACTCATATTAATAATAAAATTAATGTGTATTTATTCTGTATTATTCAATAATATACTTACAGCTGTTGTTGGCACTACGCCGTATTTGTCATCATTTGTCATATTCTCTGCACTGTTGTCTAATATATGGCTTGAGCCATTATTCAGATCAAAGCATAGTACGTAATAATGACCACTGTTGATAACAAGGAAAAATACCTGCATAAATAGTTTTTATCATTTATACATAATGTCTGAATACATAGATAATTAAATGATTTTTATTAAAATGCTTGTCTTACCAATTCAACAAGCCCATCACTGTAATGTTTGCATATTCATCCAGTTCCTGAATGAGATTCTTTGTGAACACTTCTTTTTTTTTTCTTCAAAGAAGATTTTGTTCTGAATAGTTCTTGTGGCTGTTGTAAATTAGAAATGTTAATATATTATTCATCATGAATGCCTATAAAGCTTATAAATTGATAGAAATGAAGAATAATTAAGCAATTTATATTATGTTAAAGTTTAACAATAATATTCTTACCAACAATGCAGTAGAAAAATAAAACTTCTTTGGTTGTTTCTTTGTCTTCACATTTTCTTCTTCATTTAAAATGTGAGTAAATGTGTCTATTACATTTACAAATGGTTCTGAGTCTTGAATCAAGCTTTCAAACGTGACTCGAACAACATTTTGACCTTTACTTGATAGGAATACTTCATCTATGTGATAATTATATTGAATATTTAAAGATCATGATCAATAAGAACAGCATTTGCAATGAATAGCATTTGCATATTCATTCTTTACATATTAAGTATGATATTCAGTCCGAATATCAATATGTAAAGCAGAATGAATACATAAATGTAAATTTTGTTTAATTTTACTACTCACAATTTATCTCCTCTGAATGAGAACATCCAATTGGCCACCTTCTTCTCTGTTTCTGTCAGTTGTGTCCTTGGATCTACTGGCTTCATTTGATATGGTGATTTCATTTTATGGTCAATATTCATCTCCACTCTTTCATTTTCCTCCTCCTTCTCTGAGTGCTCCTCCTCCTCTGCCTCCTTCTCTATCTCCTCATCCTCTTTATCTTTCTCTTTTTCCTCTGCCTCTTCTTCTTGAGTTTCTTCTACTATCTGAACAATCTGTAAATGAACATCTTGTTCATTATTTTCTCTTTCATCACTAGCATCAACATTATTATGTTGTTGTTGAATCTCTCCTTCATTACTTTCTTTTTCTTCTTCGATCCTTCCTTTTTGATTGAGTTGAAAAAAACTTTCATATGTTTTTTTCCACTCCTCTAAATGTTTGCTGTCTGGATTCAACTCTATCGCTTCATTGTAGATGGTTTCCAAATTATGTTTGTTTGCAAGAAGTTCTTCCAAACCATCATTCAGCAATTTTATATGTTCATGTTTGTCAATTATTATGTAAGTTAGTATAGGAAGTACTTCAATTCAATCTTTGTGATACGTTATGAATAAGTGTAAGTAAGTAACAACCAACGTTCTTAACGAATAGTAAATACCGTCACATTCTTCTTTTTTTCCTTCGATGTGTTTGTGTTTGGTACGACATACGATTCCTTCAGCTTTCCTAATCCGAAACCTCCTAAGCTCAATTCCTTTTTCTCCCTCGTCTTCATCTTCTCCGATGTCCAATACATTGTAGTTGGACTCATCCTTTTATGGTCAAGCTCATCACATGTTGTATAGTCAAGATATAACAGCTGCATATCATTCATTGTGAATAGTTAAAAGGGAATTAGGCTGAATAAAGGTTGATAAAGAAAACTTTATATTCAGAATGAATATCAACCACTATTCAGTCAAAATATTATAATGCATGAATAAAACAGAGGTTAAAATCAAATATATACCGTCAAAAATATGATTGGCCCTGTGTAAACACATTCATCAGTTTCTTTCTTCCATGCTTGTGTGCTTTCTTTTGCACATTTGATGATGTATTTGCACCAATTTATTGTTGAGAAATCCAACGTTTCTTCAAGTTTGGAAAGAATGGTTAGGTTGCATGTACCCATCCTCATTGAAATCGCCATGGCATTTACAAACAGAACAATGAAATTTGTCTGGAACATCCATTTTGCATTATTGCATTCTTTGAGTTTGTCCAGAACATCCCTTGGACGGATATGTGAGGTGCTCCCAAATTGGCTTTTCCAATTTAATATCAGTTCCCCACAGCTTTCTGTTGTCTCAATATCATCTATTATGTCTAATCCTTCATTTTTAAGTCCTAGGATTTGACTAACAGAGTCCTTAGTCACCGGTATTTCTCCTGCTGGTATTCTTATCACCATCTTCTCAATGTCAAAGTTGTCAACAACATAATAGGCCAACTTTGATGGGATTGAATCAATCTTCATCCCAAGAAGGCTCTCAAATCCAATTTGCTTCACAATATTTGCTTAATGGGTTTTAAACTCTCTCATTGCTGTCATTAAGTTCTTTGTTGTTGTTCTTGTAGATAGAGATTTAATTACTTGGTTGTTGCTTGTCTGTTGTACTCTGAGTTGGTCTTCTTGTTGATGTTCTTCAACTGTAACAGTCTTTTTTGTTTTGTTTCTTGTCGTTTTTACTGTGACTCGGTCTTCTTGTTGTTGTTTTTCAATTGTAACAGTTGTTTTTGTTTTCTTCTTCATTCTTAATGAAGGAGTTCCTCTGATATTCTTTCTTTTTGTTCCTATTTAATTTAACATTTAAACAGTGGTTAAAATTAGAAAATTGACATATGTTATGAAATACACAGTCTCATAATGATATCCCAATGTTATTCTTATATTCAGACTGAATACATACTACAACTATACAAACACATAATTGTAGATTGTATTCACACTGAATATAACCTACAATTATACAAACACATAATTGTAGCTTATATTCAGACTGCATATAAAGATAACTATGTAAATCCAAGTCTTACAAGTTTTACAAAAGTGATGCTTATATTCATAATGAATATAATCTACAACTATACAAACACATAATTGTAGCTTATATTCACACTGAATACCACAATGTCATGTTTACATTCAAACACATAATTTTAGCTTATATTCAGAATGAATATAAGCTACAAGAATAAAAACCTATAATTGTAGCTTATATTCAGACTGAATATAACCTACAATTATACAAACACATAATTGTAGATTATATTCAGACTGAATATAAAGATAACTATGTAAATCCAAGTCTTACAAGTTTTATAAAGTGATGCTTATATTCAGAATGAATATAATCTACAACTATACAAACACATAATTGTAGCTTATATTCACACTGAATATCACAATGTCATGTTTACATTCAAACACATAATTTTAGCTTATATTCAGAATGAATATAAGCTACAAGAATAAAAACCCATAATTGTACCTTATATTCAGACTGAATATAACCTACAATTATACAAACACATAATTGTAGCTTATATTCAGACTGAATATAAAGATAACCATGTAAATCCAAGTCTTACAAGTTTTATAAAGTGATGCTTATATTCAGAATGAATATAATCTACAACTATACAAACACATAATTGTAGCTTATATTCACACAGAATATCACAATGTCATGTTTACATTCAAACACATAATTTTAGCTTATATTCAGAATGAATATAAGCTACAAGAATAAAAACCTATAATTGTAGCTTATATTCAGACTGAATATAACCTACAATTATACAAACACATAATTGTAGCTTATATTCAGACTGAATATAAAGATAACTATGTAAATCCAAGTCTTACAAGTTTTATAAAGTGATGCTTATATTCAGAATGAATATAGTCTACAACTATACAAACACATAATTGTAGCTTATATTCACACTGAATATCACAATGTCATGTTTACATTCAAACACATAATTTAGCTTATATTCAGAATGAATATAAGCTACAAGAATAAAAACCCATAATTGTAGCTTATATTCGGTCTGAATATAAACACGACATAGTTATATTATAACAATGTTATGCTTATATTCATTCTGAATATATAGTACAACTTTTTAAACACATAGTTTTAGCATATATTTATCCTGAATATAAACATGAGAGTGTGATATCACTATTTTATTCTTATAATCGGACTGAATATATAGTACAAGTATTCAAACACATAACTTTATGTTATATTAAGACTGAATATAAATACATAAATTTAGACTAAATATTAAGTTCAAGTGCATTATAAGGTATAAATATTCAAAATAAACTTTATTTTATGCAGAAAAACTTTTACCTTCTTCTCCAAATACTTGAATTAGAGGCACTTCGTTGCTTTGTTCACCGTCTGAAACCATTTTAATCTTTGAAAATAAGTCTTTAATACTCTGTTGCAAATACGTTTTTGTTGAACACGAAGATAAAATGTTGTATGTAGAAATCTTTTTTTTTTAGGACGGCGAAGATAGAAAAGATTGACAGCGAATTTTTATTTTCTAATGATGGTGATGTATATTTTTGTGGGCGACGTCTTTTGCAGCAGCAGCAGCAGTATACAGCATGATGATAGCCTATGTGTAATTTGAACGGTCATGTTATATTTACGACATTGCCCCTATGCGCTAATAATTTTTTAAAGTATTTCCCGAGTTTTCCACTTTTTTACATAAATGGTTAAATTCAAGTTTAGCTTATATTCAGACTGAATATAAGCTATTATTATACAAACTTCAAAATTTAGCTTATATTCAGTCTGAATATAAGATACATTTAGGTATTTGAACAATTTTAGATTATATTCAGACTGAATATAAGCATGTATTGTGATATATAGCTAAAATAATTTTAAATGAATATAAACATAAAATTGTAGTTTATATTCAGTTTGAATATAAGCACTATGATTAAATTTAGCTTATATTCAGACTGAATATAAGCATTACATTGCGATAATGCTTATATTCAGACTGAATATAAGAACTACAATTATGTGTTTGTATTCAGACTGAATGTAAGCTACAATTTAGCTACAATTTAACTTAAATTGAATCTTAGTGCTTATATTCAGACTGAATATAAGCTACAATTTTACAAACTTCAAATTTTAGCTTATATTCAGACTGAATATTAGCTTATATTCAGACTGAATATAAGCACTATGATTCAATTTAGCTTATATTCAGACTGAATATACGTTAATATTATAAGCTAAATTGATTCTTAATGCTTATACTCAGACAGAATATAAGCATTACATTGCCATAATGCTTATATTCAGTCTAAATATAAGCTAAAATTATGTGATAAATCACAATGTAATGCTTATATTCAGACTGAATATAAGAACTATAATTATGTGTTTTTATTCAGAATGAATGTAAGCTCAAATTTAGCTTAAATTGAATCTTAGTGCTTATATTCAGACTGAATATAAGCTACAATTTTACAAACTTCAAATTTTAGCTTATATTCAGACTGAATATAAGAACTACAATAATGTGTTTGTATTCAGACTGAATATAAGCTACAATTTAGCTTAAATTGAATCTTAGTGCTTATATTCAGACTGAATATAAGCTACAATTTTACAAACTTCAAATTTTAGCTTATATTCAGACTGAATATAAGAACTACAATTATGTGTTTGTATTCAGACTGAATGTAAGCTACAATTTAGCTTAAATTGAATCTTAGTGCTTAAATTCAGACTGAATATAAGCTACAATTTTACAAACTTCAAATTTTAGCTTATATTCAGACCGAATATGAGCTTATATTCAGACTGAATATAAGCACTATGATTCAATTTAGCTTATATTCAGACTGAATATATGTTAATATTATAAGCTAAATTGATTCTTAATGCTTATATTCAGACTGAATATAAGCATTACATTGCCATAATGCTTATATTCAGTCTAAATATAAGCTAAAATTATGTGATAAATCACAATGTAATGCTTATATTCAGACTGAATATAAAAACTATAATTATGTGTTTTTATTCAGACTGAATGTAAGCTAAAATTTAGCTTAAATTGAATCTTAGTGCTTATATCCAGACTGAATATAAGCTACAATTTTACAAACTTCAAATTTTAGCTTATATTCAGACTGAATATAAGAACTACAATTATGTGTTTGTATTCAGACTAAATGTAAGCTACAATTTAGCTTAAATTGAATCTTAGTGCTTATATTCAGACTGAATATAAGAACTACAATTATGTGTTTGTATTCAGACTGAACGTAAGCTACAATTTAGCTTAAATTGAATCTTAGTGCTTATATTCAGACTGAATATAAGCTACAATTTTACAAACTTCAAATTTTAGCTTATATTCAGACTGAATATGGGCTTATATTCAGACTGAATATGAGCTTATATTCAGACTGAATATAAGAACTATGATTCAATTTATCTTATATTCAGACTGAATATACGTTAATATTATAAGCTAAATTGATTTTCTTAATGCTTATATTCAGACTGAATATAAGCATTACATTGCCATAATGCTTATATTCAGTCTGAATATAAGCTAAAATTATGTGATAAATCACAATGTAATGCTTATATTCAGACTTAATATAAGAACTATAATTATGTGTTTTTATTCAGAATGAATGTAAGCTCAAATTTAGCTTAAATTGAATCTTAGTGCTTATATTCAGACTGAATATAAGCTACAATTTTACAAACTTCAAATTTTAGCTTATATTCAGACTGAATATAAGAACTACAATTATGTGTTTGTATTTAGACTGAATGTAAGCTACAATGTAGCTTAAATTGAATTTTAGTGCTTATATTCAGACTAAATATAAGCTACAATTTGACAAACTTCAAATTTTAGCTTATATTCAGACTGAATATAAGAACTACAATTATGTGTTTGTATTCAGACTGAATGTAAGCTACAATTTAGCTTAAATTGAATCTTAGTGCTTATATTCAGACTGAATATAAGCTACAATTTTACAAACTTCAAATTTTAGCTTATATTCAGACCGAATATGAGCTTATATTCAGACTGAATATACGTTAATATTATAAGCTAAATTGATTCTTAATGATTATATTCAGACTGAATATAAGCATTACATTGCCATAATGCTTATATTCAGTCTGAATATAAGCTAAAATTATGTGATAAATCACAATGTAATGCTTATATTCAGACTGAATATAAGAACTATAATTATGTGTTTTTATTCAGACTGAATGTAAGCTAAAATTTAGCTTAAATTGAATCTTAGTGCTTATATCCAGACTGAATATAAGCTACAATTTTACAAACTTCAAATTTTAGCTTAGATTCAGACTGAATATAAGAACTACAATTATGTGTTTGTATTTAGACTGAATGTAAGCTACAATGTAGCTTAAATTGAATTTTAGTGCTTATATTCAGACTAAATATAAGCTACAATTTGACAAACTTCAAATTTTAGCTTATATTCAGACTGAATATAAGAACTACAATTATGTGTTTGTATTCAGACTGAATGTAAGCTACAAATTTAGCTTAAATTGAATCTTAGTGCTTATATTCAGACTGAATATAAGTTACAATTTTACAAACTTCAAATTTTAGCTTATATTCAGACTGAATATGAGCTTATATTCAGACTGAATATGAGCTTATATTCAGACTGAATATAAGCACTATGATTCAATTTAGCTTATATTCAGACTAAATATACGTTAATATTATAAGCTAAATTGATTCTTAATGCTTATATTCAGACTGAATATAAGCATTACATTGCCATAATGCTTATATTCAGTCTAAATATAAGCTAAAATTATGTGATAAATCACAATGTAATGCTTATATTCAGACTGAATATAAGAACTATAATTATGTGTTTTTATTCAGAATAAATGTAAGCTCAAATTTAGCTTAAATTGAATCTTAGTGCTTATATTCAGACTGAATATAAGCTACAATTTTACAAACTTCAAATTTTAGCTTATATTTAGACTGAATATGAGCTTATATTCAGACTGAATATGAGCTTATATTCAGACTGAATATGAGCTTATATTCAGACTGAATATAAGCACTATGATTCAATTTAGCTTATATTCAGACTAAATATACGTTAATATTATAAGCTAAATTGATTCTTAATGCTTATATTCAGACTGAATATAAGCATTACATTGCCAGAATGCTTATATTCAGGCTGAATATAACCTAAAATTATGTGATAAATCACAACGTAATGCTTATATTCAGACTGAATATAAGAACTACAATTATGAGATTTTATTCAGACTGAATGTAAGCTAAAATTTAGCTTAATTTGAATTTTAGTGCTTATATTCAGACTGAATATAAGCTACAATTTTACAAACCTCAAATTTTAGCTTATATTCAGACTGAATATAAGCATGTATTGTGATATATGGCTAAAATAATTTTGAATGAATATAAACATAAAATTGTAGTTTATATTCAGTTTGAATATAAGCACTATGATTAAATTTAGCTTATATTCAGACTGAATATAAGCATTACATTGCGATAATGCTTATATTCAGACTGAATATAAGCATTACATTGCGATAATGCTTATATTCAGACTGAATATAAGAACTACAATTATGTGTTTGTATTCAGACTGAATGTAAGCTACAATTTAGCTACAATTTAACTTAAATTGAATCTTAGTGCTTATATTCAGACTGAATATAAGCTACAATTTTACAAACTTCAAATTTTAGCTTATATTCAGACTGAATATTAGCTTATATTCAGACTGAATATAAGCACTATGATTCAATTTAGCTTATATTCAGACTGAATATACGTTAATATTATAAGCTAAATTGATTCTTAATGCTTATACTCAGACTGAATATAAGCATTACATTGCCATAATGCTTATATTCAGTCTAAATATAAGCTAAAATTATGTGATAAATCACAATGTAATGCTTATATTCAGACTGAATATAAGAACTATAATTATGTGTTTTTATTCAGAATGAATGTAAGCTCAAATTTAGCTTAAATTGAATTTTAGTGCTTATATTCAGACTGAATATAAGCTACAATTTTACAAACTTCAAATTTTAGCTTATATTCAGACTGAATATAAGAACTACAATTATGTGTTTGTATTCAGACTGAATGTAAGCTACAATTTAGCTTAAATTGAATCTTAGTGCTTATATTCAGACTGAATATAAGCTACAATTTTACAAACTTCAAATTTTAGCTTATATTCAGACTGAATATGAGCTTATATTCAGACTGAATATTGAATCTTAGTGCTTATATTCAGACTGAATATAAACTACAATTTTACAAACTTCAAATTTGTAAAATTGAAGGGCATTAAGAGTAATATTCAACTAAAATTATATTAACAAGAAAATCATTCAAACAAATTGATTAACATACTATTAACATACTCTTATATTAATTTGCTGATTAACGGATTCAATGCAAAACACAAGACAATCATTCAAACAAATTATATTAACATACTATTTTTTTAATGTTCAAATGTTAAACTAATATTCAACAAAAATCGGATCCTTCAAAACAGTCATCAATCAGATCCTTCAAAACAGTCATCTGCACCACTCCTTCCATCACCTTCCATCACCTTCCAACACCTCCCTGAACCACCTATGTAAAGGCTGCAAACCTTGCATCAATTTCCTTCTTTGTTTTTTTAAATACTTTTTCTTAAAACTTGATTCAAGGTTAAGAAAGTATTTGACCTCTTCTATGACATAGTCTCTCCTTTTATTGACATCTGCCAACAATATTTTAGAAAGATATTTTGTTCTGAGACTATTAAGTTGTTTTTTCTGGTTTTTGGATGATTCATCATCCAATCCACAATGCCAATTATTCAAATGCTCCTCTCCGTTGAAGGTTTCCATGTGCAGCATCATGAATATCGAGCAGTCTTTGTTATTTTTTTTGCTCCTCCATATCATTTCTTCCCTTTTAGGCTTTTTGTCTTCTAATGATCTATGTCTTTCATCCCCAATCTCTTTCAGATAGTTGATGAAGAGTGTTTGCTTGTTGATGAAAATTTTAATGAAAACTTTATTAAAATCCAAAATAATAATAATAATATAACTCATTAAAATCTCTTTTATATTCAGACTGAATAACATACTTACCACGGTTTCTGGGACTCCCTGATATTTTTTAGCATTTGATAGTTTTGCTGCACTGTTGTCTAGTATATGGATGGATCCATTTCTCAGGTCAAAGCATATTACATAATAATGATTACTCCTCACAACAGGGAAAAATACTTGCATGAATAGTTTATATCATTTATAAATAATGTATGAATAAAAAGGTAGTTAATTTAATAACATTAAAATGCTTGTTTCATACCAAATCTACATTCCCCATCACTGCAATATCTGCATATTTATCCAGATTGTGAATCAGATTTTTTGAGAATATGGCCTGGTTTTTCTTGACATCAAACTTTTGGTCCAAGATGTCATGGGGCTGTTGTAAAAAGCAAAAATGTTAAACTAGTATTCATCATGAATGTCTATGAAGATTATAATAATTATATTCTTACCAACACTTCTGTTGAACAATATAACTTCTTTGGTTTATTGTTTGTCTTCAACATTTCTTCAGAATTTAAAATGTAAGAGAAGGTGTCTATTACATTTGAAAAATGTTCCGATTCTGGAATCAAGCTTTCAAGGAAAACTTTTATAGTTGTTTGCCCTGTACTTGATTCAAAAACCTCGTCGCTGTGATTATGATTATTTATTAGAATTTATATAAAAACATCTTGATATTCAGACTGACTGAATAAAAGGGTGTGCTCAATTTTAAAACTTACATTTGATCTCCTAAGAATGAGAACATCCGTTGGGCAACATTCTTCTCAATGTATGTTTCCTCTGTCCGTGGATCCACTGGTTTTAAATTATATGGTGATCTGAATTCATCTTCATCTGTTGACTTCTTTTTTCTTTTTGGTGAAGAACATTCTTCTTGACTCTTTCTTTTTCTTCCTGTTTTAATTAAATATTTATTATCAATATAACATGGTTTCCTCAAAATAGACTGTAGTCCTTATATTCATGTTGAATATAACTTACAATTTTTGGTTTGTATAATTGTAGTTTATATTCGGTCTGAATATAAACACTAAATTGCATTGCAACATTCTTAGTGCTTATATTCAGACTGAATATAAGCTACACCACAAAATCTTTTACCTTATATTCAGACTGAATATAAGCTAAAATTATTTCAAAATACTATTTGTAGCTTATATTCAGTCTGAATATAAGCTAACATTATTTAAAATACTATTTGTAGCTTATATTCAGTCTGAATATAAACAGTACAGAGTATATAGAATTTAGTGTTTATATTCAGACTGAATATAAGCTAACATTATTCAAAATACTATTTGTAGCTTTTATTCAGTCTGAATATAAACAGTACAGAGTATAATAGAATTTAGTGTTTATCTTCAGACTGAATATAAGCTAACATTATTCAAAATACTATTTGTAGCTTTTATTCAGTCTGAATATAAACAGTACAGAGTATAAAGGAATTTAGTGTTTATATTCAGATTGAATATAAGCTACAAAGGTTATTATTAGACCGTAGTTTTTTTATTAAGACTTAATACAAGTTTTTGCAAGTATGAACACCATTTAACAAGAAGATATTCAATACGATTACATTAAAAACTCTAAATATTCAAAATAAAAATTTATATAAACAGAAAAAAAATTACCTTCTTTTTCAAAAGCTTCAATTAGATTAATCTCGTTGCATTCTTCGCTACTAGAAGCCATTTTTGTTTTCTGAATAAGAGTAATCTCGTTGATTTTCAGTAGAAGATGGAATTTAGGCCAAAATTTTCTTTTGGGGAAGATGAACTCAAGAAATTTGGGACGGAATCGAAAAGGCATAAGTGTACGGAGACGTGTTTCTGATTTTAATCGTAAGATGGTATTTACGATTATACCCCTAAGCGCTTAATATTCTTTAAGCCGTGACCTGAGTTTTCCACTTATTTATGACAATGTCACCGCGCGTTTAACCCCTTTATTTTTTGATCTGATTTTAAATGGATGACTGAGATTCATCCTCATGTTCACAACCAAATATGGGTTCACATTTGAACCCACCCTATATATATATATATATTAGAAAGTAAAATAAATTAACAACAAAAATAATATAATTACAAAATATATAAAAAAATCATATCCAATTTTATTATGTTATTTGCTATTGTAGCTTGGTTTTTTGGCAATCGAGTGGTGACATAGCAATTCATTTTTCAGTTTGTAGCTTGAATAACTACACACATACAAAGTCAGATCCAAGATGTTATCTTTATGGTTGTACATAAACATAAAACGAGACAAAATGGTAGCAGCTCCTAAGGAAAGTAAAAAAAAAATATTAAACTTCGCCTAAACCTATTTATATAGTTACTTGTACTGACCGACACCCCTAAATTCGCCACCGAGTACATGGACCTTGTTCGTGTCATTCAAAAACTGATGAATCACACGATCAAAGTTTGCAAAGCATAATGGATTTGAAATACAACAATTTAATTAAAAGTGACAAAAATACAAAAACAATAGGCAATAGGCAATTAACAAGAGATTTGGATAACATTCAACCATAATTGAGCCGGAAAATGTCATTTTGCACATAGAAACTTCCTTGCAATGTGGGCATCAAATGAAACATCTGCAAAAAAAATTGCAATATCATTAAATTCAAAGATTTATGTTTTACTTCACCTGCAAAAACTGAAATATCAACGAAAGCCAACAAAAACCGAATTTGTGGCGAAACTAAAGTGAACAAAAAGTTAACTTTTTTCAAAAATGTCGAAAATCCGTTAATGATCCTTCGGTAATTTACCGTCGGAAAAAGGTTTTTTTTTTTTTTAGTATTGAATAGAGCTAAAAATAACCTACTACTCGACTCGATTCAACTTTAAGAATCTATATATATATATATATATATAGAGAGAGAGAGAGAGAGAGATACCTGGCTAAACCTGAGAGGGTGTTCTTCACCGGCAAGTCGGAGGCTGCCGCTAACGAAAACCACGATGCCACCAGCAGAGGAGGAGGACGGCTGGGTGTCGATGGTGCTGATGAGATGATGGCATTTATCAAAGGGTAAATGATTAAGCTTGAAACAGATATGATCAACACCATGAAGCCTTTGACCTTCAAAAGTCAACATGGAGGATTGATGGTAGAGAGAAGAAAGAGATGATCTTTGAGTATCAAAAAGATGATAATAATGTTCCACAAATGCCCTTCCCACCATTTCCACCTGTTCTTCCATAATTCAAGTTTTCTTAATTGGAAGGGTTCTATATATAGTTAAGGAAAATTATTAATGGAATATAAGCTGCTGCAATGCCACGCAAAGTTAACTGCTCAAAGCATCACATACTTTTTGCTTTTCTTTTTTCAAATATAAATAAAAAGATTTTTTTAATTAAAAGTATAATAAATAAAAAAGATTTGTTTATTTAAAAGTATAATAAATAAAAAGATTGTTAATTTAAAGTATAATGAATAAGAGGCTAGATCTGCAATCAAGGACGATCATCTGATCCTACAAAATTTGACCCAAGTCAAAGATCTGGCAAATTCAAGTCCTTATAAAAGATAAATCTTAGATATAATATATATATATATATATATATATGCAAGGTTTAAAATGGTATGGCGTGACCACGAGGTCAAACCTCAAGCCTTAGAAGCCATGGCGAGTCCGTGATGTTTTCAAGGCGTGACTTATGACGGCAAATCTCTATATCATATAAATTATCATACATGTAAACATATATTTTCTACCATTAACTAATGAGTCCATTATATTAAGTTATTTAAATTAGGTTATACATTAGAAACCAACAAATAAGACATTAAAAAGAGTAAGAAAAATCAAATATTGCATTGTAAAAACCGGGCATTATAGGTCATGGCGTGCCACAAGCATAACGTGGCGTGAACCTCAAGCCTTAAGCTACGGTGTGCCACGGCGGCTGTTGCGGCGAGCTTTTTTGAACACTGTATATATTTAGGGGAGATTTCAAATACAAACCAAGCAATTTGTACAAACTGTATATATCTAGCTTGGTTTGTATTTGAAATCTCCCCTATATGTGTATATATTGGTTTTATGGTTTGTGTCTATCTGATATGGGACTCTAGCATTTCGAAAGAGAGTGAAGACATCATCATGGTTGTTCGGATATGTGAACCCTTTTTGAAATATCTTTAAAAGAGCCGATCTGGTCCTTCTGGATAGAAAAATGTGCCATATGTATTAAAGTAGAAAGGCTTAAGTCTAGCGAAAGTGGAACTTTAACACATCCTTCCAATGACAAAAGATTGTGTGAAAAGAAGAGTTAAAGTTAGAAATGTAAGAAGGGATCTAGACTATTGATCACCTTTCATCTCAAACTCACCTATGGACCCTGCTTGATACAAGAATTGATCCACTACATCTTGGTGCATCTCATCCTAATGTGCATCTATGGGTGGATATCCCTTCTTACTCTTCTCAGCTTAATTCTCATTCTCACTGGAACCCAACCTCTCTCTAATAGAGGATAGACGGAGACAAATGTCCCAAAATGTCGAGTCTCAAGAACAGATGTCCACCACAGTAGACATTGACTCTCATAACGTAATAAAATAGATGGAATTCAATAAAATTACTGCTCAATGGCTCTTTTAAAAAGGGACGTGAAGTGGTTTCACATATTCTTTAACATGTTATCAGAGTCGGGACCAGCACCACCTAGGGACTTATACTCTTTCGCCCAGAGACGGATCTAATTCTTTTTCCATGTGGTGGCACCATTTGACTACAAGAAAAATATATATTTATATTTTTTTTTACAAAAATATCATTGATATGTTGGTTAGCTCATTAGACTGAAGAAAAATGTCTTGCAAACCCAACTCTATCAATAGAAATTTTGTCCTCAATGTAGTTTCAAAATATATATGATGACACACAACAAATTGATAAGATGACACTTTTCACGACCTTATAATCTTTATATTATGACGGTGGAACGAAGCATGGGCCATGCAACGTCTACCGTATCTAATACAGTGGATTTGTCTGAGCTTTCGCCTCCATTATGGGGGGCACCTTCTAGCCTCTTTTTTTAGGGCCTTGTTGGAAATGAAATCTCTCTCAATGTATGTAGGAATCTTTCCTTTTTTAGAGGACTTTTGAAGAGAAAGATTTAAAAGTGCTTCACACATTCTACAATGATACATTACAAACCCAACAAGACAACAGGTTAAAAGGAGAAATAATTGAACAAATTAATAAACATTAGGGGTCGTTTACCTAAACACTTACTCGGTAAGCGCTTAACAGTAAAATTCAACACTATCACTTATAACTTACCGGGTAAAATTTTAGTCTATCAAAACGGTCTTGTATGCAACAATTTACCCCGGTAACGGTAAGAGCTAACCGTAGTAAGAGTCGTCGCCCTGATTTACCGAGTAACACTTTCGGTCCTTTACCCTGTAGTGTAACTTGATAAGCCCTTTACCCGGGTTTGGTAAACGGCTCCTTAGAGAACACTGCATTATGACTGAACCATAAATAGAAAGTGAACTTGAATAGTAAAAGTACTTTCAATGCTTTTGTGTGTCTATATATATAAATATATATATATATATATATATTTGTATGAGCTATAATGAAGTTCAATTATCATGGAAGATAACAAGATGTTCTTTTCCAATCAAGGAAGAACAATTCACAGCTTCTAGTTTCACCATACTCCCAACCAATACTGGAACAGTTGAATCCGGATTGAGAAACAAGAATTCATCCAAGAAATTAACAAGCTCTGAACCCAGAATCTTGAATGAAATATTATGTGGAATTGCATAATCAAGTTATATGCAGCCATGATTATTACATAAAGTTCATAAACAGACAACTAACCAACAAATGGAAATGGATCATTTATACCAATTTGAAGGCAAATAAGCATAAACAGCATACCCAGTTTTCCAGTGATTCAAGATCACAACTTCCCTCACTGCCCAAAATGATACAATCAAAGCACTAATCATGGCTGCCCTCTGTACCGTTGAATCCTTCATCTTAACAACAATCTGAGTTATGAAAGCTAATAACAGCCCTACAATGGTGAACAAAAATCCAACAGATATACACTCAAAACCAAACTGCATCCCATTCCCTTTATAGAAGAAAATCGCCTTATTTGGATCCTTTCGATCGAGGATAAACAATGGTATTTTGCGAATCAAGATGAACATAGAACCCGAAACACTGAAGAAGTAAACAAATAGAGTACCAAAAATCCAAACCCTCTTATTATGAAATAGAGTGTTGCCTGCTAATATTCTTCTCGTCATGAATGGCATCCATATCAAAAACCCAGTGATTAAGAGCCCTAATTGAGTTTTTGAAAGAATTGGGGGATGGTGGATTTTGCCGATTGTGATTCCAGTTTTGAATTCAATAAAATCCGCCATGGATTCAGCTAAAGTAGAGTAGTCTCCGACTTCCATGGGGATTGAATCGGAGTTTGAAACGTCGGCATCAGGGGAAACGATGCGAACGTAGGGTAACGCCTGTACACCAAATCGGGTGAATTCCTTTTGGGATTCAGTGAATTCGATATCGCAGAAGAAGATTTTGTTGAGAGATGAGGAGTTTTGGTTGTTGATTATGAAGGATTTAGCGATGAGCTCAAATTCGGATTTGATGGATTTGAGATTTGGTTCTGGTTTATGATGGAGTTGGATAGCGTCGAAGAAGATGATCAAGTGCAAGGATCTGTCGCCGGAACTGAAGATCCGGTGAAGGAGAGTCTCGTTGAGGTGGATGACGCCGGACGGAAAATGGGATCGGAGGGAGTGGAGGTCGGAGAGTACACCGGCGGTGGCGGAAGAGGAAGCTGTAGAGATGAAAATGAATGTGATGATGGTTAAAATCAGAAGCAGAATGGGAGATGCTTTTGGAGAAATCGCCATTTCTGGATCTGATGATGAGGTTTCGTAGGGTTTTGTTGTGAAGATGAAGAAGACGATGGATGATGGTGCATGGTTATGGAGAATATTTACGGTTTCTTGATTCAGCCAATAAAACACTGCCACGTAAATAATCATTCAAATTAAAAAAGGGAAAATAAAAAATAAATGGAAAAACATTGACAGCTGTGGGATTTGAACCCACGCCCTTTCGGACCAGAGCCTAAATCTGGCGCCTTAGACCACTCGGCCAAACTGTCTTACGATGATTTTTTGGACCACTTTGTCATTTTATTAAGCAAATATGTAAAATATATCATATAAGATTTAAGAAATGCAAAAAACAATTGACGGCCAACGTCTTCGATAGATTTTATATAGTTTTTTAAAATTAAAGAATAAAAATTCTAAAAATAATTATATTAAATTTCAATAGATTATGTATTTAATATATTTTAACATAAATTATATTATTATGATATATTTTTTAATTTATCATTTCAATATATATTTTTTTTAAATAATTATAATTCGATTTTATTAGTAGGACTGAATAAAATAATCATTTTTATTTTCATATTTTCTCTATTTTAGAGAACAAAAAGGTACATGTTCTTTTGAGAAACTATTGATTTTCTCTATTTTAGAGAAGCTGTTGATTTTCTCTATTTTAAAGAAGTTGTTGGAGATGCTCTTAACCTCCAGCCTATAATCCTCCACTTTCATGATTCAGTTATGGTTTCAAAAGATACACGTTTTTTTGCTTTGTATACAAGCTTAAAAACGTGATGTAATCTACAAATTTACCCAATGCCCCCTAATTTATCTCCCTAACTATGATGGAACCAAACCTGCACCCAAGGGTGGAGCTACCTGGTAACAAGGGTGAGCAACTGATCCCTCTAGAATTTTCAAAAAAGTTCTTGATACAGTGAATTAGCGATTATTATACAGATATTACACAATATGATGAGGTGATGAGGAAGATGGATTCCTATGTGAATAAGTAAAGGGGCACTGCTAATGGCACCCCCTTATTAGGGTGTGCATGAAATTTCTTAAAATTTTATAGCTTTGAGAATGTAAAAAGAAAGTTTTAATATTGACATGTGTGATAAATATTCATTTTGTAAGGTGTCATTAACCTTCCTCTAAATAAAGTGATAATATATACACTTTACATCCTTATACTTTCATAACTTTAAGAAATGCCTTTTCTTTTCTTACATCAAATATTAAAATTTAAATATTTACTCCAATTTTATATATTCAAATATTATTTAATTCATTTAAAATTTTCATCACAAGAAAAAATGGATGATTATTTTAATAATTTAATACGCTTTGATAGTTTATTAGTTCATACTTTTAATTGATTCGGCTTTAACGCTACTCATTTATATATTGCTAATTTATAATTATTATTTGATAAATTTTTATTTTAGTTTGTTTGATAGTTAATCGATTTACATTTATTATCTATGTATAAGTATCCAATAACAAGAAAAATGGTAGGTGATTTGTCATCAATGTAAGATAAAAATAATTATAATACTTGTAAACATAAACCATGTTGAAATCAATTCACTCTTGAATCCATAAAATTGATATTTCATTATCATAACATAGTTGTTTTCGCAATTTTATATGATACTTCTCGTTATACGAATTTCTGGCTCTGTCACTGCCTGCACCCACTCCAAAAATCCTTCTTCTACGACGAATCACCCCTTTACCACTTCATATGTTGGATTATTTTTGGTCATGGTACTATCTCTATGCTCACTCCATATCTCGATTTTGGGTCATGCTGTGTGTCTGTTTCTAATCTCAAATTCCGACTGTGAATTACTCACGTAATTGGTCGTGTATGTTTCTTAATCATGTTTCTTCTTTGTTATTGGAGTGGTTTGATGAATCTTTCAAATATCGATGGGGGTTTAAAAGGGAAAGATAAGATATCCAATAAGACGGAAGCTATCCTGCTTAAGTTTTTGGAGGAATAAATGGGATGGTGAAATCCCGAAACTCAAAGGTCTAGACAACTTTTTTCCCTATATATTGTGTTCTCTTTTTGCGCCATTTCCTCCTTCAAAGTGCCAATTTCTTCTAGGCAAAAAAGGATATATTCTTTTATAGAATTGTTTTTGCTTGAAAAAAATAAGTTATATGCATAGTTTACATAACATCCAATTATTTGAAGTTTGTGGGTAACCTATAAATTATATATAGTAATATATTATTTTGTTTGACATTGAATGTTACCACATTCCCAATGAAATGCTTAAGAAAAATTATATGTAGTGAAGCTAGATGCAATTGTATGGAATGCTAGATGGTTTCCTAAATAACCATTGTCTATATCTTGTTGTTCTAATATTTAGGGTGATTTAAATGACAATTTTTTAAGGCGTTTAAGCATGTATCAAATGGAAAAGTTTTAAATGTTTGATTAGAATAAAGGTTTAGAATTTTATCATATGGATATTTGAATATTTGCAAATAACTGTTTTATTGTTTTTTACAAGACGAAATGGAGTTTTTATAAACTAATTGAATCATACAGGTTGATGATCAATCTTTATTTTTAATTATGAACTAAACTAGATCAATTACAGCATATAAGTTCATTTATCAATCTTTATTTTTTATTTTCTGTAAAAGCGAAAAACGTCTATATGATGTTACCAAAGAAACTGCAAGATCAACTTATATGTTTTTGATTTTCATTTATGAGTCGGAGGTCTTAAGGGAAGCGACTCTCTACTTCTTATGATAGAGGAAAGATCTGAAAATTGGATCAATTGCAACATATAGGTTAATGATCAATCTTTATTTTTATGAACTGAACTGGATCAATTGTAACATACAAGTTCAGTTATCAACCTTTATTTTCATTTTTTGCAAAAGTGAAGAAATCCCCATATGATGTCAATGTTCAAAAGCCCTATGTTTCATAAGCACACCAAAGGAAACTGCAAGATCGACTTAGATGTTTATGATTTTCATTTACACGTCAGAGGTCTTCAGAGAAACGACCTCCCTAGTGCTTGTGATAGAAGAAAGGTCTGAAAATTAAAAAGGAATGATTTTCCTTAGATTCAAAAGAAGGGTTTAGAATGTTTAAATATACAACAATAAAGGTCATGGGTCATTCAAGAATGGACTAACTAAAACAAGGGTTAAGTCTATATAAAATAATACAACAATAATATATCTACTAACATCCTCCGAAGTTTGAGCATCCGGATTTCAAACGTTCAAACTGGATTTAAAATCGTGAAACAATGATGTAGAAAACCCCTTCGTAAATATATCGGTATGCTTTAAAGTTTGATCAAACACCCGAAAACTTGGTTAAATGATGTCTGAAACGTCAAATAATCCTTTTAAAGTTTTATAATCTGTATTCCTAATTAAGGTGCTCTATTCTCAACATCATCAATTTATGGCACATAAACCCATTATTTAAATTAAATTAAATAATTTAAAAAACACATCGTTTAGGAAATAGTTATTAATTGATATTAATAATTAATATTTTTTTGATTAACCTGAATATCCAATCCGTTATGTGAGCCGACTAATCTCAGACCATTTTACGAGTAACCCGAAGTCACCGCATTTGAATCTTCGTGACCACAATGAGATTTTTATTCCTCCCTAGATTTGAACCTGTGACCTCCGAATACTTTTATTCTTTGGGGCACAAGGTCTAACCATTGATGCATCATTCTTGTGGTTAATAATTAATATATTAATTAAATAAAACTGAAATTAACATATTAATTAAATTAGTAATTAACTTAATTAATTAATCAATCCTAATTAATACTAATAATCTCAACAAAATTAAATACCCATATAGTTAAATTGAGCCCAAAACCATTTTATTTATAGTCCAAACATATAATTAAATTAGTCGACTCATCTATTTTAGCACAAGTTAATGCAAGTATGCCGCCCATGACGTCTCAACAACGGCTATTACACCCAAAGTTTTTCATAGGCTTGTAACGATACATCACAACTTAAAAATATATAGACAATATATCACATCACAAGTTTTTTTGCACAATCTTAGACATCAAATGCAGATTATACCATTGAGAATCAATGCTACATAACTTAGATTACATAAACACATATGAAGCTCAGAGGTGCTCACAAACAGTGTTTAACAGTGCAGTCTCAGAGGTACCCATTCCAGTACATGTATTGACTATCAAACATCATATGCGGTTTCCTACGATCCTCTACCACTAACCCGATAATTAGCCCCACACTATGTTAAGGTATTTTATTAAGTTTTTTTACGTTTTTTCTTTACACGTCACCTTAACAACTTAAAAAACCTCAACATACATCCATTATGTCTAAAACTTCATTCAAGCTCTTTTTATATCTTTCTAAAACTTTTCAAGGTCTCATCATTTTAAATTTATCATTTATATTCTTATTTACACAAATCAATATATCAAAATTATACACATACATTACATCAAGGAAATAATTGGTAGAACAAATTTTTTTAAAAAAAGAGTTAATTTAAAAGTAGGTACAATAAAGATAAAAATTCGGCTATTAAATTTTTTGTAAAATAGCATAAAGAATATAAAAGTAAAATTTAAAAAGGGTTAAATTTAAAATAAAAAGGGGTTAAAGCTAAAAATATGGACAATACAAAAAAGGAATTGTTAAGAAATCTATAAAAGTCGTTTAAAAGGATCCAGAGACGGAGCCAGGAATTTGTGTGGGAGGAGTACCATATAAATACAATAAAAATAAAAATAGGTCAACATTTTAAAAATAGAAAAAATAGCGACATTATATTGATGATATCTGACATTTACATTGAGAATTACATTAATTTGATTATATTTAACAGTGACCACGGCGAGTGGTGTTAGGACTAGGTCATAATCATATCTTGTTTTATTTATTTTCTTAGTTTGAAGGAATTAAAAAGTGGCAGTATGGTGCCCTAGGATTATGGTAGAAGAATTGGTCAAGTAGGTTAGTTTCTTCCATGTTCATGTGTCGTAGTGGTATCCTAGAAAATAGGCAAGTAGTTTATTTTCTTATGTATTTAATCCCCTCTTGAGTAATGAAAAAAGGTGCTGAGTTTTATCAAGAAAATTGTGGTTCATTCTTACCCTAAAAGAATACGTTTCCTTAGGTTCTCACAAGGAACCTATCAAGTGGTATCAGAGCTTGATCGGGACCCCCATCTAGAGGTATCAAGACTCCTCTATGGCTACCAACAAGGAGAGAATTGAGGCTTTGGAACAAGGTTTGGGAAGCCTCCACGATGCAGTTCAAAGTATGGAAATGGGTATGGCTGAAAAGCTCCAACATTTGGAAGCTATAATCAACAAGATTCCTGGTTTGATGCAAGTCAAACCGCCTCCAAAGCACGATATGGACGAGAACGAAAAGCCTTGGTTCTCATCCAAAACAACAAAGTTGGATTTTCCCCGCTTTTCAGGAGACGATCCTACGGAGTGGATTACGAAGGCCAAACAGTTCTTCGAGTTTCAACAAGTTCGGATGATCGTAAGGTACATCTCGCTACTTATCACTTGGAAGGTGAGGCTAACACTTGGTGGCAGTGGTTGAAAGAGACTTACAAAGAGGATGTCGTCGAAGTCACTTGGGAAATACTTCAGGAGGAATTATGGGCTCGATTTGGTCCGGCAGAAGGGGAAAATTTTGAGGAAGCTTTAGCCAAAATCAAACAGGACGGCTCCTTGCGTGACTACTAGAAAGAATTTGAAAGATTGGGAAATAAAATCAGGGGCTGGACTCAGAAGGCTTTAGTTGGGACTTTCATGGGTGGACTCAATCCCGAAATTGCAGATGCAATCCGACTGTTCAAACCATAAAGTCTTAAAGATGCTATCGGGTATGCTCGCATGAAGGATCAGCAGCTGCAAAGGCAGCGTACATTCGATCCACCACCTAACCAACCACTCTCGGAAGCCCTTCCGTTAACAACAAAAGAATCGACGACGCCCACCAAACGTCTCACATGGGAAGAGATGCAACGACGAAGGGCAAGGGGATTGTGCTTCAATTGTGATGAGAGGTTTAACCCAGGCCATCGATGTCAACCACCTAAGCAATTACTGTTGCTAGCAGCAGAAGACAAGGGAGGGCTGAATGCGAGAAATGAAGACGACAATGGTGGGGAAGGCATACCAGAAGATGCTGTGATTGATCGCCAACCTTGAGGACAAGGTTGTTCTTAATGAGGGGGGTAATGTTAGGACTAGGTCATTATCATATCTTGTTTTATTTATTTTCTTAGTTTGAAGGAACTAAAAAGTGGCAGTATGGTGCCCTAGGATTATGGTAGAAGAATTGGTCAAGTAGGTTAGTTTCTTCCATGTTCATGTGTCGTAGTGGTATCTTAGAAAATAGGCAAGTAGTTTATTTCCTTATGTATTTAATCCCCTCTTGAGTAATGGAAAAAGGTGCTGAGTTTTATCAAGAAAATTGTGGTTCATTCTTACCCTAAAAGAATATGTTTCCTTAGATTCTCACAAGGAACCTATCAAGTGGCAGTTAAAAATTATTTAAAATTAGTATAGAAATAGAACCATTACATAGACACAAGTAAAGTGTAAACAATATGCATAAACACAAGTAAATAGAGTGAATCAAACAGTAGATTGAGAGACTTCCACAAAATTGAAAATTGAAATCACTTAATCACCAAATACAACAAATAGCTCAAATAGTCAAATACAAGTATACAACAATAGCTCAAAATTCAAATACAACAGTAGCTCAAAATCTCAAATATAACAGTAGCTCAAAAGTCAAATACAACAGTAGCTCAAAATCTCAAATATAACAGCAGCTCAAATACTGAAAATTGAAATACCCACTGAAATCAAATCCCCAAACTGATTTAAGCATATTCAAATGAAGATTTGTACATAATCAAATCCCCAAATTTGAAACAGTAGTTGATTTATACATATCCCCAGACTGTTTAAATTAAGATTTTGAGGCATAAGTATATCAATAGCTGACTTACCGAGGAGTGTTTCAGGGCTCGTCGCCGGTGAGAATCACCGCAGGTCCGTCCGCAGCTCTGCAGTCCAGTGGCGGTGGGCGATGGGCGGTGGCAGGGTTTCTAATCGTGAAAAGCGCCAAGGAGGAAAGGGGAGGGCTTTTTTTACCGTGTTCCAATTTCAAATGGGTATTAGATTATTTTTTTACTGCTGGCTGATCAAGGAGGGGCCCACTAAAAAAAATTGGGCTTTTTTTACCGCTGGTCTTTTGGGCTCCATATATTACTGAAAAATATATATAAGTGAGGGAGAGCACATGTACTTTGTGGTCCCTATGTGGCTCCGCCCTTGAAAGGATGTCCAATAAAATTCTAAAAAAATTAATTTAAGAATATGTATGCTAAAAAAAGAAAAATTGAGATATTAAAACATCCATTAAAATTATATAAAAATATGTCGACATTAATATAATATATAAAATATATAATTACTTTCATTATGTATTTATTTTGATATTATTTATTTAGTTATTTTATTAAATATAATTATTTTAATTATACTAATAAATAAGACTGACTAAATACAAAATTTTTATTAATTTTTATAGAGTTAAAATTGAATAAATACGAAAAACCTTATTTAGAAAACCCCTCCACTGTATATTAAAAAGTGGTTTAGCTTTTAAAAGAACTGCTAAGAAGTTTCTAAAAACCACTTTGAATTTGCCCTTCATAATGTTTTGCTGTGACACTTTAATTAAAAAAAAGAGTTAAATACAGATTTGGTCACTGTGGTTTACGAATATTAACGGGTAAGGTCCCTTAAAGATTTTTTTAACAATCAACGTCCCTGTGGTTTCCATTTTATAACAGATAGGGTCCTCCATCCAACTTTTCCGTTAAATATTAACTTTTTAGAATATTTTTGTTATCTTTCATAATTTTTGAAACTACATGGACCAAATCTGTAATTTACTCTAAACTATATATATATATATATATATATAATTTATTATATATTTATATTTATATTTATTAATTATATAATTTTTATATTCTATAAATTATATTTATATACAATTTATATATTTATTTAAAAATTATTTATATTTTATATATTATATTTATCTTTTATAAAATGTATTTTGTATTTATATATAAAATATAAATAATTTTAAAAAATTTATGAAATATTCAGTTTATGATAGAAACAGTAAATCAGATCACTATACAAATTGCATAGATGAAAAGTTCAAAATTCAAATAGATAAAATATATAAAATAAATAAAATTATAAATAGAAGTACAAAATAAATTTTATAAAAATATAAATGTAATATAATCTTACATATATACAAAATATGTATAGTTGAAAGGTTCAAATATATAAAATATATAAAAA
This sequence comes from Silybum marianum, assembly GCA_036898165.1. NCBI lineage: Eukaryota > Viridiplantae > Streptophyta > Magnoliopsida > Asterales > Asteraceae > Silybum > Silybum marianum. The sequence goes on along the minus strand of CM072538.1, from coordinate 12,242,769 downwards.
TACAAATACAAAATAAATTTTATAAAAAATAAATATAATATAATCGTAAACACAAAAAATTAATAATTTATATATATAAATATATATATATATATATGGTAAATATAAATATAAAAGTTAAATTGACACACGTACTACACCGTTGTCATCAAAATGATTCTCTTAAAAATCTATCATCTCACCCTCGTCACCATCTCTATTCACCGTACATATAATATATGTATGTCTACAAATTATTGATTTTTTGTATATTTAAGTATTTATATTATATTTACATTTTATAAAATTTATTTTTGTATTTATAATTTATGTATTTAAAATATATTTTATGCATTTAAATTTTAAAGCTTCCATCTATACAATTTGTATAATAATTTATTTACTGTTTCTAGCATAAATTGAACCTTCCATATATTTTATAAACTTATTTATATTTTATATATAAATATAAATACAAAATACATTTTATAAAAGATAAGTATAATATATCATATAAATATATAAAATAAAAATAAGTTTTAAATAAAAATATAAATTGTATATAAATATGTAATATAATTTATAGAATTAAAATTATATAATTAATAAAATATGAATATAAATATATAATACATTATATATAGTTTAGAGTAAATTACAGATTTGATCCATGTAGTTTCAAAAATTATGAAAGATAACAAAAATATGCTAAAAAGTTAATATTTAATGAAAAAGTTGGATGGAGGACCCTATCTGTTATAAAATGGAAATCACAGGGACGTTAATTGTTAAAAAAATCTTTGAAGGACCTTACCCGTTAATATTCATAAACCACAGTGACCAAATTTGTATTTAACTCTAAAAAAAATGATCTTACGGATCTTATAAAAACAATCTGGTCTTACATAATTTTAGGTCCTTAACATGATATATTAGTTGTAATAGCATCTTTAATGATTGTTTGAAAATGACTTAAAAAAATACACCATTAAAGTAAAATGTTTTAGGGAATTTAATTATTTTGGACATTTTGTAAAATAGGTTTACCAAAATGACCAAATACTCTCCCTTTTGAACAAAATGACCAAAAACTCTACGAAATACATATCGATACACACCTCAGATCGAGTGGATGTGACAAAGGGCCAAAACGACGTCGTTTTGGCCAAAATTGCTACGCCAAATACCGAATACCTCCGCCACATGGCGGAGGGGCCTAAAACGACGTCGTTTTGGGCCGTTTTTCGCGTATCCTTGACCGTATACCATTTCCTCCGCCACGCCGTATAAATACCTCCGCCACATGGCGGAGGGGACCCAAAACGACATCGTTTTGGGCCCTTTTTATGCCTGGAAACCCTACAACAATTTTGGACCCTTTTTTTGCCTGGAAACCCAAAACGACGTCGTTTTGGACCCTTTTCCGTTAGGCTAAACGTAATAAACATTATTTTTATATAAATTTATTTCCATTTTCCGTTAGCAATTTAAAACAACCCTATAACATACTACAAACATACAAACGATAAAATCACGTATAACATACAACAATTAAAATTTCTATTATTTCTAAATAATTTTTTAAGAAACGGTTACTAAAACTATAATTATTTACACAAGTTTTTATTAAACTATTTACAATCTTTGTATAAAAATGCATTACACGTGTTATAAATAATTTATATTTATATTGTAATGGGTTTCCAGGAGGAAAAAGGGTCCAAAATTGTTGTAGGGTTTTCAAGCAAAAAAAGGGCCCAAAACGACGTCGTTTTGGGTCCCCTCCGCCATGTGGCGGAGGTATTTATACGGCGTGGCGGAGGAAATGGTATACGGTCAAGGATACGCGAAAAACGGCCCAAAACGACGTCGTTTTAGGCCCCTCCGCCATGTGGCGGAGGTATTCGGTATTTGGCGTAGCAATTTTGGCCAAAACGACGTCGTTTTGGCCCTTTGTCACATCCACTCGATCTGAGGTGTGTATCGATATGTATTTCGTAGAGTTTTTGGTCATTTTGGTCAAAAAGGAAAGTATTTGGTTATTTTGGTAAACCTATTTTACAAAATGTTCAAAATAATTAAATTCCCAATGTTTTAACATAATTTGGTTTATCAACTATTTGAAGTAAGGGGGCGTTTGGTTTGCAGGAATCCAATGGAATTGGAAGGAATTTGAATGATCAATTCCATTGACCAAATTCCATTCAATCGTTTGGTTTACCTATGGAATGGAATTGAATTCCACACATTCCACCATCCATGGATTTGGTCATTCCATCACAATTGAGATGGAATTCAATTCCATTCCATCCCATATTCTCAAAAAGACAAAATTATCCTCATCTTCCCTACTTATTCTGAACCACTACTGGTAACGAATGTCGACCATCTTCGGTCTGAACCACCGTCGGTTTGAACCACCGTCAACCACCGCCGCCGACCACCGGCAGTCTGAACCGCCGCCGACCACCGCCGGTCTAAACCACTGTTGACAACCGCCAACCACCGCCTGTCTGAACCACCACCGACCACCGTTGACGACCGCCAACCGCCGCCGCCGACCACCGCCAGTCTGAACCACCGTTGACGACCGTCGATCGCCGCCGCTGCCGACCACCCTTCGTCTAAACCACCGCCAACAACCACTGATCTGAACCACCACCGACCACCGCCGGTCTAAACCACCGTTGACGACCGCCGACCACCGTCGGTCTGAACCACCGTTGACGACCGCCGACCACCGCCAGTCTGAACCACCTTTGACGACCGTCGACCACCGCCGCCCACCCTCCGATTAAACCACCACCGACCACCGTCGACCACCGCCAACCACCACCAATCTGAACCATCGTCAACCACCGTTGATCCGAACGACCACCGACCACCGCCAATCTGAACCACCACCGACCATCGCTTACCGGAACCACTGCCGATCTGAACCACCGACCACTGTCAATCACTACCGACCACCATCAATCTGAATCATAGTTGTTGGATTTCGGTTTCAAAATATTTAGAAAGGGTATTTTGGTCATTTACCAATAGTTCATTCCTATTCCAAAGCTACATTATGTGAACCAAACAAACAAATTCCAATTCCTTTAACAGATTCCATTCCAACGTCTGCCAACCAAACAGGTGGTCAAACCTGATAACATTCCATTCCAATTCATTCAAAGTCAAATTCCTTTGACATATCCCCTTCCATCTGAAAACATTCTGCGAACCAAACGCCCCCTAAGTGTTTTACATTATTTAATCATCACATAATTTACTTTTTGAATTATTTATATATATATATATATATATATATCCAACTGGCATGTGGAGATCGAAATGAAATTATTACACCGACAGTACAGAAAGATTGAGCACGTGACCTCTGCATGTGATTAGAAGCAGAATTTTGCCAACATGCCTACATGTTTCATTTTGGGTAAAACAATTTTGCCTTTATTAATTTTAATTTTTTAACGTTAATATTATATTTATTTATTCTTAGAACATATTTTTTTAAAAATTAAATACTTCTATTTAAATCGTTTTGAAATGGTTTATAATTATTAAAACTTTATTTTAAGGATTTTATTTTAATTTCGATAAGATGTTCTTGAGATCCATGCTTAAATATAGACACTCCTAATAAACATATAAAACATAAAACATAAATATCTTTTCGAGAATACATTCTGAAAATGATAATCAAATGAAACGAGTTATAGTTTTATATAACTAGATACGGGAACATGACCCGTCCCATTAAAGCATCTGATGTACTGTGTCGATAGGGACGGGGATTCCCCGTAAAATCAGGGACTCGGGATGGAGACGGGGATCTTCGAAAGTTAAAAAACGGAGATGAGGACGGGCCCGGATAATATGGTTCCCACCTCGCCCCCGAATATTAAATATTATTATTATTAAATATATTATTTATAAGAATTAGATCATTATCTTTTATATTTATAAATAGTATTTTACATTTTTTCTTATATACAATTTTTAGTCATCTTATTTCTTTTAGATAAAAGTCAGTGAAAGTCAAAAGTGTTTGATCCAACGATTGCTTATGACGTTGTGATTTTGTTCACATATGAATATTTGATACTCTATAAAAGCAAATTTTAAAAATATGTGAAATTTAAACATGAACCATTATCGATCAAGTGTGATGTTTTACATATTTGATTTAAAATATCTTTAAATTTAACAATGGAAAAAAAATCATCGATTCCCTATTGGGTTCCCCATTACCCGTCGAGGACAGAGATAATGATGTGATCATATTCTCTGGTGGAGATGCAGACGAGGATGAAGATTGGAATTGGAGACGGGGATGGGGAATTGGGACCCCACCCCACTCCCATGCATATATATATATATATATATATATATATAGAGAGAGAGAGAGAGGGGGGGGAGGTTCAAATGAGAATTTTGTAAATCTAAATGAACAACAGAACACCTTGTGGACCACATACGATGTGGGTCCACACATTAAAAAATCATATCTGATTCAATGGTGGGGTCTATTGAATCAGATATGATTTTTTAATGTGTGAGACCCACATCATATGTGGTCCACAAAATGTTCCTTTGTTACTTTAAATAAGGGGTGTTCTTGTATGATCACTCCCCTATATATATATATAACAAATTAACTTAGTTAACTTTTCAAAACTTAAATTTAAAATAGTGAATTCTATTTATACCCTTTCCTACAAACATAAAAATTATACGATTTTTTATCCCTAATATAGGAGATGGCATAGGATCGTGTGAGAAATGAAGTTAACGTGAGAAGCGTAAGAAGAGACCTGGACCATTTGTAACACCCTCAAATCCGGAAAAAACGACTAATTTAAATTTTTCAATATTACAACAATTGAAAGATAAATCACTTCTTATAAATCAATACTTGCATTTTCCTCAAATAACAATTCGGTCTAAACCTCTACGAAAGAGATATCAAGTCTTCTACTAAGACACGATCACAGTCGGGTGTTACTAAACCCAAAGAGTCGCTATCTCTGAATGCGGAAAACGTCACCAATAGCCTAATCATTATCGTGCCACTTCCTAGCACTCAAGTCCACACGTGTCGCTAGTACCAACCCCAATGATAACCTGATGCACATGCCAACAAAGAAAAAGGGTTAGACTTAACGTCTAGTAAGCTCAAGAGTTTATAACATATTTATAATTGATTTGGAAACCAAAGATTTGCTTGATAAAACATAATTCTCAAATGAAATAGCTTTATTATAACAGCAACAACTTTCCCAAATTCCTTATTTCCATAATAAAAGTTTTAGACCAAAATGACATTAGAAATGAAAGTTTTAAATAGAAATACTCATTTAACGTGATACCAAACCCAATACTCAAACAACCATGAATAAAATTATAAACGTAAAGATAGAAACATAACTTTAACCAAATTTGTAAACTGTTAACTCACGCGTACCTTTGAAAGGGATAAAAATATCTGAAGATAACGGGGGAGACCCGATTTACCATTTATTGTGACGGAATACATAAGTGAGCCACTTTTAAATGTTAAGCTTATGAAAGGAATCAATGGCAATTGACAATAACCAATGATACATAATGCAAGGTCCTCGATGACGTAATAGTCAATGGCAATTGGCAATAACCAATGATACATAACGCAAGGCCCTCGATGATCCCGATCAAAGCTCGTGCTAAAGGTCAATGGCAATTGGCAACCACCAATGATACAATAAATGCAAGGCCCTCGATGACCCTATTTAGCATATACGTAAGAGTCAATGGCAATTGGCAATAACCAATGATACATAATGCAAGGCCCTCGTTGACGTAATAGTCAATAGTAATTGGCAACAACCAATGATACTTAATGCAAGGCCCTCGATGACTTCAAATGTGACCGAAAGGGGATAACAATCCGGATTTTTAAAACCGACTTATATGCCTACTTATATGCCTAAGGTCGTTTCTCACTCATTTTTCGTCGTTTTTCGCGTTTTTCGACCTCGATTCGAATCCTAAACTTTCCAACATGATTTCTATATGAAACTTCTCATATTTATCAACTTAATTACCTTAAATGAATAACTTACCCAGATAAGAATTCCCAAAATTGCGGATGTTATAATCCTCCCAACCTTAGAATGATTTCGTCCTCGAAATCTAACGCTGATCCAAAAACATTAATCATCATACAACTCGGAGCACAAGCTCGACAGATGACTTGCTCCATCCATTCCAACAGGATAACAATACCACGAAAGGAAAACCTCAACACCATACATTATCAATCCCATAACTTCCATTCCCAAAAGAGTGCATAAACATACTTGTCCTTAACTAGGATACATAATACTTCTTTGTCACGCCGGGCACTTCGTTTCTCAAAACGAATCATCACTAACCCGATCTTAACACTCGCAGCATCACCCAGACACCTGATGGGACATCGACATTGTTGAGTCAAACATCAATTCTAAGTTCTTAGTTGTCTCCCAACCTTAGGTGGTTCATACCACCTTAAGGGGGCGTTTGGTTCGCCGGAATGGAATGGAATCTGTTGGAATTGGAATCTGAATTCCATTGACCAGATTCCAATTCCCTTGTTTGGTTCATTGTTTTCAAGAATTGGAATTTGGCAAATTCCAAAGAATTCCAAAAGAGGGCAAGTTGAGATTCCTTGGGTTACCCTTGGGATTTCATGGGAATTGAATTTGCTCATTTTTTAATTCCTCAAATACCCTTACCACATTACCCAACAATACCAAAACCGAACCGTTTGGATTTTCGATTCCGTTTTTTCGGGGGTTTTTTTTTCACTTTTCAGTTTTCCGATTTCGGTTCGGTTTTTTCGGGGTTTTTTCGGTTTTCGATTTCGGCTTCTCGGCTTTTTTCGGTTTTGTTTCTATTTTTGCTCACCCCTAGCAGTTAGGTTCTCCATCGTCTCTTGCAACAACTAAACTATGTCTTGCCTAACATATGTTATTTTGCAGTTTTTCTGCAGTTTTTTTCTGTGTTTGCTGTTTTTAGCCGTTTTGCCTGTAAAAAAAATATGATTTTTGCTGTTTTATGCAGTTTTTAGTTGTAAAAAAACTCATTATTTTTAGTGTTAAAAAGCTGAAGTAATTAATAATTAGTTTATTTTATTAATTTTAATTTTAAAAAATTAAATTTAATAAAAAGGGTATTTTAGTCATTTACTGGAATTTCATTCTAATTCCAAAGCTACATTACGTGAACCAAACAGACAGATTCCAATTCTTTCAACAGATTCCATTCCAATTCTGCCAACCAAAACAGCTGGTCAAACCTGACAACATTCAATTCCAATTCCTTCAAAGTCAAATTCCTTTGACAGATTCCATTCCATTCAATTCCATTCTGCGAACCAAACGCCCCCCTAAGAGTAGCTTGGATGTCCACTTGGTCGATTTTCCGATCCTGTACTATAGCTTAATTCCGACTATCGAATTTATTCCGACTCTAAACTATACCGAACCTATTGCTACGCCTATGTCAAACTCTTAGTCACCGACTTAAACTGATAACTCAACTATCATAAGCACGTCAAGCTCCAAAATTTCACCAAACTCTTAGGAACTCAAAAGATTGCTAGCATTTAACACCGATTGCTACGATCCGTTCTTCTCCATTTCCGCATGTGAAGCCTTTAAACACTTTTTGGAATTCACCGAAACGTTCCAACACCGCTATTGATACTTGACCTCAAAAAACAGCAGAGGTTGACACAAAAACCAAACAACTCCTTAAGGCAAACAATTTCATAAATACAACCCTGAAGGTTTATGAAACTAAAGGATCACTACCAAGATAACGCGAATTGAACCAAGAACCGAATACTTCAAAAACTCTTTCACACACCGGCCAATCAAACTGGAGTCCCAACGGGTACTTGCACTAGTAAACTCTAGATCATTATACCTGTTTATAACAATTCCTTAGTCTTCCTATGTAAGAGACTATGCTTGCCATTTATTATAACGTTAATAACTTAAATTTCAACATATACAAAAATAAACGAGCAACTAACCCAAGGAGCTACCACTCACATAACTCTCACTTCAGAAACTCTTAGGAAGAATTCTACCATCTCCGACATTCTCAACAAGGAAAACACTAATTACTTCATACTTGAGCTTAAACAATCACTCAGACAATATCTCTTCTTCAAGGTCATATAGGTTCATACTTAGAACCTTCCAAAAGCCCAACTTGATCACAAGTTTTCAAGACATCTATAATTTCCACATGCGATGCATCTTCACTACAAACTCAAATTACCGAAATAACCATGAGGTCTAATAAAAGGTTCCCTCTTGACAAAGTCCGACCTCTACCCTAAATAGTATCCAACATGATCACCTACTTACTTCTTAAGCAACTTAAGGATTTGCGTATTAGGTTCTAGAAAACTTACCGCAAACCCGATTATCTGCTACTTAATTTCGCGGACTCATCTGATCCTCATTTGAAATGCTCAATACAAAAGAATATCTTTCATTTCCAAGGTTTCCTACTGAGTTCAAGGTTTACAGTTATAAGACTGAACAAATATGTCAATTTCATTCATCAAAGATTTAATAAACATAAAACCTTTAGAATTCAATTTGCTCATATGTAAAGATTTTTACCATAATCGGTAATCCGTGAAAATGACCGAACGTTAGCATACAAAACCGTTTAAAAGCTACGTAATCGTTATTTAAACTAATAATGACAACAACGAGGATACAATTAGTAAACTTTTAAAATGAATCGATATGGTCTTGACGCACATTTATTTATGTCATGTGTGTAAGATAAATTCATGCATTAAATAGTGAGCAACAAAATGGTTGTACCAAATTTTCCAAATGTTTCCACTTTTAACCGTAGAAACGGCGTGGAGTGAAATTATCCAACAATAAAAACATGCGTTTATTTTCTCAAAACTAGTAAAAGGTTAAATGCTTGTGTCCTAGTCACATTAGGAAATCAATTTGATTTAGATTTCAAACTCAAATTCTTTTAACGAAGTGTTTATGTCTTTTTAAAACGTTGGCTACGTAAATTAAAGATGCTACAATTAGAATGTATGCAAACTCTATGCAACAAATGGTTTCAATAGTAATAAAATTGATATTGATGGGAACTTTATATTTTGACGACATCAAAATCTTTATACCCAAAATAATTGACGCGAAATAAATCCTTAAACACAACACTGACAATTTAGCAACTCGTTAAATTCCAAAAATCTTAGAATTGACTCAAGAACATTACGCACCCAAAATTTAAATGAAACTTGTAAACAACCGTATGAGGTATGGTAGGTCATGCATTTCAAACTTGACCCGAAACTCACGTACACCAAATAATTTCTCAAAATTCGTAAAAACGATATTTGTATGTTTCTCGGGAAGGTAAACGAAACGATTTATGTTAGTTTCAAATTTAAACTCTCTTAAGCTATAAATATCAAAATTTGCAATTCTAGCAAAACAATACGAAATAAATTTCTTGGTAAACACGTATGCATTTCTCATGTAACTAAGACCATTTAGTAATTCCAAGGCATGGCTACACTCTCGTGTGCCCATTGCATTTTAAAAAATATCAATTTGTCGGACACATTCTTTAGGACAAACCGAAAATAATTTTGCAATTTATTTTCTAAAACAATTGTCGTGCATGCATCCGGTTGGGACCCGAAGTCTCAAGACCATACTCACCAAGTCTACTACAAGACTAACATTGGGGAGCTTCATATCTTAAGACTTTCTTCCACAACTAAATCCATCGATTTACAAATTTCACCTCGAAATAAAGTTGATTCATGTAACACCCGGAAATTTTTGATGAATAAAAATATTCTAGAAAAGACATGTTTTAAAAGTGTTATGGGTTGGTTAATGAAAAAGATCGAAGCTATGCGTCGGAAATCAAGTTTGTGAGTTTTGGGTTGACTTAAATGGCTCATGCCAGTTACGGCGCCAGTTGCAAAAGCTAACCCACGCCACTAAGTGGCATTAGCCTCTGTTTGGCTGGGGCCAGTTACGGCGCCAGTTACGGCGCCAGTTACAAAAACTAACCCACGCCACAAGTGGCGTTAGCCTCTGTTTTGGTCAGGGCCAGTTAGTACGCCAGTTATAACTGGCGGGACAACTGGCGTCCAGCTCCTGATCTACATTAAAACCTCCGTTTTTTCTTGTCTTTCACACTCATTTCTCACCCAAACTTATTTTCTCTTCTTCTTTTCTCTCAAAACCATTTTGGAGGGTCTTAACTCCTTAAACCTACTCATTCCAAATCGTTTATTGCACTTCAAGCTTGAAGATTTAAGGCTAGAGTTTCAAGGATTCGTGTCCTTCACCAAGCTTCATCACCATCTTCATCCTCTTAGGGAGATTTCTAGGGTTTTCCTAACCCTAGCTTTGTGAGTTCAAATCCAACCTTTTATAACCATAATACTTGTCATAAATGTTCTTATTTACTCTTTCTAAGTTATAAACTCAAGTATTTATGTGTTTGGTTAAGTTTGGAAGTTTTAGGTCAAAATGAGAAATTTGGGGATTTTGATCTTGTATTTAAAATGGGCATTTTAGATGGTATCATATTACTTGTAAATGTCTCTTGATAAGAAAATATCTGATTTTGGAACTAAAATAGTTTGACCTAATTTTTGGTAAAACTTGATTTTCAAGGAAATCATTTATATAAAGGTTTTTAGTGTTTGGAACACTATCAATACGTCTCGTTTGATGTAGTTGATTATTAGACTAGTATGATATGGATCCATAGGCATAAGAGTCGGTATGTAATGTCGTGAAGGATAGAATGAACCCACTTTTAATTGGAAATAGGCATTGCGATAAATTGTGTAATTTCCAATCTATCCTTTCACTCTCTCGGAATATGCATTGTGGTTAGCGTGCAATTCTTGAGGCTCGAGCTTATGTGTAAAAATGACTAAAGACTGTATTGTGGTTGATGTCAATGGCTACCAGACCTTTATGTGCCGCTCTATAACATTGGTTTGTGGCCAACTTGGAGTTCCATCACAACTAATGGTAATATCGGGTCTCTCCCGATTGTTTTAAAAGATCCTTGCTCACCAAGAGTAAGCTTTCAAGTTAAGTTAAATGGGATAAAGTATACATCACCTTTATTTTAAAATATTTTGCTGCCTTATTCATTTAACTGTTTGTTCTCACTAGGCGTAAGCCTAACACTTGATTTTAAATGTTGTTTAGCAGGTGATCGGGTTTGATGGGGCTCCTTAGAGTGGAGCGGAGTGAAGTGCCAGTGAAGGCACTCTTTTTGAGAAAGGCACTTTAAAGTGTAATTATTGGAGATATTAGAATTGAAATTTTGGAGATATTAGCAACACCCGAACATAATCTATGTTCCTGTTTATGTAGATTAATAGGTTGTTGTTTTAGTATCCGTTTTGTGTTGTAAACTCCCATACTCATTCCCCACTTACTGAGTGATTTTTATATTTATTCCGCATTTCGTTTGGTTTAATTTTGCTCTAAATTTTAGGGTGTTACAAGTTGGTATCAGAGCTCTAGTTTAAGCGAACTAGGTGTGAATTTAAGATGCCTAGACTTAAGCTGAGACTTTAAGTGTGGATTTGTAAGATATGGGTAGACACCATTGAGATAGGAGAGCTTTAGAGTCGACGGAAATGCACTAATCATGAAATGTGACTTTGGTAATGAGAATTCTTACTGGTATGATATATTCAAGATATCACGTAGCTAATGCTATTTTGGGTATATTGTTATGTAAGTATGCTTACTTACTATTGTTGCGGTGAATGGTGAATGTGTTATACGTATTTATGTTAGCTTTGTCTTACTCCTATTCTATAATTTTGTTGGACTAAGATGAGTCTTATTCAAGAAGAAGGTTTTGAAGGAATCTCGCAATGAGCAGGAAATGGACTTAACTGAAGAGGATACAAATGACCCCAAGAAGCAAATGACCGGGTCTAGTGAAGACATTGGTTGGTGTACCACTTGTTAAAGTAAACGTCATGGAGCATACGCACCCAAGTCTCTAGAGTGCTGTAGGTGTGAAAAGAGAGGTCACTCAATTCACGTTTGCACCGTTAATGGAATTTCATGCTATGAATGCGGAGACCCAGGTCACACCCGAAAGAATTGCCTAAGGACCAAGGAGGGTCTTTGATTTCAGTTGAATTTAGACCAAGAGCACTTGTGGACTTGAGTCAGGTATGTTGTGGAAACTTTACTCGCTATCTTTTAAGTTGTTTAAGTTATAAGCACTCGATCTTAATAGTTAAGATTTTGGTTATGATTGGAGTCTTGAAAAGATGTAATCTTGTGTTAAAGCTTATAGATATTGTGGCATATGGGATTTAGCAAGGAAGTAACCCTTGTAAAAGTTTTAAATACCTTTAACATCTTCTATCGTTTGGGTTTTGGAAAGTTTTAAGCATGGATCTATGTAGCTCAACAAGGGATCGTTTTTTTTATCTAAGTCTATTGATGAGTTTGTTGATGCTTAGATTCATTGAGAAAGGTCATTGATGGTAGCATGTTCTTAAGAATATTGGAGATTAATGGGTTTTGTGGAAAAGTCTTCTTGTGGGCGGTTGCCCTTTTTCATGTCGGAGATCAAGCTTAAGTTGTTAGCAAGTTGACAAATGCCAAGATTAGTCTCTTGAGAAAAACGGTTTAAGTAAAATGGTAGAACGGTGTTGGATCGGGATGTTCTTAGAAATTGTACTCTGGAAATGGAAGAAAAGCAATTTTCGAACCTCATACCTATGGAAATAGGAAGTGTTGATGTGGTGAGAGGATGATGTTACAACTTTAGATGTGAATCAAGATATGCACCCTGCATAGATCTCTACTAGCATAACACATGTTTGGTGCAACATAACATGGTGTAAGATCAGTATAGCATTGTACAACGATGTAGTAAGCTTAAGTGTGGTTGCAATGGATCTAATCTTTTAGATAAGATCGGTTTTAAGAATGAGTGAAGGGGGCTTGAAAGTAAGCCAATGCAACGTATGGCAGAATGGGGAGTATGGGCTTAGGCCTGAGATTAAGTCATGCAATGTGCAAATTTAGAAACGTCAAGGAAAATCCAATTTTGATATCACCAGTGCTTTTCAGCCAGAACTCGAATTGGTTTATGTATCCTATGTAGCTGACAATTTCAGCCTCAATTAGTGTCAGTTATGCACGTTCAGTTGGCTATGTGTGTGAAAAGTCATGTATCGGAATACTGATAATTCAGGCAAAACACTACGAATGTGCGAAAAAGGTACATGTACGGCAAGGGTATTTAAATACACACATTTACTTAGTTTGGATATGCATCAAGTGCATACTGTGGTCACTTCACGTGGATGGATCAGTTAGGTGAATGACCTCGCATAACACCATGGGAATCAAGATCCCGAAGACGACTGCTACATGTTTTGTTTAAATACAAGTTGTTCGAGGCTTTTGGACTTTAGATTCATTGTTTCAAATCAACATAGACGTTACATACCTTGATGTAACATTTGCGCATCCAAAATTGGGTTAAAATTTGCGGCTCTCAGTAATGCCACATGGGTTGATAAACACGACAATAAGGTTATACACCTGGTGGGCATGGTATGTGGACCATACTTAGAGAAGCTGCTATAGTGGTTAATTGCAGGGGATTCAATTGTTTGTTAGATAAGAACAAGAGTGCATAACAACAAGGGTCGGTCCCACGACCATTGAAGAAGAGAATTTGTAAGGGCAGAAAACTCAATATGAGCGTAGATGCAAGATTTTAGTTTTCTTGGTCACAAAGTTGACAAGGACATCTGAGTAAAATCCAATAAGCTCAAAAGTTGTGTCTAATTTAAAGCAACCGAGATTAGTGACATAGATAGAAACTTAATTGGGATACTGAAGTGTGGTTGAAAGTTCATTAAAGGTTCTCTATATTGCGGAGTTTAATGTCAGCATTAATCCAGAAGCACCGTGAGTTAGCTCGAAGCCAGTTAGAACATGTCTCTCAGCTATTGAAAGCAAAGGTGAAGTTAACCGTAAATTTGATGGTTGCTTGAAGGCTAGGAGGGTTATATTTTCAACGACCTTCAAGGTCTGAATTAGACCTGGTATTTATGTATTGAGGAAAGTTTATTGCCTATGCGTCAGATTAGTTGCAAGGACATGAGAACATTAATCGGATAGATGATTGGGGATTAACAGTGTAGTATTTTCATTCAAATTTCAAGTAATTACCATGATGGCTCAAAGTGAATTTTGTATACATATCATGATAGTCACACGTCCGTGTTTGTTTGGAAATGAGAAAGTTTGGGCTACAGAGGTTGGTTAGCCTTATTGAAAAATTATGTTGGTAAGATTTTATCTCATGTAGATAGATCAAGGAAGATCATGATTGATCAGATTATGAGTTGTACGGGATTTTCGGGTCATAACGAGCTATTTACGTGATGACCCTGTCGTTTCATCAATATTCGGTTAGAATTCATGTGATCGTGTGCCTTAAAGAGCTGGTTGGTATCGGTGTCAATCTTGGTGTTCTTGAGGTCAAGTATCACTAGAGTACTTGGAGTGTTTCGGTTGAATTCCAAGTAAGGGTTGGAGGCATTATGTGGTAGGCTTGTTGAGAATGGATTTTAGTGGTCAGTGATGAATGATGGTAACCATTTGTACTACTCAGAAAGTTTGAAAATTCTTGGAGTTGTTGGGCTCGGTGAAAGTTTAGATCTTAATTTCGTGATTTCGTTGAGCCGGACCTAATTAGTGATTAAGGTTTCATCATGGAAGAGATGATAAGTTTTACGTTGTGCTGATTATTGGAGAATTTGAGTGTGAGTGTTAAGGTAGACCGTAGGAAGAAATTGTAAATCTTAGAGATACGTTGACTAGTTGAAGTCAAACCTTAACGCGGTACTCGTTTTTTTAGGACCAATTGTGAGGGATTATCTTACCACCTGGGTAAAGTCGGCATGTTAGGGAGTAACCTAAATCGAAGGGAATATGTATGGCTATAGCCGGCTGAGCTATTGCGAAACTATCGGAGGGTTTAATGCAAGAGAGGAAGAGCATTTTGGTCAATCGAGATCGTTGGAAAATATTTAAGAAGGAATCCATCTACGAGCAACAATAATGAAGTGGGGTAATTAATGTTGTAAGATACTCTCGAGATTGTAAGGGTCATTCTAGTATTGGGATGGCACCGCTTGAAGCCTTATATGGAAGGAAATGTAAAACACCGATGTGTTGGTTGGAAGCGCGTGAGAAACAATTTACCGGTCCCGAAATTGTACAAGAGACGGCCGACAAAGTGAAATGTATCTGTGAGAGGCTAAAGGCGGCTCAAGATCGTCAAAAGAGTTACGCCAATAAGAAGAGAAGACCCATGGAATTCCAAGTAGGGGAGCGAGTCATGCTAAAAGTATCCCCTTGGAAGGGTATTATAAGGTTTGGGAAGCGTGGGAAGCTTAGTCCTCGTTTCCTAGGACCGTTTAAAATTTTGGAAAGAGTGGGATGACAAGAGTATAAATTGGAATTGCCACCCGAAATGGCCGGCATACACCCTACGTTCCACATATGTTACTTAAGGAAATGTCTAGCGGAAGAAGAGAGTGTAATACCTCTCTCGGAAATCCATGTTGATAATAGTCGTTGTGTGGAGGAGCCGGAAATGATCTTAGAAAGAAAATAAAAAATGCTCAGCCATAAAGAAATTGTCATGGTTAAAGTCCAATGGAAGCATCATCGTGGATCAAATGTGACATGGGAAGCGGAAGAGGACATGAAGAGGAGATATCCTCATTTGTTCACTTAATTTGTAAAATTTCGAGGACGAAATTAATTTCAAGGGTGGGAGGATTGTAACACCCGGAAATTTTTGATGAATAAAAATATTCTAGAAAAGACGTGTTTTAAAAGTGTTATGGGTTGGTTAATGAAAAAGATCGAAGCTATGCGTCGGAAATCAAGTTTGTGAGTTTTGGGTTGACTTAAATGGCTCATGCCAGTTACGGCGCCAGTTGCAAAAGCTAACCCACGCCACTAAGTGGCATTAGCCTCTGTTTGGCTGGGGCCAGTTACGGCGCCAGTTACAAGAAAACTAACCCACGCCACAAGTGGCGTTAGCCTCTGTTTTGGTCAGGGCCAGTTAGTACGCCAGTTATAACTGGCGGGACAACTGGCGTCCAGCTCCTGATCTACATTAAAACCTCCGTTTTTTCTTGTCTTTCACACTCATTTCTCACCCAAACTTATTTTCTCTTCTTCTTTTCTCTCAAGACCATTTTGGAGGGTCTTAACTCCTTAAACCTACTCATTCCAAATCGTTTATTGCACTTCAAGCTTGAAGATTTAAGGCTAGAGTTTCAAGGATTCGTGTCCTTCACCAAGCTTCATCACCATCTTCATCCTCTTAGGGAGATTTCTAGGGTTTTCCTAACCCTAGCTTTGTGAGTTCAAATCCAACCTTTTATAACCATAATACTTGTCATAAATGTTCTTATTTACTCTTTCTAAGTTATAAACTCAAGTATTTATGTGTTTGGTTAAGTTTGGAGGTTTTAGGTCAAAATGAGAAATTTGGGGATTTTGATCTTGTATTTAAAATGGGCATTTTAGATGGTATCATATTACTTGTAAATGTCTCTTGATAAGAAAATATCTGATTTTGGAACTAAAATAGTTTGACCTAATTTTTGGTAAAACTTGATTTTCAAGGAAATCATTTATATAAAGGTTTTTAGTGTTTGGAACACTATCAATACGTCTCGTTTGATGTAGTTGATTATTAGACTAGTATGATATGGATCCATAGGCATAAAAGTCGGTATGTAATGTCGTGAAGGATAGAATGAACCCACTTTTAATTGCAAATAGGCATTGCGATAAATTGTGTAATTTCCAATCTATCCTTTCACTCTCTCGGAATATGCATTGTGGTTAGCGTGCAATTCTTGAGGCTCGAGCTTATGTGTACAAATGACTAAAGACTGTATTGTGGTTGATGTCAATGGCTACCAGACCTTTATGTGCCGCTCTATAACATTGGTTTGTGGCCAACTTGGAGTTCCGTCACAACTAATGGTAATATCGGGTCTCCCCCGATTGTTTTAAAAGATCCTTGCTCACCAAGAGTAAGCCTTCAAGTTAAGTTAAATGGGATAAAGTATACATCACCTTTATTTTAAAATATTTTGCTGCCTTATCTATTTAACTGTTTGTTCTCACTAGGCGTAAGCCTAACACTTGATTTTAAATGTTGTTTAGCAGGTGATCGGGTTTGATGGGGCTCCTTAGAGTGGAGCGGAGTGAAGTGCCAGTGAAGGCACTCTTTTTGAGAAAGGCACTTTAGAGTGTAATTATTGGAGATATTAGAATTGAAATTTTGGAGATATTAGCAACACCCGAACATAATCTATGTTCCTGTTTATGTAGATTAATAGGTTGTTGTTTTAGTATCCGTTTTGTGTTGTAAACTCCCATATTCATTCCCCACTTACTGAGTGATTTTTATATTTATTCCGCATTTCGTTTGGTTTAATTTTGCTCTAAATTTTAGGGTGTTACAATTCAACAAGTTTATGGTTTACAACTAACCATTAACTCCGACATTAGACAATCGAAGTTACACATTCGTTGTACTTAGTTGTCACTCAAAATGACAAAGCTACAACACTAATTCTTTCAACGGTTGACTCATGAGAACTCATTCACTACCCCATCGGTCATCATGAAAATGCGACTCAAGCACACACGCGTAACTGTAAATTCAAATTATCACCGGTCGAATGATAATACAAATCTACCTCACATGCGGATCCTTGTAACCATCATCATGATTCTCGATTCTAGTGCATCTATTAACCTTAAAACGTCCTATCTTAACGTGTCTAATTGTCAAATCTCTCATCCGATCACCAAACAATACGCTAGTTTGAGTCCAGGCATCTAAAAATCAATACCTAAATCTCTAAAACTTATGCTCTGATACCAACTTGTAACACCCTCAAATCTGGAAAGAGCGACTAATTTAAATTTTTTAATATTACAACAACTGAAAGATAAATCACTTCCAATAAATCAATACTTGCATTTTCCTCAAATAACAATTCGGTCTTCTACGAAAGAGATATCAAGTCTTCTACTAAGACACGATCATAGTCGGGTG
The DNA here is from genome assembly GCA_036898165.1 of Silybum marianum. Lineage (NCBI taxonomy): Eukaryota > Viridiplantae > Streptophyta > Magnoliopsida > Asterales > Asteraceae > Silybum > Silybum marianum. The sequence goes on along the minus strand of CM072538.1, from coordinate 12,224,586 downwards.
TTACTAAACCCAAAGAGTCGTTATCTCCGAATGCGGAAAACGTCACCAATAGCCTAACCTTTAACGTGCCACTTCCTAGCACTCAAGTCCACACGTGTCGCTAGTACCAACCCCAGCGATAACCTGATGCACATGCCGACAAAGAAAAAGGGTTAGGCTTAACGCGTAGTGAGCTCAAGAGTTTATAACATATTTATAATTGATTTGGAAACCAAAGATTTGCTTTGATAAAAGATAATTCTCAAATGAAATAATTTTATTATAAAAGTAACAACTTTCCCAAATTCTTTATTTCCATAATAAAAGTTTTAGACCAAAATGACACTAGAAATAAAATCTTTAAATAGATATACTCATTTAACGTGATAACCAAACCCAATACTCACACGACAATGAATAAGTTTATAAACGTAAAGATATAAACATAAATTTAACCAAGTTTTATAAACTATTAACTCACGCGTACCTTTGAAAGGGATAAAAATATCCGAAGATAACGAGGGAGACCCGATTTACCATTTGTAGTGACAGAACACATAAGTGAGCCACTTTTAAATGTTAAGCTTATGAAAGGAATCAATGGCAATTGGCAATAACCAATGATACATAATGCAAGGCCCTCGATGATCCCAATCAAAGCTCATGCTAAAGGTCAATGGCAATTGGCAACCACCAATGATACAATAAATGCAAGGCCCTCGATGACCCTACTTAGCACATACGTAAGAGTCAATGGCAATTGGCAACAACCAATGATACATAATGCAAGACCCTTGATGACGTAATAGTCAATGGCAATTGGCAACAACCAATGATACATAATGCAAGGCCATCGATGACTTCAAACGTGACCGAAAGGGGACAACAATCCCGATTTTTAAGACCGACTTATATGCCTATGGATCCAAATGCAACTCAGACTAGTTTACATGACTCCGACATGAATGACCAACGCACTCAAAGCATGTAAAGTATTATTTAAATCGGACAAATGTTCATGAGACTCATTAGTCAAAACCGAGCAAATGCCCTATAACTCAACACTTATGTAATTACTCAAAACATTAGTTGAGACGAACCATTTTCCAAATGAAATCATATTCATGTATTTCCGAAATGTCTCATAATGCAATAACATGTATTTTCTGACGATTTATAAATCCAATAATCTAAAGATGCAAATACAACCAAATGGTTTACATTTAAAAGATAATGCACCCAAACAACCTACACTCATACTTTATTTGTCAAAATGTCTAAAACCCAAGTATAAGCCTCTTACAAGATTTATAAATCCTTTTATACCAAATATGCGGACTTACCCAAATACTCACACATTTGATAAATAACAAGTAAAACATATTAATACTTCAAAAATGGACGTTTTTGGCATGTACAAAGTTTTCACAAAGTATCTTGAACCCACGTTGCTAAATTTATGATAAATCTAGATTTACCCCTAAAGCTCTATTTGAAGAAATGTCCAGATCTGCAATATTTCTTCGCTAGAATTCATCTCTAGTTCATAAACAACCTATAATATACCAAGAACAACTCCCTAATATCATATCCATAAAACTCTTGGTTAAAATCTCAAATCAACCAAAACTCCCAAAACTCTAAAATGGAGAAAATACTTCCATATAAGTTCTAGAGAACTAAAAGTAAGGTTTTAACAAGAAATACGATCTAAAAGGGTGTGATGACTTAAAACTCTTGATTTGGAGAAAAACCCAATATCATGCTTCATTTGGTGAAGACTTCAGATCCACAATCTTCCATCCTTAAAACCTTTATTTAGATCATAAACAACCCCACATACATCAAAATCAAACCCAAATAAAAAATCAAAGAACCAAACCCTAGATATGGTGTAAAAACCCTAGAATCTCACCTTTCGACCTATGGGAACCACATCTCTTTGAGGAATCTCGAATCTTCCTTGTTTCCATGTTGAAGAGCTCTGAAATACGAAACTGTAGCAAATTGAATCGCTCAAAATGGAGCTGTGATGAAGAAGTTATGGCCAAATGAAGCTTTCTCCCGTTTTTCGGTCTTTTTGTGCAGGTCAGGAGATCACGCGAGTATCCACGCGACTAGGTTGTGTGAAAGGTCGCCCGGACCCTCTGGAACACCCAAACAAAAGGTGACGCCGCTTGAGAGGCTGCCTTGTCACGTGCCATGTCCTGGGAGGTTGTTTCTCGCTCATTTTTCGCTGTTTTTCGACCCCGATTCGAATCCTAGACTTTCCAACATGATTTCTACATGAAACTTCTCATAATTATAAACTTAATTACCCTTAGATGAAGAAATTACCCAAATAAGAATTCCCAAAATTGCGGGTGTTACACCATTGATCCCCATTAATGTCAAACCCACCCATGAATTACGCTTCATACGGGAATTGATCTGGTGCATCTTGGTGCATCTCATCATAATGTGCATCCAAAGGTGGATTTCCATTCTTACGCTTCTCATCCTAACTCTCCTTCTCACCGGAACCCAACCCTATAAAAGATATGTGAGTGAAGTAGATAGCAAGGTAGCAACCCCTTTTAAAGTTGAACAAAAACTACTAAGACCATCTCTAATGAGCCATCTATTTTACTTTCTATCTCTATTTTACTCTCTAAATGTCTCCATGAATTCTCTATTTTACTCTCTATAATAGACAAATGAATAATAACTCTCATTTTTTTTTCCTAAACTTTTGATAATTACAAAATGACCTTTCAATTCTTTAGATTGTTATATTTTTAATTTATTTGTTGTCTAATACCAATTTTAATAAACTAGAATTATAAATTTGACAAAGAAACTTATCTTCCTCTTACTAAATATTAAGGTTTTTGTGAAAATAAAAAATATAAGGGTACAATTTATAAGGTTAATAAATATAAGGTTTGGAGAGCAATTTAAAGTCCGAAGAAAAATGGTTTGGAGAGCAATTTAAATGACGACTTTGATCATTTGAGTGAATTTCCCTTTTAACAGACCTCGTTCCTGCTTTAAAAAAGAGTTCATTGCAGATTTTGTCTTAATAATTTGGTGGTTTTCATGAAAATGGTCCCTAAACTTTATTTAATACATATTAGGACTCGTCATATGTCATTTTATAACTAGTTGGCCTCCCATTCTCAGTCATCCAATGCGTCCGTTAACCTTGACGACATTTTCGTCCTTTTTTTTTTGTCTTTTCTCAAGGACCAATTTCGTAATAATCATATAAAACAGAGGGACCAAAACTGGAATTAACTTTAAAAATAAAAAGATTATTAAACTTTTTTACTTTAATTTTAGTAAATTAATTATTACTATGTTTTAATATTATATTAATTGGTTTACTTTAAGTTTAAATTTAAGGGTTTAAATGATAATTTTGTATATTTAAAGAAACAAATGAACACCATTAGAATTAGTCTCACATAATAAAAAATTATATCTGATTCAATGGTAGGTCCATTGAATCATATATGAATTTTTATTGTATGAATCATATATGGTCCAAAAAAAGTTCCTTTATTCCTTTAATGATCCCTCCCCTACATTTTACATGCACTTATAATTTTGATCGTAATCCATATTTTTTCAATTAAATTCACATAATTGTTTAGAAAAAAACAAAAAGAAAAAAACCCCAACAATCTCACGTTCTTTGATGTAACATGGTGACCCTTATGACTTATACTCAGTGGCAGCCTGGATCCTCCATTTTCCTCTGCCCACTTCCTTTTTTATTTTATTTTTAAATTTATTTATATAATATATATATATATATATATATATATGTATGTATATAAAGAAAGGTGTGAGAAAAGGTGTGAGTAGGAGTAATACAAGGGTTGGTTCTCTCCACCAAAATCAAAAGAATGGAGAAGAAAGCATCATGTTGTTCAATGGGAATGGGTATGATCTGGTGCTTCCTTGTTTATATGGCAATCTCTACAACAACTTGTTCCGCTGGCCCAAAATCTTCATTTGATGATAATTTCAGCATCATGTGGTCTGAGAATCATTTCAAAACCTCTGAAGATGGTCAGATCTGGGATCTTTCCCTGGACAACGACACAGGTAATCATCCTTTTCTTATAGCATTGGAATTTTAAGGACCAATTTAGTAATTTTTACAAACATCCAACACTTATAAAATTATCTTTTTTCTATTTAAAGTAAAAAGGATGATACGGTAATTGCGTCAACATCTATCAGAATCTCAAAATGGACAACGCCATTTTTGGATATGTTAGAAGAAAAAAATATCCCAATTCCTTTTTTAACTTGAAAGGCGAAATTACATATTTGCCCCTGATCATTTGTAGTTATCAAAGAACGTGATATTTCCTATGATGGAGGGTATTTTGGACATTTGATCTTAAATTACAGAGTAAATTATATGATTGGTTCAATAACACTGTGCGTATCTTTTTCAAAATAATTATGGATTTGGTCCCTCTTAATTAACGTATTTAACAAGGATAAGTTAACAGAGTTAGGACACAAAGATCTAATACGTGTGAAAATATGAACCACATATCCATAATTATTTTAAAAAAAGGGATGCATAATGTTATTAAGTGTAAACCACAGGGACCAATCATATAATTTACTCTAAATTACATATCAAGTCAAACATTGTCTTATCAAAATCTAAAGTTTCTCGTTTTCGAATCGGTAATTGATAATTTGATATGAATGTTAATTTTACGATCCTACTACATTGTCTATAGTTAAAAATCGACAAGTTATAAAGTAAAAGGACACTATGGTAAACTTGAACATATTTTTACGTTTTCTATACTTATTTTGATGAGTTTTAAGCGATGGGTACAAAACCAAATCCGCTATCAATGTCTTCTTACGTCAAATTTACATATATATAAGTGTTACAAATCAAATTGCAAAGTCAACTTTATCTTTCAGTAAAGTCAACTCTGGATGTTCGTATTTCAAAATATGTGATCGTCGTAAATGTTTAATTTTACGGTCGTGGCTTGAATCGTATTTCGATCCGCAATGAGGACGATTCGTGTTGATTTTTTAAGTTGAAAAAAAAGTCAAACTTTTGACTTTTAAGCAATTGGTTTGATGGATCGTTATAAACAGGTTGTGGGTTTAAGACAAAACAAAAATACCGATTCGGGTGGTTCAGTATGAAGTTGAAGTTGGTCGGAGGCGATTCTGCTGGAGTCGTCACCGCTTATTACGTAAGTTTTTTTCTTCATTTATAATCATGCAATGGGGTCTTTACAGAAACAACTTTTTATTGTGTTCGTTTGCTTTTCCTTTGCAATGGTGTCTTTACGAAAACAGTCTCTAAACCCTTTATTGTAGACAAGTTGTCTACATACAAACCACAAGGGTTGTGGCGTACTGGTCGAGGCTTGAGGGATGTGGTGAAATATCCTATCTGTCTAGGGTTCGAATTCATACGTACACAATAATTGTGGGCACTAAGTTTATCAGGGCTGGTGTATTGCAGCCATAACTTGTCGGGATTGGTCCAGGCATAACCTGGGATACCCTTCACAAAAAAAAGTTGTCTACATACAAACCACAAGGGTTGTGCCGTACTGGTTGAGTCCTGGGGGATGTGGTGGAATATCTCATATGCCTAGGGTTCGAATCCAAACATACACAATAACTGTGACCACTGAGTTTATCATACAGAATAACTGTGACCATTGAGTTTATCAGGACTGTTGTATTGCAGTCATAATTTACCGAGATTAGTTCAGATATAACCTAAGATACCCTTCAAAAAAAAAAAAAAGAATGTCTACATACATTTTACCTCCAAGCCCTTCTTTTGGAGTGGGATATATCAATTTAATTTGGTTTGATTTGATTTACATGTGATCAACTTTTTACGGTCAACATCTGCGATTATTATTTATTAGTTTACACAGGATCTTTACGGTAAAAACCTATGTATCTCTTGTTGTAAAAAACTGTCTATGTACATTCTACCTCAAATCTTATGTTTGAGTGGGATGTATTACATTCATTTGGTTTGTTTTATAATTTATATTAACATTGACTTTTTAAAGTCAAGATCTAGGATCATTTATTATTTTGCAAAAAGTCTTTACATAACTAGTCTTTATACCCTTTGTGGTAGGGGAACCATGTTCGAGTGAGATTGATTATGTTTATTTATTTTCGTTTTATGTCATTGGTTTTTTAAACTCAACATCTATGATTATTATTTATTGTTTTACAATGGTAACCTCTATACTATATCTCTCTTGTAGTAGAGGAAATGTGAGTATTTAGTGAGATATAAAATATTCATTTGGTTCGGTTTTTTTTATATATTTACAGATGTGTACCGAGGATGGGGCAGGACCGACAAGAGATGAGCTCGACTTCGAGTTCTTGGGGAACAGAAGTGGCGAGCCATATCTCATTCAGACAAATATATACAAGAATGGAACCGGAAACAGAGAGATGAGGCATCAGCTCTGGTTCGATCCCACTCTTGATTACCACACATATTCCATCTTATGGAATTCCCATCAAATCATGTAACTCATCTTTCCTTTTAAATCATATATGTTGGAATACCACCTCAACCATACTTTATTTTTCCACTTTCACATATTTCAGAAGAGTCAGATTCAGATTCATACAAGAATGATCGAATCACATGTGATTTTACACTGACATCACATATAAAATCACATGTGATTCATGCGACCTTGACATGTGGCCATAGGGTCGCCTGCACAGTTTTTTGGCCATTAATGTAAAATCACATGTGATTTTGTACGTAATTTGACCATTCTCGTATTTTATTAAATAAGTATCATTCTCGTATGAACTTCCTTCTATCTCACAATATGCCTGTCTCTATCCAACAATTGACTAATTATTTGTGATTCAAACCAAAACAGATTCTTTGTCGATAGAGTTCCCGTGAGAGTGTTCAAGAACGCAGACTACGAAAACAACTTCTTCCCGAATCAAAAACCAATGTACTTGTTCTCGAGCATATGGAATGCGGACGAGTGGGCCACACGAGGGGGTCTGGAGAAAACGGATTGGAAAAAGGCGCCATTCGTTTCTTCGTATAAAGATTTTACAGTCGATGGATGTCAGTGGAAAGACCCGTATCCCGACTGTGTTTCAACCACGACCGAACATTGGTGGGACCAGTACGACGCGTGGCATCTTACGAAAGACCAGAAATTGGATTTTGCATGGGTTGAGAGGAATTTGGTGATATATGATTATTGTAAGGATACCAAGAGGTTTCCTAAATTGCCTGAAGAATGCTCATTGAGTCCATGGGATTAGATGCTTTCATTTTTGGTGTTCATAACGTAATATTTGGTTCCATTTATTCGTATTTATAAATTTATTTTTGTTCAAAAGCGTATAGTAAAAACCGGTCGCCAAAACGTCTTCTTTTTATAAAAGGAGTGACCTCAACCAAGAGTTTGAGTTTGGTGGTGCCTCAATGGTTTGAGTTTGTGCTCCAAAGATCACAAGTTTGAATCCAGGGAGGAATAAAAATCCCTTGTGGCCACGGAGATTCAAATGCGGTGACTTTGGGCTACCCGCTTCGCCCTGGGATTAGTCGGCTCGCATAGCAGGTTGAATATCCAGGTTAACAAAAAAAATGTGTGTTCCAGGGTAGGCATCGAAGGCATGATGTCTGTCCATCTCCTTACCCGCTAGTCTAAAGCCGCAAGTACAAGATGTTTCTATTTTCAGTTTAACAACTTTTTAATGCAACATAAACTGATATTTTTGTAAAAATGACGTTTAAAAACATGAAAAAAAAGAAAAGAATTAACCACAAGGGTTGTGGCGTAGTGATTGAGGCCCTACGGGATGTGGTGGAATATCCCATCTGTCCAGAGTTAGAGTTCGAATCTACACAACAATTGCGGTCACTAAGTTTATCAGGGGTTGATGTCTTGCAGTCTTAATTTGTCAGGATTAGTCCAGGCGTAGGCTGGGACACCATTCCAAACAAAAACATGAAAAGTTGTTTCATTTCCATACCCTTTCAAGAACACAAATAGAAAACTTTCCTTTCTTTTTGTTCCATTCTTCTCCCATATTGTTAAGGTAGATGACAGGTTTGTGTACATTTCACCCCTAAAACATACTTTAAAATGGGATATATTGGGTTGGTCTGATATGGTTTTTTAGAGTTGTTCCTGCCTGAGAGAAACAATGAACTCGGCCGAGTTCCAAGCTGTTGTTAAGAAAAAGATGCTTCGAAAATCATAAGATTAGACTTGAAGAACAATGATATAAATTACGATTAACCACCATGAAAACAAGATCAAACGTGATTTATAACTCCGAAAAACAAGCATAACGATCAACAAGACCAGCAAACGCGAATATGAGAAGAAGAAACAAAGAGACAAACCGGAAACACACTATAGTTGCAAGAATAACACGATCAAATCAGCACCACCATTCAAAAACCATGAATCTTGATGCGATCTTTCTTCACGATGCCAGCCTGGTTTTAGAAAGAGATGAACCCGAGGAGTAATTAGAAGCATAACCCAAATGCATTGCAGACATTGGAATAGCATAAAAAATAACAAGAATCATATCAAAGGCCTTTGGCCTAGTCTATGAGGTCAGGGGTTCGAACCTCATCAAAAGTGAGGAGGGTGTGTGAGTTCACTTGTAATATGTGTGTGTATATATATATATATTCAGTCTGAATATTTCTTTGATTCGGTCTGAATATGACACGTGTCGCGCTCTCATTTGTCTTCACGTTCACAACCAAATTTGAGTTCTCATTTGAACCCACCCCTATATATATATATATATTTATATACCGAGGGAGGTTCAAATGAGAACTTTGTATTTTTAAAGGAACAAAGGAACATCCTTAGGACCACATATGATGTGGGTCCCACACAACATAAAATCATGTCTAATTCAATGGTGGCCCCCATTGAATCAAATATGATTTTATATTGTGTGGGACCCACATCATATGTGGTCCTAAATGTGTTCCTTTAAATGAGGGATGTTCTTGTATGATCCCTCCCCTGTATATACTTAAAAAAAAAAGAATCATTACTTGAACAAGGAAGGTCGACACGTTTTTTCTCTGATCGCCTTGAAGTTGGATGACCTGCATTATAAGCACGATTTTTATATGATTAAGAGGCTCTTATGAAATATAATTGTTTGGTAATTGTTCAGGATGTAATCAGGGCTCTTAATGGTTAAGGGAGATCCAGGATAAAAAATGATTCATTTAGAGGTTTTGGAACCATTAAGAGGCAAACTTATTTTTTGCCAAACACGATTCACCTCTTAGCGATTCAGAACTGGAACTGTTAAGAGGTACAGAGACATCCATCCCTTTAGAAATAGTTGGTACCTGACCAAGCTCTGGATCTTGAACAACAGTACCATTGCAGCAAAACTCCTTTTTAAGGTCTTTCAGTATCTTATTGTAGCTGAAGTCTTTCTTCAACCCTTGAACAGTTGTCAGGCTTTTCCTACCATTTCTCTGCTGTATACGTATATGAACATATTCTTTTGACCCAGCACTCGAGTCCTCAGCATTTGCCTCAGCGAATGGATCTGTTCAAATTTAAATTTACTTTATATATAACATTATTATTATTATTTTTTTTAATCTTTTACAAATGAGATAAAAAGATTTTAACATACCAAAGGCAGTTGGAATCTGGAGGTCGATCTCAGACATGAAATTTGAGTACTAGAATCGGAGGCAAGAACAAGCAAGAAAATATTCTTCTTTGTTCTTCACCAAAATGAAAACTGAAATGGAAGTTATAATAAATCAGCTGCTAGTTAGTTACTTCAAACAAATAGATAACTTAGAAACTTTCAAAAAAAGAAAATCCTGAGATTTCTATGGGCAGTACCAAATTGAACACTGTTAACAGTTTTCTAAGTTGGAGGGGAGTAGGTGATTCAACTACATGTTTTTTCAATCATTCCCTACAATCAACTTGATTAAACTACTTTTTACAACAGTCGGATTCTTACGAAGAGATCTTGGTGGAATTGTCACATATGAATTTGAGCATGATTTTAGAAAGAAATAGCCCATTTGTTTTTCGAGAAGAGATGGAAACATGCTCAAATGCCATGATTTAATTCTATGTTCTAGTAGTGAGCGAATGGTATATAGTATATACCTATAGGTTCAGTATTACAACCATTGATACCAAATATATAGAGCTTTTAAAAAATGATATCAAGGGTGCAAAATCAGAATTACATATCTAGAATCTCAACTCACGACTTTCTTCAATTTTCAAATACTTCTTTTTCGACTCTTCGTGTATGGGGATGAGAGTAATTATTTACCTATTTAGGCTTTTAGTTGTTATTGTTAAGTTATTTTTTTATGTTGAAGTCTTACATCTCCTACATAATTATCTTTTATCCCTCAAGTTATATATTAAAAAACCCATCTTACAAAATAACGCGTTGTAAATCGTCATAATGCGTTACAATGGAAGCCACGCGTTAGATTGGAGCCACAAAGGTTAATGTGGCGGTGAACCTAAGCCTTGACGCCATAACGAGCTATTTAGAACCATATTTACATGTCAATCCACACTTGAAATCTATACCACCCAATCATCTTGAAAGACTTGATCATACACCCCCCCCCCCCTCTCTCTTTCCCAACAATGATATCCAAAAAGAACAACCACCACTTTAACGGGTGTTTGGGATTGCTAGTTTGAAACAACTTATGTTTTTCTCCCAAAAGTCCTTTTCAGCTTCTTACAAGTTAAAAGTGTTTAACTTCTTCAAAAACTCCTTATTACCGGTTTGGGACCAATATAAGCTGTTTTCCCAGATACTCAAAAGTGCGTGTTACCAACCACAAGGGGTGGTGCCTCAATGGTTTGAACTTGTGCTCCAAAGGTCAAAAAGTACCTGGAGGTCACAAGGGGAGGAATAAAAATCCCATTGTGGCCACGGATGTTCAAACGCGGTAACTCCAGGCTATCCGCAAAGCGGGTGGTCACCCTGGGATTAGTCAGCTCGTATAACGGGTTGGATATCCAAGTTAATAAAAAAAAATGCATGTTACCCGTGCCACACTGGAATAAGTCAATAAATTGTTTTTATAGGCAATCCCAAACACCCCATGTTAAAGATACCAACAGGTAGCTGCGATTAGCACCTCCAAAAAAACAACCCCTTCATCAATAACAGATCTTTCTAATAATATTGAGAAAATACTGCAGATTGGAATTCTATATATCAAATTGAGATTAAAAAACTAAAAATTAGTCCTAAAATCCAGGTCACTAGGTTAAATTCCATGAACAATAACCAGCTTATGTGATACGGTACAAAATATAAGAAAAATATCCATTACCATAGCAAAAAACACATACATAAATAAATAAAAATCAAAGAAACACCAAACTGATCAATTTAATTTTGTCCAATAAATGGCATAGCATGAGTAGCATCAATAGAATTAATCAAATTTACACCAGTAATTGCACATTAGATCTAAACATACACGTAAATCGTAATCAGTATTCAGTATCATCATCAAATCGTAAAAAGAATCAGAAGCAGACAATACAAAGATGAAATCGAATGAACGAAAAAGAAACGTTACCTGGATGGACGACGAATTGGAGAAAAGTGTTGATTGGAATTTGGAGATGGAAATTGTATTCAAATCAAGAGATTGGAGAAAAGTGTGTTGATTGGAATTTGGAGATGGAAATTATATTATATTAAAATCAAGAGATTGGAGAGATGGATAAGAGTGAGAGAAGAGGAATTTGAGACTCTTTCTTTCAGGTTAGGGGAATTCCCCCGATTGATGTTGCCCTGTTTTACACGCTAAGGGTCTTATCGTAAATTCACATCCATAGTTGTTATCTACTCGTCCCCTAAAAAGATTGTCACATATTTACAGGGTTCGCAAGGGTGCCTTTGGTACGCAGACAGTAAAGGATATGACAGTTGTTCTATGTTTGGTAAGAGATGATATGACATGATAGAACAAGATATAACTGGTTCAAATGATCAACTTACCCAGGTGAGCTGTTTAGTGTTTTCTAACCAAATAATCAATCTAAATGAAAATTAACAAATAATGTTTGAAGATTCAAAAACCATCTAAAATAAATATTGTTTAAAAAAACACACGTTCATAAATCAAAAGATTGAACATTATGTTTACCAACACACATCTTACACAAGAGTTCAAATGTTCACAATTGTGTACAAAAGACATAAACACAAAATGAATTGTTTACCAACTAACATCACTTGCCTATGTTGGTTAAGATGGTCCTCACAAATATTGGCTTGAAAGTAGCATTCAAGCCATTCCAAAGGCGTAGGTGAATCGAGTTATCTGTAAAATACATGCTAATAGTAATAACTTGGTCACCATCAAAACCCATGTTGGTTAACTCATCGGGCCAACTTTGTAAACCCAGAGTACTAACAATCGTTACCAAATTACCCATTTCCATCGGTAGCTTATCCAACCCCTTTTCAATAATCTTTATAACATCTTCAGAAGCACCAACTTTTCTCTTCCTCTTTTTTGATGACGCTTCCCCTTCTTGTGGAATGGAGGATATAAAAAGGCCATTAGAAGGAGTAGACAAAGACAAGATAAATTCTTCGGTCTCAGCACCGGCTTCGCTTTCTAGATTCATATTCTTCATTGCATCCGCAACAGATTCCAACAACGGTCCTTTAGCTCGATCTTTCCCAAATATCGTTTTCAATCGCTCGTATTGGGGAAACGATTTGTTGGCGATATAGTTTTTGCTTGGATATATATATATATATAAATATATATATATATAGATATAGATATATAGAGAGAGAGGGGGGGGGAGGTTCAGGAGAAAACGTAAAAAAAGAGAAAACTGAAGAACACCCTGGGAGGCTGCCATCTGGTAACATGCATTTGTGCATATGCACTAATGCATATTTATGCATTGATGCATAGAAAAAAGGAGCTCCAATCGCTTATATGCATTTGTGCATATGCACTAATGCATATATATGCATTGATGCATAGAAAAAAATACCGTCCAGATGGCGGACTCTTAAGGTGTTCTTCAGTTTTCTTTTTTTTAGTGTTTTCTCTTGAACCTCCCTCTCTCTCTCTCTCTCTCTCTCTATATATATATATATATATATATTTATAGAGACCCCTTCATTTGTTAACCCAAAAAAGAGTATTAACTTTGTTAACCCATCAAGACTGTCCAATATCAAAATCAACGTATAAGATTGAACCGTGGCATTTTCGTAAATAATGTGAAGTTCAATAGCATGGTTCTAATTAAATTGCTTGTGAATGAATGTGAACGAGGGTAAAAGGGTAACTTGCAATCGTATTACAATTAAGGAAGAAATACAAGTTTCTCTGAGTAATATAAAAAACAGAGCTTCCTTAATTAAGATGAGTTTCCCTGGATAATATCAAAAAAGTGGTTCATCAATGAACATACTGTTAGGATTATGAAAAAATGGTTCATCTGCATCTGTATATACTTCAAAAAGTGGCTCATCACTTACCATTTAGTGGTTCATCAATGAACATTTACATATGCATTTGTAACTAACATGTTCACTAGTGAACGAAATGGACTATGAATCTATAGCTTAGTTGGTAAAATTGAACATTAATTTTTGGTTCATCTGGTTCAGTAATAAACATTTATTTGGTTCACTTGGTTGAATAATGATGAATAGTAAATCAATTTATTTGGTTCACTTGGATAATGAAAAATACGTTAAATACTTCATATGTGAACAAATGTTAATACTTCACCTGTGAACAGTTATGAACACAGGTTTTGAAGAATGAACTTGACTGTTGCTGGGATTATGTTGATTATCCATATTCTTAGTTCAATGAAACCAAATCATTGACAACTTTGAAAACAAAAGATATGATCGGAGATGGTGGTATCGTTGAACTAACTGTCTCATCGAAGGGACGATGATGGATACCGTTGACAACTTCTAAAACGTAAATCTCATTTGATTATGTTAAACACTTCATCACCAATGGCGTCCTCCATCGCTGGTAGAAAAATGGTGAAGAAACTAAACCAATCGGATAAATGAATTAAAATAACTTTCATACTTAACTTTCCTATATACATGGAATGTTTTATTCATAACAAGGTATTTTAACAAATAAAAAAAATAAATGATTTTATAAAATAGAATATTGCCCTTGGTTGTATTTAATTCATCATAATACTTCAGTAATAAAAGGATAAATCATATTGGTTGAAATGGGTTAACAAATGATTGGCCCTCTCTGTCTCTCTCTCTCTCTCTATATATATATATATATAGAGACACAAATACACACACACACACACACACACACACATATATAGAGAGAGGAAAGTTCAAATGTGAACCTATCTTTGATTGTGAACATGAGGATGAATCTCAGCCCTTCATCTAAGCCATATTCAAGCTAATCTTTAAACATGGCTTGAGGGGTAATTTTGGAAGTTTTTATCTGAATTAAATTTTTGAGTAAAAATCTTCAGTTCTCAATCGAATCTGGAAATCAAAATCCAAAATCGTAAGACAAAGACAAAATCGAAATCCAAAATCGTGTTCATCAATCGAAATTCATGGTCAAAGAAATTGAAATCCAGGCACGATGGAGGCACACAAAAGAAAATAAGCAGAAAAGAAAAAAGTTGCAGGTGTGGGGGTTCTCCTTCTTACCTTTCTTCTTTGTCTGAGTTGACGAAATCTGAGGTTCGAAGGAGATGGTGTGAATAAATTTGGGGAAGATGATGAATAAATTCGGGGAAGATGATGATGCCTGATTCTGATTTGAATCGTCAGATTGTATTTAGGAATTTGAATAATTGTAGCTTATATTCAGACTGAATATAAACTACAACTTGGGGTTTGTATAATTGTAGCTTATATTCAGTCTGAATATAAGCTACAATTTGGAGTTTGAATAATTGTAGCTTATATTCAGACTGAATATAAGCTACAATTTGGGGTTTGAAAATTGTAGCTTATATTCAGACTGAATATAAGCTACAATTTGGGGTTTGAATAATTGTAACTTATATTCAGACCGAATATAAGCTACAATTTGGGGTTTGAAAATTGTAGCTTATATTCAGACTGAATATAAGCTACAATTTGGGGTTTGAATAATTGTAGCTTATATTCAGACCGAATATAAACTACAATTTGGGGTTTGTATCCTTGTAGCTTATATTCATACTGAATATAAGCTACAATTTGGGGTTTGAATAATTGTAGCTTATATTCAGACTGAATATAAGCTATTGTAGCTTGTATTCAAACTGAATATAAGCTACAATTTGGGATTTGAATAATTGTAGCTTATATTCAGACTGAATATAAGCTACAATTTGGGGTTTGAATAATTGTAGCTTATATTCAGTTTGAATATAAGCTACAATAGTTTATATTCAGTCTGAATATAAGCTACAATTATTCAAACCCCAAATTACTGAATATAAGCTACAAGGATACAAACCCCAAATTGTAGTTTATATTCAGTCTGAATATAAGCTACAAAACCCCAAATTGTAGCTTATATTCAGTCTGAATATAAACTACAATTATTCAAACCCCAAATTGTAACTTTTATTCAGTATAAGCTACAATTATTCAAACCCCAAATTGTAACTTTTATTCAGACTGAATATAAGCTACAATTATTCAAACTCCAAATTGTAGCTTATATTCAGTCTGAATATAAGCTACAATTATTCAAACACCTATTTATAGAATATATTCAGTCTGAATATAAGTTACAAGTATACAAACCCAAAATTGTAGCTTATATTCAGATTGAATATAACCTACAATGGAACCAAAGTTTTTGAAAAAACAAGAATTCAAGCAAATGTGTTTCAAAGAAGCTTTCTCTGACAAAATGATGAACGATCATATTAAAGGGAAAAAAACATTTGAATAACCTTCTTATACTTCATCAAGAAAAAGAATCTGGATCTGAAAAGACTTGTGATTCTAAGAAGGAACACAAAGCAAAAACAAACTTGTGCGAAAATTTATATTGGGAAAGATGATGAAGAAATTTGGAGACGGAAGTGAAATTTCTTTTGGGGAAGATGATGAAGAAATTTGGGGAAGATGATGAAGAAATTTGGGGAAGATGATGATGTCTGGTTCTGATTTGAACAAATATGGTGAAGATGATGAAGACATTTGGGGAAGATGATGATGTCTGGTTCTGATTTGAATCGTCAGGTTGTATTTATGATTTAAGCCATGACCTGAGTTTTCCACTTATTTACAAAAATGCCACCGTGAATTTTATCCCTCATTTGATCTGATCTAAAATGGATGGTTGTGATTCATCCTCATGTTCACAATCAAAGTTAGGTTCACATTTGAACCCACCTATATATATATATATATATATATATATATATAGATACAGGGAATCGTTCAAACGAGAACCCCTGTGATTTACGAGAATGCGAGAACAGCCTACAACCAAGTAATGTGATAACAATCAAAATTAAAGGGTTTTTTAAATTTAAATTAATATTAAACAAAATTCAAAAATATTTAACTACTTCAGACGTGGAAGGGTATGATTGAATTTTTTTGGTGATAAATTGAAATACCACAAGCGATTTATTTTCTAGAACCATCATCATTGATCATCTTTTTTTTCCAGTGCATTAATCTTATGCTTCTATGATTATCAATACTTTATTGCAGAGCCCTTTTTCGGTTTAGTTATCATAATCACGAGAATGAAAATTGCTGAAAATTCAAGATTTAGTTATCACATTTTCCAAAATCATCATTATCATCTTCATCATCGATCGCCTTATTTTTTTCCTAGTTCATTAATCTTATGCTTATTTATTGATTATCACAGCTTTATCACAAGGCCCTTTTCCACTTTTACAAGGTTTATCACAACTTTATCACACCCCCCTTTTACGGTTTCGCAATAGAAGTATCACAACTTTATCACACCTTTGAGACAAACTGATTTAGCACAAATTTATCAAAGCCTTATCACAAGCCCTTTTACGGTTTCACAAGGTTTATCACACATATTTTCATAAGGTTTACCACAAATTTATCACATCTTTATTACATTCCCCTTTTACGGTTTCACAATAGATTTATCACAGCTTTATCACACTCTTGAAAGACACAATCAAGAAGAACGTCAATTAATACGAGATACTCAACCACATGATCGGATGTTAATCTATAATTATGGGATAATTACAATTAAGAAAAATACCAAATTACATTACTACCCTTATTGATTTAATTTAATTAATTATATTGGTAAAAGAGGTTAGAGGCCCACATCTATTCTCGCATTCTCGTAAATCACAGGGGTTCTCGTTTGAACTCCTGCCTATATATACATGCATATATATATATATATGAAATTACGTACCAAATTATTACATCAAAAATATAAGCATTACCTTTAAGTATTTCTCAAGCACTTGAGCATCCACCGTTACGCATTGATGCGCATCATTCCAACCGATTCCACTTGTATTTAGCATGTCATAAGCGGCTGAATATTTATCTTTGAGCCACTTCATCTTGTTTTGAGTGTGCTTTGATGTTATATGGAGACCCGATATTTTTTTTCACGCATCTTTAAGACGATTTGCTCATATGTTCCATTCCAAAAACACCTATTATCACTCCGACCATCGACAACTACAATCTCTTATTGGATGCTAATCAATACCTCCTCTTCTTAATACCTAGTACCTCTATATGGTGCCAAAAACCCGTTGCCATTGACATATCCTGCATCCGCCAAATGGTAATTACCCAATGGGACCTTTAAACCATTATTCCTTGTAACCGCATCTCGTAGTACTCTAGAATGGTAGCTGAACCTTCCCAACCGGATAAAACATAGACAAACTTCATGCCCCTAGTGCATATACCTAATACATTAATTGCAATATTTCCTTTTCTTGTTCGATATCTTGGTTTATCTAACTCAGATATGGTCACTTCAATGTATGTTCCGCCTATTGCACCTAGACAACCTTATAAACAAAATAACTTGGTTTTAACTAAATGGTAAAGGTTTTATACAATGAATAATGAGATAGTTTAATGATGATTACCTTAAACCATTTCCATCTTCTGTCAATACAATCATTCTCTACCAGACTTGGTTTAATAAACATCATGTCTTGCAACCGTATTAAAGCACTTAAAACTTGATGAACATACCTACCTATTTTTTCCCCCGACCTATAAAATCTAATTTGAAGACATCTATTTTTGGTGTGATGCGCTAATATGCTTACAAATGTAGTCACTTGTTCCTCAATTGTAACATTGCCATCACCTAATAGGCCACCACAAGTTTTTAGCAACTCACACAAAATAGTAAATGCATTCCTATCCATCCGCAACTCATTTACACAAATAATGTCACTTTCACATGTGATGCGTTGGATTTCTATCTATCTAGGTTGATATTTAGTAAAATTTCTTTGGCGTAAAGTTTTACTCTCGTGATGTCTTTGTTTATTTTCAACTAACCAATTCGCAAACTTGGCCAAAAGTATGAGCAAGTCGAGGTAAGTCTTCATGACCTTAATAACTAAAATTAGATGGTTCTGATCCATTCTACAAAAAACAAAATCAAAATGGAAGCAAGCATCAAGTTTCTGTTTTTAGTTCCATGTACAAGAAATATCTCAACATTCTGTATAGTTCAATGAATCATATCATAGCAAAAACAATGACAAACATTTGGAAAGCCAATGGCCAAATGAATTGGATTTGTAAAATAAACCAGTGGCCAAATAAATTGAATCATGGGTGCCATGAAAAAATAAATGATTTTGCCAGATAAAAACAGTGGGCAAACACATGTGTTGCTTTGGATTTGTCAATGCTTATACCATATAGCAAAATCAGTGGCCAAATAAATCTTCAAAGAAATTCATATTTTTTTTTTCTAAAATGGAGAACCAATATACAAAATCTTTTAAAAAATTACATTAATCTAACATTGATTATAAAATTAAAATATTATAATCATCTATTAAAATATTATTTCTCTCTCTAAATATTTATTTTCAAAGATTTCTATTGGGGGTCTATATTTGGAGAAAAACATCTTCTTTTTCCTAATTTCTTCATTTTGGAGATAGTTTTGAGGAAGCTGTTAGAGCAAAATATTGGCTCAAAATCCTCATTTTCTCCATTTTTCCTATTTTGGGGAAGCTGTTATAGTCTTATAGATGCTCTAAGAACTCATACATATGTATTTAAACTATATTATAAAGTATTTATATTATACTATATTATAGAGTAGAGAGGTTTAGGGAAAACCTAAAAAAAAGACTAAAGAACATTATGGGATCCTTCCATCCGGACGGTATGCACAAATGCATACAAACGATTGAAGTTGTTTTCTTTTTCTATACACGAGTGCATGTTATGCACAAGTGCATATGCACGTGTGCATGTTACAAACTACCAGTATGCATTTATGCATACCGTCCAGATGGAGGGTGTTAAGAATTGCAATTATAAAAGAGAGAATCACAGAAATCGAAAAGTGCTCTGTCATATGATATTGAAATCAGCGATAAAGAAAAAACACGCTAGCATGTTCGAGAGGCTAGACTCTCCAGTGGTAACTAGTATTCTCCAAAAATAACCTAATTGCCACCCACCATCCTTATTTGAGAAATTCTTTAATATAAACACTACCAAAATGCCCTTCCACTAACAAAAATCAAACAGTCCCATGTGTCAAAAAAATCCTATTCTTTTTTGTTGTCCGTTTTTCCATGCTGACTGGCCTCTTCCTCCTACTATATGTGAATTGAATTGGTGGGTGCTTATCATTACCCTGGCCCCTACAGAACCACCTTGTCCTCAAGGTGGAAGGCAGGAAAAAGTGGTTGTATAGTGGCAAAGTCCTCCCATGTAGCCTCAAAGTCTGGTAAGTCTTTCCATTTAAGTAGAACTTCCAATTGCTGCCCCCTCACATCATCACTAGCTCGAACTCCCAGTAGGCTTTCGGGTGTGACTTCCAAATCCAAATCTTTGTTAAGTTGGGGCGGTAACATGGGTAAGACTTGCTGCCCTCCAATGGCTCTTTTAAATTAGGAGACGTGGA
Source organism: Silybum marianum (assembly GCA_036898165.1). Classification (NCBI taxonomy): domain Eukaryota; kingdom Viridiplantae; phylum Streptophyta; class Magnoliopsida; order Asterales; family Asteraceae; genus Silybum; species Silybum marianum. The sequence continues at coordinate 12,204,428 of CM072538.1, read as the reverse complement.
ACACGGGGTGAATACGTGCCGTCTCTGGAAACTGCAGCTGGTACGCGACTTCACCGATTCGCTGAATGATCTTGAACTGTCGATAAAGGTGTGCCCCCAACTTTTGGAACGGGCGGGCTGCGATGGATTTTTGGCGGTAAGGTTGGAGTTTTAAATAGACCATGTCTCCGACTTCAAAATAACTATCCTTTCGAGATCTGTCAGCCCTTTCCTTCATCTATTGTTGGGCCCTCATTATGTATGCTCGTAGCTTATCAAGAATTGCATCCCTTTCCAACAACTGCTCCTCCAAGGTGGAAACTCCAGTATTCCCCTGTTGCACCCGATTCAAACGTGGTTGGTCTCGGTCGTATAATGCCTTGAATGGGGTACATTTGATTGAAGTATGATAAGAAGTGTTGTACCAAATTCTGCCCACGGTAACCATTGCGCCCATTTTCGCGGTCCGCCTTGAATAAAACAACGGAGGTAGGTTTCAACCGATTTGTTAACAATCTCTGATTGACCATCGGTTTGGTGGTGGTATGTTGTGTTACACACCAGAGTCGTACCTTGGAGGCGGAATAGCTCTCGCCATAAGATGCTCATGAAAACTTTGTCTTGGTCCAAAACAGTTGTGGAAGGAAAACCATGAAGGCAGACCACCACTTTGACGAATAAGGCAGCGACTTAGAGTGCGATAAAAGGGTGTTTGAGTGCCCAAAAATGGCCATACTTAGTGAGCCGATCCACCACCAATAACACCGTATCCAACCCATTCAACCTAGGAAGTCCCTCTATGAAATCCGTTGTCAATTCCTCCCATACTTGTGCAGGTATGGGTAAAGGTTGCAGAAGACCAGCTGGATGCATAGTTGATGGTTTTTGTTGTTGGCATATCGGGCAAGCTTGTACATACTGTTGGACAGAGCGACACATCCCAACCCAAAACCACTATGCTGCTATGCGTTGATACGTTTTCAATTCTCCCGAGTGACCTCCAATTACCGAATCATGAAACTCCTTGAACAATTTGGAATAAAACCTGAATTGTGGGGAATTACCAACCCTCCCTTGTAAAATAGTCGACCTTGTAATACTGAATAAACCACATGGATTTTTCCGTCGACCTCAATGTCTAGTATCACCCAATTTATAAATGGGTCTGCTTCAATTTCCTTGACTAAATCATTCATTGGTATTGACCATGACGATGTTATGGTACCCAACTCAGATTCGGCCACAAATTCCCTTGATAAGGCATCGGCTACACGGTTGGTGGTCCCCGGTTTGTACTGAATCTCAAAATCAAAACCAAGTAATTTTCTTAACCATTTATGATAATCTAACCCAACCTCGCGCTGCTCCAATAAATACTTGATACTTCTTTGATCCTTTTAGATTATAAAATGTCTTCCATTTAGTAGTGCTGTCACTTTTGAACCGCAAGGACAATGACCATTAATTCTTTCTCATATATGGACTTCAATCGATTTCTCGCTCCTAGCACTTGACTATAATAAGCAATAGGATGCCTGTTTTGAAATACAAAAGCCCATATACCAAAACTCGATGCATCGACTTCTAGAATGAACAACTCGGTGAAATTGGGCATTGCTAATATTGGAGCTTTAGTAAGAGACAACTTCAATGCCTGGAATTCCTCGATAGCAGTTGTGGACCAACCCTGTAGTTATCGTTTTTGAGTTGATCGGTGAGTGGGGAAGCTATTCAGGCGTACCCCTTGATAAAATGTCAATAGTATCCGGCAAGTCCCAAAAACCCACGCAATTCCCACAGATTTCTTGGTGTAGGCCACTCAACCACCGCTCGTATTTTGTTTGGATCAACAACTACCCCGTTTGAAGAAATCACATGGTCCAAATACGCCACTTCCGTCTTTCCCAATTCACATTTACTTGGGTTAGCATGAAATTGATGTTGCCTTAATTGTTGTAGCACTGTGGTTAAGTGTGATAAATAGAGCTGCTCATTTGGGCTATACACTAGGATGTCATTAAAAAGAAACTAAGACGAATTTACGGAGATAAGGACGAAAGATATCATTCATTACCGATTGAAAAGTGGCCGGAGCGTTGGTTAACCCAAAAGGCATACAAGGAATTCGTAATGCCCCTCGTGAGTTCGAAAAGCGGTTTTGGCCACATCCTCCGCCTTGACGTAGATTTGATGGTATCCCGATTTCAAATCAAGTTTTGGAAAGATCCGTTATCCATGTAACTCATCCAGTAGATCATCAATAACAGGAATCGGGTATTTGTCTAGGACAGTCACTTATGTGAGATCTCGGTAGTCTACGCAAAAGCTCCACGACCCATCTTTCTTTTTAACCAATAGGACTGGGCTAGAAAATGGGTTGTTTGAAGGCTATATAATCTCGGCCAGAAGCATATCTTGAACGAAGATTGGCCGTTGAATGAGAGAGAGGCATGGGCAAGGACAGGAAGGTTGGTTCTACCTTGGTACTCAATTTCGGTCTTCTGGGCTTGAGGGTACTGGTATGGTCTCACTGACAAAGGGTCTCCCCACTCCTTAAGAATAGTTTCATGCTCTTTTTGCCTTCGAGGAGGTAAACTATTGGGCCAATGAAACACAACTTGATGCACCTGGAATATAGATTGCAAGAAGAGGGGACAGGCCGACAGATCACCTGCTGGAGTACTTCCTGTAGGATCTTATGTGCCCACGTCATATGAAAACACTGCTCACATCAAATTAACCTATGAGGGTCAGACGCATAGAGTATGTAGATCACGAATTAACCAAAGTGATTATAACCCGATAAAAGTTACAAGTTGTAAAGTGTGAATTATTATTCTAGTAGAATAATAATGATTGTGTGTGAAATATAATATGTTAATTATATGATTTAATTATTAAGTTAATAACTAAATTGGAATAATTATTAAGTCAATAATTATAAATTAGAATAAAAGCCCAAGGCTTTAAGTAAAGTTTACTTAGGCCCAAAAAGTTAATTAATTATTAAGTTAATAATTAATTAATTAATTATTATTCTAATTAGAGCAACTAAGCCCATAAGGCTTACTTGAGTCCGGTCCGTGAAAAAGGGAGAAAGTATATAAAGGCATGTTACCTCATTTAATTGACAACACTATTGATAAACCTGAAAATTCTCTCCTGCCTCTCTTCTCTCCCTAATCGACGACCAACACACACACATACATACCAAGAATTTATTTCTTGGTGTTCTTGGGGTATCTGGGCTAGCAACCGTTCGTGATCGGATTCATACTCGCGTGGATACCGCTAGAAGAGATCTACTTTGATCTCTAATGCTCCGTGTTAATCAACCAATCTAAACCATTGAGGTATAATTCTTAAACCCCCTAGGGTTTTGTTTTAATCCTTAAAGTTGTTAGTAGCGGATCCATGCTATCCAGGGTTTTGTCGGTTATTGTTTTATTTCCGCTGTATGTTTTGAGATCCCGGTGAAACCCTACAGTGGTATCTGAGCCCCATTACAATGACTTTAGGGTTTGAATCAATTGAAAATCGGTTGAAAACGAGTAACCGGGAGCCACTGCCACCGTGTGCGCCGCCATGTGCCGCTGCCGTGCGCTGTTGCGGTGCGCTGCTGCGGTGCGCCACCATCGTCGATGGCCACCATAGTGTGGAATGTTTCCGGTTGGTTTGGTGGTTTCCCCCTTTTCGATGAATTGGGCTTTTAGGATTTGGTTGATTGCCATGATGGATTCGATTTAGGCCAAGACCCGTGGTTGTTTTAATTTTACTGTTGGTAAAATTAAAATGTATTCATTTGTGGGTTTGTAATTTTAACGATCTGCGAATCTTTTTATTTCTGATTTCATATGTAATGAAATAGTTAGGTTATGTTAGCCTAGTTAGTATTATTTTATGTAATCGAAAGACCGAAGGCATCGAAGACGGCGTCTCGGAGTCCATCTCGGTTGGCGGAGCTAGTGAGAGTCAAGATGCGGTGTCTTGAGGTTTTGGACCGGGGTTTTTCGTATGGGCTCACGGAAACCTCTTAGTTCGGCCTAGTCGAATCCATGTTTGCATGCTTGCGATTGTGGTTTTTTATTTTTCCGTCTTTTAATTGCCTTTAATTATATGTTATAATTATTGCGATATATTTAGAAGGGAAAATTTTTGTCATAACCACTAATTTCGGTAAATTGTAAATGCTTTTACAAATCAATTTGATAAGCTATCAAATTAATACCGATTTAATAACTTGTAAATGTTTTACAAATAAATTTGATAAGTTATCAAATAATGAATTCTATAAATTAATTGGTACCGATTCAAAGTTGTTTTAATATCAATTTAAAACGGTAAATTTACTGAGGTCAGTAAAACCCTTCCGTAATTAAAATGTGAATTTTTCACCACCCATTTACAACGATTATCGAACGCACAACTAGTCGATTTTGGGTGAGCATGGGCAAAGCCGGGTCGGCAAATTGTGTGGTAAGATAACACGCCGACTCACGAGATCATAACACGTTGTGTATTGCCCGTCTGTTATGATAGTTGTGACCCGGACAATCGATTTCTGAGTTGTTACTCAAAAGGAAATTGTGACGTTCTAGTATGGTTAAACTCATTTGAGGGATTTGTACATTGTTGTTAGAACTTATTTCTATGTAAAAAGTATGAATCAAAACTTCCCTTGAAGAATAAAGTAAGGGGCTGTTTACTAACCACTGACCGGGGTGACCCGGTCAGCAAATCTGACTCGGTCAGCAGTCAGCTTGTTTACCAAAATCGAAATCTGACCGAAATCTGACTACGATGCTGACCGAGAACTTACTGAGCCAGCTTTAAAATCATGCTTACCATGGTCAGATCCTATTTTTCCATGTTTACCCTTTTTTTGCAATTAGGTTTTAACAAATCTCATAGCCGCCAGTCATCTTCTTGATACTCCTGCTCCCTTAAAGCTTGGTTTCTCCTCCATCGTCGCTCGGCCTCTTCCCTTCGTCTTTTTCTCTCGGCGTTCCTCCCTTGTACATCGTCGTTCTCGTCAAAGATACAAATCGATTTCGTTTTTTGGAAAGACCGTCGTCGCCGACGAACAAGATGCCAGGGAACCACCGCCACCACCCAATCCATTCGTGATCTTGGAATCGGGTTCGTTATAATCATCTTGAAAAGGGTCATGGCTAGATCCGGGGGGGGGGGGATACGAGATTCAAGAGTCCGGCTGTGAGACCAGAGTTAAAATGGGCAAAAGAAAATGGCAATGTTTCTTAATTGTTACCGGCAGCGCCGTAGACGGAGATGGTGATGGTCATTGTGGGTACCAGTTGTGGTTTCTTAAGATTTAACGGTGAGACGGTGGTGGATTGTAGGATGAGACGGTGGGAGTGCAGCGTCACGATGTTTTTTCCGGCAAAACAGCAGTGGGTGATGGTGGTGTGCGGTGGCGGCGGCAGAGTTGGTGGTGTGTTCTCCGGCCACCCGCTGGAGTCTGGTGGTGTGAGGCGGCCGTCGAAGGGTTTATGCTGAAGAAGGACGATCTACTTTTATATCTATAATATATATTAATTTTTTCAAAAGATCTATAATATATTTATTATATATACAAATTATATTGTTATTGTTTTATTTTTGTAAAAAAATATAAAAGAATCAAAAATCCCATTACTTAAAAAAACGTTTTATTGAAAACCATTCAAACAATAAAAAAAAGTTATAATAACAATTAAATTTATTAATAAAATTATAATAATTGTTTGAACATGTATATGTAAATTGACAGCTAGACAAACTTTCATTAAAAAGGGTTATAATGGTAATTTTATTATTGATAAGCACTTACCCAAAAACACTTGGTAAACACTCTTATTAGAACAGTACTTACCGGAGATAGTACTTACCCGAAACATCACTCTTACCCGAATAGTACTTACTCGACAAGAGTTGGTAAACGGCCCCTAAATCTCTCTAGAAGTTAGCTTCTCTAGAAGATGGCTTCCTCAGAAGCTAAGTCCAGAAGATTATTCAATACCCCAGAATATAAAGTAACTTCTGGATAAAGTTCAAGGACCTTCTCGCATGACATCTGACGTGGCATGTCACGCTTCTCTTGCGTAACCAATTCTGTTAGTGACTATGCTTACGTGTCAATATGTGATAAGTTAGCTCATTGACTTTTATCTTGTAATAGTATAAATAGAGTAAGCTATTCCTATATCTGAAGTTGATTGTTTTGGAGAGATTGTTAGAGATAAATTTGTATTTCCAGTACTATAAGTATCGACACTCTGAGTGAAATACAAATTATGATTGATCGATATGAATATGTTCTTCTAGTTTGATTGTTCATCTTATTTGCTTCCGCTTATCATTTTTTTATATATGTGATCAACATTCTGTGAGTGTTTATGGGATCTGGGTTCCAACAATTGGTATCAGAGCCAGATAATCAATCTATTGATTAATCGATCTTATCAAGTTTAGAGAAATCCCTACTCAACTAGAATTTTCTCAGTTTTTAAACTACTGTTTTTCATTCTACACTGTTTTACGAGTTTTTTTGATTCTAATACAAATTTTCTCTAATATAGTGGTAATTCAAGTTTAAATATGAGATTTGTTAATCATCGTTCATTGTTTCAAGTTCAGTGAAATCAATCACATCTAATTCTCAATTTCTTCTCAAATTTTTCATACTCTGTTTTCTGCAAAAATGACAAATCCAAACTTAAAAGCATGTATAGCTCAGGTTCCTTGACAAAACCTCCTACTCTGAATATCCCCAATGGAAAATTCGAATGATTAACTTCTATGAAGGACTAGATCTCGATCTATACTCTTCCGTGCTTAATGGTCCGTATGTTCCAGTGACTACTATTCCACGAGTACCTGCTACTATCACTACTGAAGAAATCCCTGCAAGGTAAGTCCCAAAGAACATAAAAGACTGGAATGAAGAAGACAAGAAGAAAAACGAAGTTGATCAAAAGGCCAAACTAGTTCTTATTATGGCTATTCCGAATGATATTTTCCAATCTCTGGATCAATGCGATTCTGCAAAAAAATTGTGGGATCAATTGGCAAATCAGCAAGAAGGTGGAGTGAAGATGAAAAAGAAAAGAAGAGCACAGGCTCTAAACACATATAACAACTTTCAAGCTTTACCAGAAGAAACTTTAGAATAGACCTATCACAGGTTCAATACCTTGATAAATCAATGCAAAATATGTGATATCATAAGGTCACAAGAAGACAATAATGTCTTATTTCTAAAGCGGGTAAATACGGAATGGTCGAATTTGTCAATGTCCTTACAAGCAAATCAGGATCTGGAGCAGTGGTCTTTACATGATGTTTTTGGAACTCTACAGGCCCATGAGAAAGAAGCACAATAGAAGAAGGTGAACGTCGGTGGTCCGTTGGCCCTAATCTCTGAATCCAGAGGGTCAAACAGAAGGACAAAAGAAGTAGAGAAGAAAGGAAAAAGAAAGGCTCTGATGTCAGAAGCCGATACATAAGCTGGACTTTTGGGTTCAGAAGATGATGAGATCATTGCCTTTGTTGAATCTCTGGCTCTCATTACCAAACAATTCATAAGGAAGTTTGGAAACTGTTCATTTCAGAACAAAGGAAGATTTGACAACAGAGGTGAATGACCAAGTCAAGTGTATGCGCCCAGACAAGAAGGTCCACGGGTAGAAAAGACAGAAGCAGAGAAGAAAGAGGAAGAGAAGAAGAAGAAGAAAGTGTTTGTTATCGATGTGGCAAACTAGGTCATTTTTTCAAAGAATGCAAAGGGGCTCTGGTTAAAGATGATATGTACTACAAAAACAAGTACAGGTACAACAGAGTTGAAAGATCACAATATGCCGAGCTAGAGAACTGGCTTTCTGATCAATCAAGTGATGCAGAAGCTATGTTCTGCGGTATGGAAATGGAAAATGATACAGAGGATAGAATCTCTGAATCTCCGGTATGTACTATTCCTGAATCTTCTGAACTTGAACAAACTATCTTAAATCTTACTCTAGATTTTGAAACTCTAAAATAGAAGCTCCAAATTGAAAAGAAAATAAGAAAGGATCTCGACAAATATTTTGTGCTTATTGAAAAAGAAAGAAATATTTTCAAAAGAGAGATGGAGCTTCTGATAGAAGAAAAACAAGAACTCTCTGTGGAAAACCAAAATATCTTCAAAATCAAAAATTCCACAGAGAGTCTGTTAAATAAGCTTCTGAAAAATAAGGACAAGGAGCTTGAAGCAAAAGAAAGTGACTGATTAAACTCTGTAGCACTTAAAAACTATTTTAAAAAAGAAAGGGAGTTTCTGCATATTGATCTTCAAAAGAAGGAGCTCCTGATTAAAAATTATCAAGATACTCAGAAAGTGCATGAACAGATAAACGCACAAGTAGGCAAAACAGGTCTAGGTTTTGAAGATATGGATCCTTTTATGTAACATCGGAGTTACACTAAGCTCATTACTATAAACCCAAAACATTTTTTTTAAATATAATCTTCAAAACAAATACGGGATATAAGTTCTAGATTTTCATCAAAAAGTTAAGTTCGGTTCAACCGAAAAAAATAAACATGTCAATCCAAAAGTTTAACGAAAGTTAGAACCAACGATTTTTGTACTAAAAGTTGGGACAAAATATTTATAACTACCCGACTTCAAAAACTACATAATTACAACCCATGACGAAATATTTACATAGGAAGTACCAAAATGTTGTCCGGGATCTTGAAACCTTCTACTGAATCTACACTTCCTTATCTTTACCTTTGCCCATTACCGTTCTTCCTGAAAAAAAAAAGTTTATTCTAATGGAATAAGCGACAAGGCTTAGTGAGGTTATACCGAAGCGTATAAATATGATGAAAAATACGTATATTAACCGAAGCAAAATAGAAAGAGTAGTTTAACTACAAACCGTACGATCAACAACCATGCAAGCATCAATTAAAGTATAACAAACATATCAAATCAGAAATATCATTATCAAGAATAGGGTATACATGTGCACCACACCCTCTCTTCGTCTACAGGGCCCGTGCAAAATACTCATACCCGGCTCCTTACCAATCGGGATACGTAAGTACGAAAAACCAATATGCCACACCCAACTACCCTCTACTTGGGATACGTGGTCATACTCCATGCTACAGCATATCACCCAAAGTGATACCCGTAGATCATGGTTTACCAAGAGGCCAAATAAAACAGTCTCGGATCCGGACTCAATCGACAACACGAAATGAACAACGAGTACGAATACTAGGCCAGAGGACTCAACATTCTCAGTAAAATATGAAAAATAAACTAATTTACAGTAAGAAAGCATATACATATATTACTCATAAGTGTACGTTCGATATAAACTCACAGTGCTTCAATGTAAACAACCGAACGCGGTAATATCCAATTCCAACCAAAATAGAATTAGACCTTCACAAGATCCAAATATCCTTAATATAACCCCCGGAGTAAACATTTCAAATATCATTATCAAACTATAAACCAATCTCAAGTTACACACTTTTAAACCTTGACTATCCTACTTTCAATTTCTCTTTCACATCCCTCTGTTCAGCCCCTGTTTTACCTAGTTTAAACTCAAAATTAGCCAATGACTTCTGATGATGAAATAAATTATGCTCTCATATCTTTCTAATGCAACTGACCTAACATTTTTATGATTTTTCTGTGATTTACTATGCATTTTACAACACAACAGCTCAAAGCTGACAAAATCAGCTTAACAACACAGTACATGTTGCTGTTTTTACCTATCTTAGCTTCAAATTCACATTTTCATGTCTAAAGATGAATTGTAATTCATTTTGTTATCTTTCCAAGGACAGTGATCTCATAAGCATACGATTTTTCTTCAATTTTTCTATGAATTTTCAAAAACAGGGCTGCAACAATACACTTCAATGATCAATTCACCCATACCATCCATTATAGTGACCTATTGTCTTGCATTTCAACTCTTATATTACATACTCATCATAAAAATCTCAGAAACTCTATTATTATCAGCATATAAACATGATTTCCCATATTAATCATCATTAACATCACTAATATTACTTAATCTCATGACTTTCTTGCCAATACAAAAAATTATTCCAAGTTTCTTCAAAATAACAAGATATTAACCAACATATAACCTTAATCTTACAAAAATTTCCATCAATCTCAAACATGAAACCTTAACATCCATTAACACTAATTACCAAGATTAAACTTGAAATTAGAAGCATACCTTTGATAAATAACACATAATCTTCAAGAATCTAATATTTTAATCTTCAAAATCATCAAGGTTTGGATGATTTGAGCTTAACTATGTGAAAATTGCACATTCACTGTGTGTAATGGTTCTAGAACTGATTTGGGGAGAAAATGGGGTAATTTTCGTCATTTTTACCTATTAAAACCGAGTTGGGTCGGGTTTGACCCGGTTTTGACCCATTTGACCATTAAACACTACAAATATCATAATTTTTCGCTCGGACCTCCGTTTACGATGAGGTTTTCGCCTACGCGTTCGTAATAAGATAACCTATAACTTCCAATAAAATTATTATAGTAAAGATCTCCCAATAAAAGCAGTTTTACACATTTGTAAGTGTTACGCTTTCCTTTGTAATTTGTCGTTCGTGATTTTGAGCTCGGAATCCCATAAAAATTTTCCGACACCTCCAACAATTCCTAATAGGTCCAAAATTTAGTTCCACAGCTTAAAATCCCATCAAGCACCTACCGTTTGAGTTTTGCGCGCGTAGGTTACCAAAATAGCAACGTATTTTGTAAAGTTTGCATAAAGTGCAATCTACACGACTTCTTTCGATCTCCGTCAATTCTAACACTTCACATTAACTTATTCAAAGGTGTTCCAACTTTAAATCACCATTTAGATCATTGGTTCAAGTTTTGGGTAGATTTTTCCCATTTAGGCATTCTAGTTACCTACCCAATTTCCATTTAGGCCATGTACTTTGTAATTTGAACCTTTACATCACCTAATCATCTTAATTATGAGGTGTTGGTAATAGTCACTTTTCCCAAAAATCATCCTACCTATGGGCCCTCTTATATACCCTATTTACTCACACTTAGCAAAATCTAACATGTCATTTTACTCAAAATATTATATTATCCAAGTAATACACAAAATTCTCTTTTAAACACTATATTTAAGAAAGTTTAGAAAGTTGGATGTTACATTATACTTGTAAAAAGAGATCTACTTTAAACTCAGTCTTTTGTGTGGAAAAAGAACAAACACCTGACTATCCTGTTCAATATGAACAATCTGTCTTCAAAAAGTCAAAATATGAGAATGGATATAGAGTAAGAAAACTCAGATACAAAAATGTAAAATATTCTTCTGAAAGAAAAACTTGTAAAGCAAGTCAAGTTAATTTAAAACTAATTCAGAAAAAAGTGAAGTTTTCCGCTTTGGCTCATTTACTCATATCCCTTTAAATCCAGAAGCAGATGTGTTCATCGCCATAAATACAGAAGAAGAACTTAGACTCAAATTTGAAAAAGATCTTCTTGAGGCTCTGGATGAGTGTGCTATTCAAAATACTAGAGAACTTGAAAGCATTTATCTTAAAGAGGAAATACTAGAAAAATTTATGTCTTTCGCAAACCATCCAGAGATAACCCCCTGCTCTTTTGTTGACTTAAACCTTTGTCCAGAAAAGGATGATGATGAGTTTGATGTGTATCCATGGGAAACTGAAGATCAAAATTGTGATGATTTCTTTGATAATTCAGAGAAATTTCTCGCCAATTTTGAGAATAGTTTGCCTCCTACCTACGTCCCTGTCAAAAATGTCAACTGTGTGAAGGATACGCCTTCTGTGTTTTTAAACACAGAAGTAGAGACAAAATTTGACACACCAAAAGTAAGAGCAGCTGGACCAGAAGTCAAAAGACTTCCAAATGTTATACCCATGAACTCTGTTGCTCTAAAAGAACAGAGGAAAAGGGTTTCCATTCATCCAGGCTTCCTAGATATGTGCATTCAAGCAAAATCTTGTCTCGATCTTGAGAAGAAGGCATAAATCAAACAAAAAGCTCAAGTTATGCAACTTCCTCCAAAGCCTATCCTTCAGAAGCAAACTAAGTTCATAAGGGAATAAAAAGAAAAATGGCACCATAATAATCATCATTTCTCATCCCTTTTAGGGGAATCCCCTAAAGTCCAAAGGGAGTGGACTACTCAGAAGAAGACTTCAGAGAAGAATTCACAAGTTCAGGAGAATAAGCCTAGGCTAGATAAGAAGTTCAATCGAACAACTGGTGCTAGAATAGACAGAGATAAGAAATCTTGTAATTATCATTCGAGAAATAAAAATTCAATGAAATCTTTTATGTCTCAGAACTTTGAATGCTTCTCTCTTTTACTTAAACTAAAACAATTCATCTCTAGTCCATACTGTTTTCCTTGTGACTTCAAGCAACGTACTAATTTCAGAAGTCAGAAGATATAGAAACCTCAGACTAATCCAGGCAAACCAGAAGCTTCTGGAAAACCTAGAAATCCGCATAAGATAATGAGAAATCAAACGTTCATCCTAAGCCTAACAACAAAGGACCCATTATGAAATGGGTACCTAAATCTCTCTAATTTATGTATTGCAGAAACAACGTGTGCACATCTGGTAACTTGACTCAGGATGCTCAAGGCACATGACTGGTACAAGAAACTTACTCTCCACATTCAAAGATAAATCTGGTGGAGTAGTAACTTCTGGAGATGATGGGAAGAGTCAAATAAAAGGTTATGGTACTTTACAAGAAGGAAATGTCACTTTATCAAAGGTGGCTCATGTTTTTGGACTAAAGCATAATCTTCTGAGTGTAAGTCAACTCTGTGATGCTAAGATGAAAGTTCTTTTTGACGAAAAGCATTGTTACTTACCAACAAAGTCAGGAAAAGAGTTATTAAGAGCCAACAGAAAAGGTAACTTGTACATGATGAACTTCACTTCTAAAGATGGAACAAATACTCTCTCTCTCATCTCAAAGAAGAGTGAAGTAGCTAGGCTCGTCATCATAAGTTTTCTCATCTTAATTTTCAAAATCTTGAGTTACTTGTAAAACATAACCTGGTTAAGGGCCTCCCAGAGGTTCACTTCCAGAAGGATCATCATTTTTTGTACAACTTGTGAAATGGGAAAAATAAAAAGAGCTTCCCGTAAGACAAAAAGTGATCATTCACGTTCCAGACCTCTGCACACGCTACATGTTACCTCCGTGGTCCCATTGTTGTGCAAAGTCTGTCTGGTAAAAAGTATATACTTGTACTAATTGATGAATTTTCCAGATATATTTGGCTTGCCTTTGTAAGATAGAAATTAGAAGTTCCAGTAGTCTTAATCACCATGATGAAGAGGATTCAAGTGCTTCTACATAGAAAAATCCAAAAGCTAAGAAGTGATAATGGTACAGAATTCAATAATGCCATAGTTGAAGAGGACCTGAACAATGAAGGAATTTCACAAAACTTCTCAACTGCTAGAAATCCTTAACAAAATGGTGTTGTGGGAAGAAGAAATTGTACACTGATCGAAGCCACAAGAACAATGCCTGCAGCTTCTGGACTACCCACACACTTCTGGGTTGAGGCTGTCTCGACTGTGTTTTACTCAGAATAGATCAATAATAGTCAAAAGACATCTCAAAACTGCTTATGAACTTATGAATGGAAGAAAACCTAATTTAAAATTCTTACACATCTTTGGTTGCAGGTGCTACATTCTAAATGACCGTGACAAACTTGGCAAGTTTGACAAAAAATCTGATGAAGCCAAATTCTTAGGATACTCTTTAACCTCAAAAGCTTTTCAGAGTTTACAACCTCAGAACCAAGATGGTCATGGAAAGCATCAGTGTAGACTTTGATGATTAGACATATTTGACTTATGATTACTCCGACTCAGAACTCAGGCTCAACAATGTTACTGTTGACTACCTCTCCAAGTCAAGAGAATCTGAACTTGATGCCTTATTTGAAGATTTCTTTGGAGAAGAAACAACTTCTACAAATGCAGATGGAGGTGCACTAGTTAGAACAACAGAAGAACCTCGAACTTCTGGAATCAACATCTCTGGTCCTTCTGGGTCACAAACGCCTTCAGATGAGGAACCAACCATCGTGATTATCCCTGTTTCTTCAAATTTAAGTGCAAGTCTAGAGGAAACTCTGCCCCATCTAGATGCAGAAAATTTAAACTTGATCCCTACACCTCTATACCTTCATTTGAGGGGCAAACACTTGGTTCCTCCCCTATCATACAAGAAATAGCGCACAATAAAACACCGGAAGCTGATTTACATCATGAAACATAAATTGTATCCCCTTCTGTTTCATAAACTCGAATGGAGAGATGGACAAAAGCTCATTTTTTTGCCCAGATCATTGGTGATTCTTCTAAAGGTATCAAAACCAGATCTGCCACTGCTAATGAAGCTTTCTTTCTCAACTTTTTAAGCATGGTAGAACCAAAACGAGTTTATGATGCCTTACAAGATCTAAGTTGGATTGACGCAATGCAGGAGGAACTCCTTCAATTTGAAAGAAATAAGGTATGGAAACTGGTACCTTTACCAAAAGACAAAACTGCAATTAGCACCAAATGGGTTTTTAGAAATAAAAAGGATGAGGATGGTATCGTAGTCAGAAACAAGGCCAAATTGGGTGCCAAAGGTTACTGTCAAGAAGAAGGGATTGGTTACAATGAAACCTTTGCTCCAGTAGCAAGACTTGAAGCAATTCGATTGTTCCTACCCTTCTTTGCATACAAAGATTTTAAAGTTTATCAAATGGATGTCAAATCCGCCTTTCTAAATGGCAAGCTGAATGAAGAAGTGTATGTCCAAAAACCTCCTGGTTTTGAAAGTTCAACTCATCCAGATTATGTCTATTTTTTAGACAAAGCTCTGTATGGTTTGACACAAGCTCCACGAGCCTGGTATGATTGTCTTTCGAAGTTTCTGATCAAAAACGAATACGAGAAAGGTAAAATTGATACTACCATGTTTATCAAGCGCTGCAAAGGTAAGGTAACTTTGGTTCAAATTTATGTATATGATATTATATTTGGTTCTACTAACCAAGCAGGAGTTGATTTATTTTCAAAATTGATGGAAAGTGAACTTGAAATGAGCATGATTTGAGAACTAACCTTCTTTCTTGGACTCCAAGTCAAGCAGACTACAACTAAAAATTTCATAAATCAATCCAAGTATGTCTCTGACATTTTAAAGAAATACAAGCTTCACAATTCCACAACCATGAAAACTCCTATCTTACCAAATACAAAACTTGACTCTGACCCTTCTGGGAACTAAGTAGATGTTAAGAACTATAGATGTATGATTGGATCACTTCTATACTTAACTGCAAGTAGACCAGATATAATGTTTGCTACATGTCTTTGTGCAAGATATCAAGCAAATCCTAAAGAATCACATCTGACTGCTGTCAAAATAATCTTTAGATACCTAAAAGGAACAACTTCCTTGGGCCTCTGGTATCCAAAGTATTGTGGTTTTGATTTATTTTCCTATACTGACTTAGATCATGCAGGATGCAAATTAGACAGAAAGAGCACCTCTGGAAGTTGTCAACTTCTTGGCAACAGATTAATCAGTTGGACATCCAAAAAGCAAAACAGTGTGTCAACCTCTACAGCAGAAGCTGAATATGTGGCAGCTGCTAGCTGTTGTTCACAAGTCATATGGATGAAAACCCAACTCAGAGATTATGGTCTTCTGTATGACAAGCTTCCAATCTTGAGTGATTCAGAAAGTGCAATAGCCATTACTGAGAATCCTGTTCAACATTCAAAAACCAAGAACATTGATGTCAGGTACCATTTCATAAAGGATCATGTGGAAAAAGGTACAATCAAAATGTACTTTGTTCCCACTAATTATCAACTTGCTGATATTTTTACAAAAGCATTGGATGAAAACAGGTTCAATTTTCTCATCAGCAAGTTGGGCATGCTAAATATGAGATAAGAAATCAGAATCTATTTTTGTATCGCTCTATTTCCTTAAGCATGTCCTCTCTTTTCTGTCTTTCGTTCATCCTCTGTATCCCCATTTGCACCACTTGCATATCAGAAGCTTCTCTCTACACTAACGAAGACTCTGCAATCAAACTATGTCTATTGCTTTTACGAATTTTTGATCCAAGTACAGTTTTAGGGGGAGCAGCTGATGATGCACAACTCAAGGGGGAGCAAACATTCATGCACACTTCAAGGGGGAGCAGGTTCTGGTTATATGTGAAAATTATAAAAGTTCTCTTGAAAAAGTTCTCAATTCAAGATAAACATCCAAAGCTTCTGCATTAACTCTTGTCACCAAGGTTATCCAGAAGCTTCTGACATGTGTCTATTCTTTCTTCTGGAAAACAAAATGTGCAAGTTCAAAAGCCATCCCGAACCTATGTATTAACTCTTATCTTCAAGGTTATACAGAAGTCTCTGGCATGTCTTGTCAATCTGTTGAAGAGTCTTTCTATGAAAAATGTAAACCATGTCATTTCCTCTGCACTAACTCTTGACCAAGGTTATACAGAAGCCTCTGACATGTTTACACTTTTCTCTGAAATGATTTCAAGTCTGTTTCAAACTCTTTATTGGTCACAAAATGCTTTCACATGACCAGTTGGATGCTTTTAAAGTTTTTGGTGAACTATAAAGTTCTGGATCTTGATAAGCACCAAATTTATGAAAAGAATCACAATTGAAAAGCCTTAGAAAACAAGTTTTGAAAGTTTAAAAGTCATCCAGAGCCTTTGTCCTAACTCTTGCCTCCAAGGTTATACAGAAGTCTCTGGTATGTCTACATAACTTTCTGCCAAGATATATTTCATGAAAACCTTAGTACTCATTACTTCTGTCATAACTCTTGCCATCAAGGTTAGACAGATGTCTCTGACATACTTACTTCTTTCTCTGACATATGATCTTAAAACTTTCTTCTGGTCCCAAAACGGTTTTCACATGACTAGTTAGATAGATTTTCAAATTTTCTTTGGTTCTGATTCTTGATGAGCAAAATCTTTCTGGAAAAGAATTACACTTGAGCAATTCGCGGGTGAAAAATCAAAAGTGACCGTCCCGTTATTTCCCAAATTCCCTCCAACAACAGTAATTCTGACTGTCACATAGCCACGTGTCCAAATCCTATTATTTCCAAGACTGAACCGTCGGACACGCGTTCATTCCCTATTGCACGCATGCGGAAACGTTTTCTAGCCCACGCCATACACGTCGTTCCACTTTCACCAACCTGAGTACCTTTTCACGATCATATTATTTAACCTCGACTTTAACCTTCTTTACTCTTTTTTACCGTCCCTGGTCTCAGGATCCTTTGCACACCATAAACCTCCATTGCTTTAAACCTGTAATTCTCAAAACCCTAATTTCATTAATGGCTGCTCCGAGTGCAAACCTTTTCAATATGGGTGAACAAGATCAAATGGTTGACTCCATGACTGCTGAAAGTACTCCAATTGTGTTCCTACCCAACAAACCAAACAATTTTCAAGTGTCCCTCATTCCAAGCAACTTTGGCAACGACTATGGTATACTCATCGAGTTTCTCCAAGCATATATTCTAAACAATGCACTATCAATTGCTGACCCAAATGTTCCTGAACAATTTGTTCAAGAACATTGGCAATCGCTATAAATCAAAGTGGCCTTCACACTCAGCGGCCATTTCGATATTCCAAACTCTGAACATGCTGCTGAAGTCACCATCACCAGACACAAGATTGCAAATCTCTTCCACCTTGTCACACCACGAGCCCTTAACATTAATGCTCTTGAGCCCAATCCAACCTCAGATATCCTAGTTGATTTTCTCAAATTTCTAGGCTACAACAAAGACATCATCAAGGTCTCTGATTTCAAGAGACAGTGTTGGAACCCAGATCTCATATTGAATCAATGATCTAATGAAAATATGTAAAGCGGAAGCAATTTAGATCAAACAGTTTATAAATGGAAGAACGATTAATCATAATGAAGAACAATATGAAGATAAACGTGTAGACATATGATTAATCGTTGGTCATATATCTTACATGATTTGGATTAATGAGGGTATTTGGAGATGAAGAGTTTCAAAGAAACAACTCACATTCACAATTACAAATGGGGAAGGGGATTTCTATTTATAGCCTAAAATAAGGAAAGTCAAATGACTAGCCTATTATATGATGATACATCACAAGGAAATTCTAACAAATCTTGTTAGACGGTTATCCACGTCATTTAGCATGTGAAGGAGTGTGTCACTTTTAAAGTATCCTCCAATATAAAGGCTCCACCTGTAAATGATGTAACCGTTCCTTGCTGAGTTGTCGAGCTATAATGAGAAGAGCAACTAGACAGAGAGGACAGAAGCTCTGTCTATACATAAAGAAGCTTCTGTATATAAACAATATCGAAGACGCTCTGTATAAGCAGTACAAAAGGTTCTCTGTATAAGCAGTGCAGAAGATCTAGTACCAAAGCTCTGTATAAATGCTTCTCCAGAAGCATGAACATTCAGCGCTGGTTTCTCGAAACTTCTGATCTTCTAACCTTCAGACTTCTGAAGTCTTCACTCCAGACTTCTGAAGTCTTCTTCTGGACTCTCTTCATAATCCTGAAGTCTCTTCTTCTGAACGATCTCTGATCTTTCATATTTTAAGAACAGGTTTTCCATTTTACACTTTCAACACTATAATTAGGGCTAACAGACAGTATTTACCCCTAATGAGGAATGTCCTGGTTTCAATTCTGAATAAGAGCTTTACATGCAAAATCGGCTCTATGGATCAGGCGAGCACCAATATCCTCACTATCATGTATAGTATGTTCTTTAATCGACCTCTGGACTATGCTGAACACTTATATAGAGAAATTTATGGGGCCGTTCACAACAAGTGCTTATACCAAGAAAAGGGAAAATCTCTTCCTGCCCTAATGTTTCCACAATTTCTTGCCCTGTTCATTCGAGGTGCTATTACAAAATGGAATATCCCATGTGCTTCACCTATGTGCAAAGTCCACATAATGAAATCGCATCGGCCAACAATCCATAAAGACGGCTATCCTAAGGCACGGGAACTATCCAGGTGCATGCTAAACCTTATTCCTAACACATTTCCTTTTCTCATAAACTATAGGAACTCCATGGTGATCTCAGAACACAGATTATCTACCCCGGAGTATTTACAATATAGAATAGTAAGTGAAGGGTCCAGTGAGCCTGAGAATGAAAATAATATGAGTAACCATCTGATTGCTTCCACCCATGTCGAGAGGTTATTAAGAGAAAGCACATAAGATGTCCAAATGGGAACAAATGAGAGCAACCAACCAGGTCAATCCCAAGCAACCACATATCCTAGGACTAATGTTCAAGCATCACGACCTATTGAGACAAGACGTACGCTTAGTCTGAATCCTAATCTTGTCACCATCCAAGCAGAAGCAAATTCTAGTGCTTCTGACTCAAGCACAATAGGGGAAACCTCATCATCTTCTTCCTCTCAACAGGAAGAAGACTCTGATAAAATAGTTCCTTCGCCCCAGAACTCGCTACCTTCCCAACACCCCATTGATGTCTCTATGACCAATGACGTAGACTGGACAGAGGTTGTCACTTCCATGGCAACCACTGATACTAATGCCAATGAATTCCCGTCAGAGGGGTTATGGCAACAGGAAGCACAAAGGACCTCTGTACTTGAAATGCATTGAGGTACCCACATCTACATCAACTCTCCAACCTTTGACGTTGGAGACGAAATTGTTGAGTTCAGAACATCTGGAAAGGATGCTCCTAGGAGCCCTCGAGGACTGGATGTAAGTCCCTTTGCACTCAACCTCAAAACAGTTGCAAATGAGGGTCCCTTTGGACGCGAGGGTCAAGCGCCCCCATGTGTTGGATGCAATGGTTACCCATCCTGAATTTGTCATAAATGCTGCGTTCCAAGCATTTGCTGACCAAATGAAGGGATCCTTGGAAGATCTAAAACTCACAATTCAGAACTCTGAAGCAAACCTCAATGGTGAACTCACAACAGTCAATTTCTCTCTCTGCGATATCTGAGCCACTCAAAAGATCCACATAGAGAAATGTGCTCATATTTAGAAGATTCTCATTTCTGCACACGATGCTCCGCGAGATCTGGAAACCAATCACTTTTCAGAAACTAGAGAAAGAACTTCAAGCCAACAAAGAAGCAATTTCCAACCTTTCCTCCTCCATCCCATCAACATCTGCAACTTCAATCATTACAGAGGAATTTCAAGCCTTTGCTGCAGATATGAAGAAACTTTTAGACACAGTTGCACCTCAAGCAGGCTCAACCTCTACTGCACTAGTGTGGAAATCTGACTTGGCTGGCTTTCAGAAAGCTTTGGTTTAAAAGTTCACAGAAATAAACGCCAAGTTTGTTTCCAAAGCGGATGCCACCACCAAAGATCTCATATCTCTCATTAGCAAACCTACTCCAGCACCAACTTCTGATCTTCATCAAAAGATTACTGCTATTGAGATATTTGTGAATGAAATGAAGGTCATAGTTCAAACTTTATCTGATTATTAATCCTCCAGAAGGAAAGCTAAGGAGGCCAGAGCGTGTAAGAAGTAAGATCTTAAAAGGAAAAGGTCTGAGGACCAGGATCCAGATTCCTCTGCTCCTCAGAAGGGGGAGAATCCTCAAAAGAAATAGAGAACTGAACCCTCTGAACCAACACAAGCATGATCATCACAGCCTCCACAACCCTCAGAACAACACCAACTTCCTCCTCAACAATCATCACAACAACATGAAGCTCCATCTGGATCACAAACTCAAGCCCCACTTATCGTAAAACCCATAGCTATGATGACCAGAGATGGAACATATCTTGTTCCTGGAGATATTTCTGCTAGGATCCCAACAACCTCTGCTCTCTTACCATCTGATCCTGAAATGGCCAGATTGGTACAAGATTTGGAACAAAGCAGAAGACAATAAGTTCCCACCAAACCAAGAACAACCACCACAAGACCAAGAACTCATGGTCAAGCCTCAACCTCTACTCCTCAAACCACCACTCAAACTCCGAAGGTAAATAATCCAAAAGCTCCTATTCTTGCTGCTCCAGAAGCCTCAACAAGCCATCCAATTCAAACTCCTGTAGACGAAAGGATGAAAGCCCCAATAATTGATCAATCTGATGATCAAGCCCCACTTGAACGAACAAATGAAAATGTAGCAAATTCAATGAGAGTTATGGATCCTGAACAACAAGAAAGAGTAGCAAGACATCAAGCTCCTCCAAATAGAGAGATAATCTACAGAGCCTTGTATGCTGAAAGAGAAGAAAGGGTAAGCTTAGTGACTCCTGCTTTTCCCCAAACACTAATTTACAAACCAAAATCAGATTTGCAAGGTTTAAACAGGACAGAAGAATTGTCTTTTCAACATCTCCAATCAGCAGGGTAACATGTGTGAGGACGAGATTTTTTGAGAGCAAAGATATAATGTACACTAAGTACAAAGTTACCAGAAGAAATGGCAATCTTATGTGTTCAGAGACAATGATTTGCTAACCTTAAACACAAAAGATCTCTTACTTCTTGGAGCATATATGAAGTACAGAAGAAACATGAGTGCATATGATAATATTTCATATTTAAGAATCTTGAGCTGTATGGAAGTGTTTGTGGTTTACAGAGCGATGGTAGATTTTCAGTTTGGCCTAGATAGGCGTGTAGAATGCTTGAGTATTACTTTCCCAAATGAAGAACTAGAAGGAATTGAAACAAAGAAGTATGGTGATGTAGGGACTGAACCTGAACGGGGAGTTGTCTTCAGAAGATATCATGAAAAGAAATTCTTCAGAATAACAGAAGCTTTCAAATACTCTGCTGACTTTTTAGATATCAAACGTAGTGCGGTGGCTATGAAGAAAGAAGATGTGCACATAAATATCAGAAGAGCAGCTTTCGACATGGATGAGTACATCGAAGGAGTGATTAGCCTGAGAAAGCTCACATATACCTTCTACAAAGTAATCAGTGGGCATCCAAAAGCCCCGTTTTAGTCATTATGTATTACAATCATTGTAATTCATTTTCAGTCTTGTAATGAAATTTTTCAAACTTTGTTCTTCCTTTCGTGTTTGCTATTGTTTTGTATTCACACTTAGGGAGAGATTGTTAGACTTAATTTTATGTAAAAAGTATGAATCAGAACTTCGCTTGAAGAACAAAGTAAATCTCTCCAGAAGTTAGCTTCTCCAGAAGATGGCTTCCTCAGAAGCTAAGTCTAGAAGATTATTCAAGACCCCGGAAGATAAAGTAACTTCTGGATAAAGTTCAATGACCTTCTCGCATGACATATGACGTGGCATGTGACGCTTCTCTTACATAACCATTTCTGTTAGTGACTCTGCTTACGTGTCAATATGTGATAGGTTAGCTCATTGACTTTTATCTTGTAATAGTATAAATAGAGTGAGCTATTCCTATATCTGAAGTTGATTGTTTTGGAGAGATTGTGAGAGATAGATTTGTATTTCCAGTACTATAAGTATCGGCACTTTGAGTGAAATACAAATTATCATTGATCGATATGAATATGTTCATCCATTACAGTTTACGAATTCTAGTTTGATTGTTGATCTTATTTGCTTCCGCTTATCGTTTATTTTATATTTGTGATCAACATTCTATGAGTGTTTATGGGATATGGGTTCCAACAATTGTGTATTGCCCGTCTACAAATGATCTCAAGGTGAAGAAGTGAGATTAAACATATCTTTAATTTTTAAAGAATCTCACGAAGGATCTAAGAGTTGTGATGATCACAAGTGGAAGTTGTCTACCTAAATAATTATTTTTCATCATTTTCGAATTGTCCAATCCTGAAAATTAATGAAATACAGATCTTAGCTAATTTTTTTGAATTTCAAGGGTTATTCAAAAAATTTAAACTAATACTAAAATCGAACTTTATTTCTGTAGATGTCTGCTAATCAAGAAAACACAAACTCAAACCTGTCCCAGTACGTCTTTCAACCCATTCTAAAATCTATTGAAAAAGAGAACAACTCCGAGTTGGAGGAAGCCAATATTGTTTTGATGATCAAAACGCAAAGAGCGATAAGAAAGAAATGAGGTGTAAAAGTTGTGACTAAAAAAAAGGAAAGGCAAAGACTGGATGCTTCAGTTGGACTAAGAAGAATGAGGGAAAGATTCCCCTGGACTCAGTTTCATTCAAAAGAAATTGTCCAGTTCTTAAGGCAAGGAAGGAGAAAGTTATGATAGCCGGACCTTCAGGTATGTTTACTATCGACTTATTCACTTATGATTATGATTCATGGGTGTTCGATACCGGATGTGGAGCTCATATATGTGCTTCTCCACAAGGACTAAGAAGTGAAAGGCAACTGCGACTAGGCCAGTTGGAGCTCAAGATGGGCAATGGAACAAGAGTTGATGACGTGTCTCAAAGGAAATATGACATGACCCTTCCAAATGGTCTAATTATGAAACTAAATGATTGTCTTTACATTCCTAGTATCGTTAGAAACATTGTTTCAGTTGCATGTTTGAGACAAGATGGATTTATGTTTAAATTTCTTGATGATGGATCTATTTCTGCATGTTTGCATGGTGTGTTATATTTTATAGCTCGACCAATTAATGAATTTAAGAAATAGATATTCATGTTGATCTCAATTCTGAATTGACATACAATGTGAATGCCAAAAGACTTAAGAAAGACTTAAATCAAACATATTTGTGGCACTGTCGTCTTGGCCAAATAAACAAGAAACGCATTACCAAGCTCCAAGTGGACGGGATATTGGAAACCACAGATGATTCTTTTGATAAATGCGAGTCTTGTTTATTAGGGAAGATGCCTAAGGAACCTTTCAAATGAAAGTCCGAAAGAGCAAATGAGTTGTTGGGAGTGATACATACTGATGTATGTGGACCATTCAACCCAACCACAAGAAATGGTTGCTACTACATCATTACATTTACTGATGATTACAGTAGATATAGACATGTTTATCTAATGAAGCACAAGTCTGAAAGCTTTGAAATTTTCAAAGAGTTTCAGAATGAGGGAGAGAACCAACTTGGCAAGAAGATAAAAGCCATTCGATCTGACCGAGGTGGTGAATATATGACCCATGAATTCACTGAACATCTTAGCAAATGTGGGATTATATCCCAACTAACTCCTCCAAGAACACCACAACATAATGGTGTATCTGAAAGGAGAAACCTTACCTTGTTAGGTAGGGTTAGGTCTATGATGAGTCATACCAAGTTGCCTATGAGTGTTTGGGGATATGCTTTGTAAGCAGCCGCCAAAATAGAAAACAACCAACCAAGAAGGTCGACAAGACTCCATATGAGATTGGGGTTGCGATGCTTATGTTAAGCGAGAAGCTTCTAGGAAGCTAGAGCCTAGATTTGAAAAGTTCATCTTTATAGGATATCCCAAGAATATCCCAAGGAGATTATTGGGTATTATTTCTACAACCTCATTGAGAACAAGATGTTCATTTCACGCAAAACTGAGTTCCTAGAAAATGATTTTCTAACTAATCCAAATAACACCTATAGATGCACAGGTTGACATTAGCGCTCAATAAGATGTTGAACCTCAACAAAATGTTGAGGATACCAATGAGAGACAAACGATCCGAAGGTCGGGGAGAATTCGTCAAGAGTCGGATAGATACCTAGGGTTTCTAATTGGCTGTGACGATACGGTTGATGATGAACCGTCAAACTACTGACAGGCTGTGTTAGGTGCAGAATCTGACAAATGGTATGATGCCATGAAGGCCGAACTTCAATCCATGGCGGACAACCAGGCCTGGCATCTGGTGGATGCGCCCGATGGCTGTAAAGTCGTAGGGAGCAAATGGATTTTCAAGAAGAAAACCGACATGGATTGGATCGTGCACACATACAAGGCTAGATTGGTAGCGAAGGGTTTCACTCAAACTCATGGTATAGACTATGATGAAACCTTCTCTCCAGTAGCCATGATTAAATCCATTAGAATTATGCTTTCCATAGATGCATATCATGATTATGAGATATGGCAAATGGATGTCAAAACCACATTTCTTAACGAAACGTTAAGCAAGGACGTGTACATGGTACAAGCAGAAGGTTTTGAAGATCCCAAGCATCCTAATAGAGTGTGCAAGTTGCTTAGATCCATTTATGAACTAAAGCCAGAGTCTAGCAGTTGGAATCTTCCTTTTGAGGAGAAAATCAAAGAATTTGGATTTGTCAAAAACGAAGATGAACCTTGTGTATACAAGAAAGCTAGTGGGAACATTGTTGTCTTCCTAGTTCTGTATGTTGATGACATACTAATCATTGTAAACGACATCCCGACGGCGAAGGGTATAAAAGCTTGGCTAGGGAAGTGTTTTTCAATGAAAGATCTAGGAGAAGCCGCCTTTATCCTTGGAATAAAGATCTATCGAGATAGATCAAGGCGCTTAATTGGATTAAGCCAAAGTACATATATTGACAAAGTCTTGAAACGTTTCAAGATGGAGAGTTCCAAGAGGGGAAACTTGCCAATGGTACAAGGTGTACAACTGAGTAAATCATAATGTCCTTCATCGAAGGGAGATATAGATCGCATGAAGGGCGTTCCCTATGCTTCAGTCGTATGATTTATAATGTAAGCCATGATATGTACTAGATCTGACGTAGCTTATGCTTTAAGCATGACTATTAGATACTAGTCGAACCCTGGTGAAGCTCACTGGGTGGTAGTAAAGAATATTCTCAAGTACGTGAAAAGGACTAAGGATATGTTCCTGCTATACGGCGGTGAAGAGGGAGATCTGTGTATTAGAGGATACTCATATGCTAGCTTCTAAACCGACCGCGACGACTTTAGGTCACAATCGGGTTTTGTGTTTACAGTCAATGGTGGTGCTGTAAGTTGGAAGAGCTTCAAGAAAATCACTATAGTAGACTCAACTACAGAGTCAGAATACCTGGCAACTTCGGATGCCAGGAAGGAGGCCGTATGGACGAAGAAATTCATCACTGACCTAGGAGTAATTCCCAGCATAGATCACCCTATCGAGATCTTTTGTGATAATGAAGGTGCCATAGCGCAAGCAAAGGAACCTAGGTCTTACCAACGGTCTAAGCACATTCTGAGGAAATATCACACCATCCGAGAGATGATCGATCAGGAAGATGTGAAGGTTTGCAAAGTTCGTTCGGAAGATAATTCGGAAGATCCATTCACTAAACCTATGAGTCAGAGCAAGCATGATTGCCACCCTAGCTCTTTAGGTTTAAGATTTTTATGTGTCGGAATAGATCTGCGAATTTAGTATAACCTTTTGGAACATTAAACAATGAATTTCTATCTGTTTTGGCATACTCGGTATGAGGGTTTACATTAATTCCATTGTGTTCTATATTAACATGTTTAAATCCAAACATAGTTTGAAACTCTCCATGATTACTTATCACTGGGGGAATGGTGATAAACTAAGATCATAGTGAAGTTTGGTTAAGGTCAAGTTGGGCCAGCATGGGATGCGACCAAAGTCACTTACACTTGTAGGTTCAAGTGATGGAAGACCCGCTTTCAAGATCACTTCATAGATCGACGTCATAAAGTGAATCTTGAAGATCATAGTTATTCATTTATCCTTTGACCTGAGATGCATATTGGGACCTTGAGCATAAGGAGTGTTGTACTTTGATGTATGTCTAACGTCACCTTTAACCGGGTGATTATAAGGACTATATTGGGTGCAATACGATCTATGTAAGAGTTGTATGCATGCATATGGAATTTGCTCCTCTCAAGATGAGAGAGAAATCTCTGAGGCCCTCGATGATATTTAATGAGAAATGTATGGCCGTACACAAGTAGATTGATTGAATCAATGGTACTTGTTCTTTCCTAAAATGTCGGGATCAAGAAACATAATAATTGAAAAACCAAGGATGAGCCAAATCTATACCTTGAGCTCAATTGAGATATCGTGTAGCAAAGGGATAAGGAATACACTAATCAATACATTGACTTTGTTAATAGAAGCTGAAGAGCGTTCATTCATTTGACTTTGGGGGCGATGGCGCGTTGCTAGACACAAAACCACTGTCTGTATTTTATGTGGCGTGTGCAAGTGGGAGATTGTAGGATCTTATGTGCCCACGTCATATGAAAACACTGCTGACGTTAAATGAACATATGAGGGTCACACACATAGAGTGTGTAGATCACGAATCAATTAAGATGGTTATAACTTGACAAAAGTTAGTTGTTACAGCCCCCAACTTTGCTAACCACTGAATGTCGAGAATTATGTCAAAATTCCCGAGAGGAAGTGGGAGGAAATCTTCTAATACCTCTAAGGCTATGTTTGGCAAAAATAAGCTAGCTTATTTTCAGTGTACACGTTTGGCAAACCATAAGCTAGCTTATTGAAATGCTACTTGGAGTAGCGTTTTGGAAGCTTATTGTCATTTTTTTTCAATTATAACCCTCATTAATTTTATATATTACTTTTTTTTAATTTTTCAATATGTTTTTTTAGTCATTTTACATTCTTATACGCTAGTTTTGCAAAACATGATTTTTTTTCATCAGCTAGCTTATCAACTACCAGCTAGCTTGTCAGCTACCCACTAGCTTATCAGCTAGTTTGCCAAACATAGCCTAAATCTTGTATCTGTAGGAGTATTCCTTGACATTCCCCCTTCTGTTTAACAGCCTCATCTGTTCCGAGTGTACCCCAAAAGTACCCGTGTCGGTGATCGGAATATTCAATTTCCGTATAAGTGTCAGTGAAATAAAATTGTGTGTGGCTTCCAGATCGATCATAATCACCACATCCGACCCATACAATGTTCCGAGGAGCTTCAATGTTTTGGGTTTCGTAACACCTAAAATTGAATTTTAACAAATTTTAGTTTGTACCTCTTGTTGATCCAAACTCCTTTTAGTTATTTGAATATGATTCCTCTATATACTTAGTGGAAATCCTATTCTATGTTACTGTTCAGATTCAGCGATAGCATAAACTGATTATACTCAGTGATCGCTAAAAGTCAGAAACATTATCTGAACTCTGAAGATCTGAAGAACAACACTCACACCTAAGACCATTCAGCGATAGTCGAAGACCTAGCTGAAGAAAGAGATGAATAGCTCATGATATGAAGCGGTTTAGTGATAACAACGTTCATCTAAAAGAAGTATAAGATCTTGCGTATGCCTCAATGATACCTGAAGACTTCATCCTTGAAGAGTCAGTGTCAGTGATCAATGTGGGGCCTACTCAGCAAGATCAAAGTTGATTCTATCCTCAATGCACAAATGTCAATCCCCATGCCTTGTTAGAAAGAATGTACGGATTGTCCCCTACGTGCTTACCAACTCTGTTTAGGCTACTGTTCATATTCGGCCAAAAGCTTGGTTACTTTATGAACAAAGGACAAGTCTCATATAGAAACTTGACACGTGGCATATACCTTCTGAGTTGCATTAAATGCAACGACTATAAATAGATGAAGACCTCCATCTTCATCTTCATGCCTTCATATCTCTCATTCAACCTCTGATCTTATTTCTTATCTTTCCTTGTGCATCAATTACTTAGTGTTTTCTAAAGTTGTAATAGAATAGGTTTAATTACTTGTTCTTATTCCGTTTACAACTGTAATTTTTTTATTGATATAAACTTCATTAACTAAAAGTAATGTTTGTATTCATCCACCCCTTCTACAAACTGTATTGATACTTATACACTCTTGTAAACTCCTTAGGACCAACACCTCTTCGCCCATTTCCTTTGATGGAGGCTTTTCTGGATCTTCGATCTCGTCATCATCCTCGGTCTACAGCACACTCAATTCTCAACGACGACAACGGTGCCCACGTTCCATTTCTCATCGCAACGGTAGCAAAGACCCCGTTCCCGTTTGGCTTGTAACTTCTTATTTGTCAATCGTCGCACCTCTCCAAACGGCTTCCCCAAAATGTTTGCTCCAGTTAGAATACGGGTTGTCCGGTTGATCATCCCAGTCGTAGGTCATGATTTGGATGGAATCGGTGTCGTACCCTTGGAAGACGGAGTTCCCGTGCTGTACGAGTTGACGTCCGTTCTAAGTTTATTTCTCCTTCATGTCTTGGTGCGAAATTTTTCCTCCAGTTTCAACATTAAAAACATGGCTTGATCTAGGTTGCGAAGCCCAAGGACCCGCACTTCATCCTTTAACTCAGCTTTTAGCCCGTTAATAAACTGGCCCAAGGCAATTTCATCGGGAATGTTGATTAACAGGGCAACAAGCTCGATAAAACTCATCTGATAATCTAACACCGAGCGACTTTGCGTTAACGCCAACCATTGCTCATGTAAAGATCCCGATTCTAAGGATTGGAACTGGCAGAGAAGCATCGCCTTCATCTCTTCCCACCGTTGAATGGGATGCCTATGATGCTTCCACTAATACGAAAGGAGGGCGTCCCCTTCCTACGCCACTACTGTTGCCTCCAATTTATCGGTCTCTGTTAGACGATAAAAGGTGAAATAACGTTTTGACCTTATTATCCATCCAACAGGATTCGTTCCATCAAAAAGGGGCATATACAGCTTCCTGAATCGCTAGTTGATAGTTCCTCATCCACCCCCGCCAAGTCCAGATCCTGCAATAGAAGGGCTTCCCATGGGAATCGCCCCTCTATTAAATGGAGGGTGTTCAAATAGAGTTGCGTTTACCTCGTCTTGTATTGTAGAATCCATTAGCAGGTTCTCCGCTGCCATCTCCGTGAGTTTCTGTGTGATTACAATGAGTTGGTCAGTAAACTGTTGTTGTATTGATTGTTGCAAACCGTTGACGGAAATTTTTGACGGCAACTATTTCTTCTTCCACCATCTCTATCCTTAGTGTTACTGGATCAACTCTTAGAGGCGCCATTGATAAAACCGGATCAAGAGTTCTAATACTACTTTGTTAATAATTGCTATTATTAAAGCGAGAATCATAGAAATCGAAACAGTGCTCTGTCATATGATATTGAAATCAACGATAAAGGAAAAACAAGCTAGCATGTTCGAGAGGCTAGACTCTCCCAGTAGTAACTAATATTCTCCAAAAATAACCTAATTGCCAACCACCATCCTTATTTGAGAAATTCTTTAATATAAACACTACCCAAAATGCCCTTCCACTATATGTGAATTGGTGGGTGCTTATCAGAGGGCTACTAGCGTATTCTTCAATTTTCCAATTTTTTTTTTGAGTTTTCCCTTAAACCTGACCCTTATAAAGTATTTGATAAAAACTTTTCAAAACTATGAAGTAATCGTTTATCAATATATATATATATAATTGAAAATTCAAGATTACTGATAAATTGTGTATAACTACAACTTGTTAAAACTTCATTTTTGAGTTCGTGTAATAAATTGCAGATAAACATAATCAACTACATGATATATATATATATATATATATATATATATCATTTTAAATAAAAAATATCTAAAGTATAGACATGGGATCACGTGAGACCACCCTGTTTCCGTGAGATCACCATTTTACACTTGAAACTTCACAGCAAAAACATTATGAAGGTAAATAAAAATATGAATCTTTAAACTATTTGTGCTATGAAAGTAACCTACATAGTGTTTTTGTTGTGAAGGTAACCTTCACAGTGTTTTTGTTCTGAAGGTTCGGATTTTTTTTTTACCTTCACAGTGTTTTTGCTGTGAAATTTTCAAGAGTAAAAAAGTGGTTTCACGGGTCTCCGACGGGTCTCACGGAAACAGACTGGTCTCACGTGAACCCATCATATTTTTTTTACCTTCACAATGTTTTTTCTGTGAAGTTTAAAGTGTGAAAGCGTGGTCTCACAGGTCTCACGGAAACAGGGTGGTCTCACGTGATCCCAACCCCTAAAGTATAATTAGGATAATCATTAAGTTCTAACAGAATACTTAATTATTATCTTTACAAAAATTTGGTCCTTGTGGTATACATAAATTAACGAGTTAGGCCTTTGAATTTGTAATTAACTGAAATTTATGTTATCTTCATAATAAAGTTAAATACAAATTTGATCTTTGTGGTATACATAAATTAACGAGTAAGGTCCTTGAAAATAATTATTAACAATGGATGTCCCTATAGTTTTATTTTCATAACGAATATGCTCCCTCCTCTAACTCCTTCAGTTAAGTTTCCATTTATAAGGGGTAGTTATGCCTATTTACATTTCTCTCCCTTACTTTAATTTCAGTAATGAATTTGGCTCCTCAAACTAATTTACATTTATTATAACATATTTGGTTCCTCAAACTATTTTTTATTTTTGGTGTAAATTACATGATTGGTCCTTGTGGTTTACACAAAATCACACTGTGCATCCCTACATCAAAATAATTATGGAAGACGTCCCTGTGGATTACATTTTCACACGCCTTTGGTCCTTGTGCCCTAACTTCCTTAAAGACATCTGTTAAGTAGGTTAAATCAATGGGTATTTTAGTCTTTTTATCACTTTTTAATTTTTCTATTAAAAACTTTTATTTTGATTTAAAAATCACAAGGACCAAGAATGTAATTTGTTATATATATACACACACACACACACACATTCACACTTATATACAATACACAAATCGGTGAAATCCCCACAACCAACCACTGTGATAGATGCTACCCCTCCTGTGACCTCCTTTCTCCGATGAAATCCCCAAGAAATTATGTTCTGTTCGCTTAAGGTCTTCCTGTTCCTTATCCTGACCAAATGATAACGTGATATCACCTAGGAGCAACTGTGATTCCATGAACTCGATTTGAAAATCCAGACCAAGGTCTAGATATTCAAATTTGTATAAGGTAGGGACGTTAGCTATGGCCTTTTCGAGACATCGAGGATTCTCAGCACCTAGCCTTCCTTTGATCTATAGGACTTGGACTCCTTGGGTTTGTTCAAATGAATGATTTGATCAGTTTGACCTCGTTTGACAAATTGGAGTTCAAGATCCTTCAGCAAGTCTTCCCGTTGAACACTAAAAAAATCAATTTTAGTAGAAAACTTTTCATTGTTACGTTCAGATAGCTTGTTTTTCAAAGTGAGATTAGAATCAACAAGTCGTTCCTTTTCCTTTTGTAAACCTTTGGCCCAACTAGCATTCTCTGCATTTTTAGTATTTACTTGCAAGAATTCGTTATAGTTATTAGTAAGTCAGACCTCTAAAGTAGTGACAAGGTTCTTTTCTACTTTCAACTTATCAGTTAATTCATCCATTTTGAGCATCATATCTTGCAACTGTTTAAGTAAAGCCATATTAGTAGAACAACTAACCCCAGAGTTTGATGAGCGTGTTGATCCTTGATCGTTAGAGTCAGAGTCCTCTTCGTCAGAAAGCTTTGTCATGAAGGATATGTGTGCGTGTATGTTTTCCTCGATCTCGGACCGATGCAGCCAATAGTCATCTTCTGCCAGCAATTCCTCTCTATCTTCTTCGGCCTTGACAAGAAGCATCTTGTTCTTGTAGTATTCAGAATTTCAAACCACTGGTTTTCGGCAGTCTTTTGCAATGTGACCTAGCTTACCACAGTTGTAGTAACGTACCGGTTCATCCGAGTCCTTTGAGGTTCCTTTAGACTTTTTGTGCTCAAACTGCTTCTTTCATTCAAACTTTTCTTTGAGTTCAGAGTTCTGCTTTTTAGACGAGTATCGACGGTTGTTAGATGACCCTTTCTTGTAAAACTTCTTCTGGACAGCCGTGGTGAGAAGAGCTAAGGCCATCTTGATCTCATTCTGTTCAGAGTCGGATTCGCTTTCATACTCTTGTTCGCCAACGGATTCCTTCAGTACCTTTTTATTCCTTGAATTGTGATGAGATGATCGATCTTTCTTTTCACCAACGAGAGCCAAAGGATCGGATACTGGATTTTCATTCTTTTTCTTCTCCTCAATAAACTCAAGAACTTCATCTCATCTTGCTTTAGCGTTTCAAATACTTCATGAAGAGCGATCTCATTCAGTTGCTTGTTCTTACAAATGTGAGAGGCATATCTCTTCCATTCAGGCAACAAGTTGTTGAGGAACTTGATGTTGTTCTCAATTGGAGTCTTAGTGATGATGTTCTTGCTTAACTCATTGAGGAGTAAGCAGAAGCGATCATAAGTCTCGTCAAGTGTCTCTTCGTCTTTGGCTTTGAAGTCCACATAGCTATTGATGCAGTTTGTAACCTTGAGTTGATTACCGACCTTTGTTCCCATCATCATCTTCTCAATTTGATCTCACATACCCTTGGCAGTTGCCTTGTGACTGTCGATACTTATTTTGATTTCATTGGATATGCATTTTAGAAAATAAGACTTGGTCTGTTGATCACCTTTAGCTCTGTATTTCTCATCGTCTTCATATTTACCTTTCTCCTTCTTTTTGTATGTGATCGAAACTGGTGGGTCGGCATTTGGTCTCGCAGGAACTTCTTGCCAGAACTCTGTTGGGCCTTTGTTGATAGATTGAAGAATGACATCACAGTGGGAATGTCGTTGAACGAAGTAGAGAAAGCGGTCTCGCCATTAAGCAGAAAACAGAGGTTTTGTATCGGTATCAATTGATAACACATCGTGAGTTGCCATTTGCACTTCTTGATCATGAGACAGTTGTGATTTGATCCGTATATGGGTAATGAACACTGGATAGAGGAAAGAACATAGATCAACAGAAAACAGCAGGTAAAACAGATATACCTGATGTGTTACCGGGAAAATATGAGAAATATCGTTAACGGAAGAAACTGTTGTTAACGGAAGAAAGTAGAGTGAGTGGAACCTGCCGGTATCGATATTTGAAGTAATCGGTGACGGGTAATCAATATCAGGTAACGGCAATCAAGGTCCATTAACTGTATGGTTTAACGGGATGTTTCCGATAATTGAGATCTGGTAACGGTAAACTAAGAGAGGTTCGATAACGGGAATGGTTAACTGGACGAATAGGAATCCATTAAGTTAATTATCAGGTAACGGATATGGGTCCGTTAAAGTGATAATCCAGTAACGGTAACTGCTAGCGGTAACAGGATGTGTCCGATAAATGAAGAACACCCGGTACTCGTGAGTATCGGTATCGATAACCCAGATTCAACAAAATCAACCATAATTGATTTTAATCTACTCTGAGTTTTATAAAGTGGTAACTAATGATCAACAAATATAATCCAAACAATATTATACCGCATAGAAGATCAATTTAAGAGAAATCTATTTTTTCTTGAATAACAAGTCAGAACTCGATAAACCCAAAAACCAAAATTTCGACACACAAACTTTGAAATTAATTTGAGAAACTCAACCAATTGCAATAAAAGAAGTAATCTAAGCGAGTAGGATAAACAAATTCAAGTAATTTCAAATAACTCGAAAAATCAATGAAGAACACAGTGATATCGATAAACCAGAAGAGTTCGATAAACAGAAAAGAATTACCTGGATCAAATCGGTTCTGTTTTGCTCTGATACCAATTGTGATCCCAGATTAAGTGCAATATTAACCACAATCAAACACAAAAAGTAAAACATTGATTGAATCACGTAGTCGGCTTGATTGACTGATCGAATATAAATCTGAAATACAGAGAAAGCACACGGCTAGGTTTTACAATTATGAGAACTAGGTTAAAATAAAACTAAACTAAACATTAAAAACGTTTCGGTATTTTACATTTCAGCCCCAAACTTTAATACAATTGAAATAATGCCCTAACAAGATTCCATATAAATCACTTAAGGAAAGAGAGTTAGTATTATTTGACAATTTAAGACACATTGTAAAAGTGTCTCATGGTTCAGGAACAGATTCAATGAACTTTGTAAGAACTTCAGAATTAGAACATTCTCGACCAACTGTTTTAAGATCAATTAATAAACAGTTAAGCCTTTGATGAATGTGAGACAGAGTTTCATTTTTACCAGCTATGAAGTGAAGCTTTCATATTGTCTTACAAGGTTTGATTTTCGAGATTCTTGTACTTCATTGGTACCTTCATATTGAACACAAAGAGTATCCCACATGGATTTAAAGAGTCTCATCTTCATTACAGAATGATAAACATCATCTGGAAAGGACCTAACAATAATAAATGTAGCTTTTGTATCAACATCTACATTGATGTGGAGATTAGGAATACGCCTTTCCGGGATAGAAGCAACGGTTGTGTTGATCCAAACTCCGTTAAGTGATCTGAATATGATTCCTCTATATACTTAGTGAAAATCCAAGTTTAAATTACCGTTCAGATTCAGTGATAGCATACACTAATTGAAATCAGTGATCGCTGAAAGTCAGAAACACTATCTGAACTTAGAAGATCTGAAGAACAACACTCACACCAAAGACCATTCAGAGATAGTCGAAGGCCAATATGAAGAATTAGATGAACAATTCGTGATCTGAAGCGGTCCAGTGATAACAACGTTCATCTGATAGAAGTGTGAGATTTTGTGTATGTAGGGTTTTGATATCGGGATCACAATAAACATGAGCAGCGGAAACAAAAACCATAACCGGTAAAAACCCTAGATAGCCCGGATCCGTTACGAACAACTTTAAGGATTAAACACAACCATAGGGGGTTTAAAACAATACTTCAATCGTTTGGATTGGTTGATCAAGATCAAGCGTTAGGAATCAAAGTAGATTCCCTCTAGCGGTATCCACGCAAATGTGAATCCAATCATGAACGGTTGCTAACCTGAATACTCGAAGAACACCAAGAAGAAAATTGATTTCTTCTTGGTTTGTGTGTGGTGCGCCGGTTTTGGAGAGAAGAGAGGGAGGAGAGAAAAACTTCAAGTTTCTCAATTGTTTTGTTGTTATGATGAAAGTAATAAGGCAACATGCCTTTATAGAGTTTTCCTCCATTCTCGGACCGGGGTCAATAAAGCCCGCCAAGCATAGTTGACATAATTAAAAATTTCCATATCTTAATTAATTAATTAATTAATTATTAACTTAATAATTAATTAACTAATTAGGCTTTGGGCTTAAATAAACTTACTTAACCCTTTGAGCTTTTAAAAAAAACATTATTTAGGCCCGTTGAACTTTTAATAACAATTATTCCAATTTAATTATTAATTTAATAATTAAATTATATAATTAACATAATTATATTTCACACACTTTAATTATTATTCTACTAGAATAATATTTCTACACTTTACAACTTGTAACTTTGTCGGGTTATAACCAACTTGATTAATTCGTGATCTACACACTCTTATGCGTGTGACCCTCTAGGTTCATCTGACATCAACAGTGTTTTCATATGACGTGGGCCCATAAGATCTTACAGTCTCCCACTTGTACACGCCACATAAAATACAGACAGTGGTTATGTGTCTAACAATGCGCCACCACCCCCAAAGTCAAATGAATGAACGCTCTTCAGCTTCAGGTTCTATTGACAACGGTCAATGTGATGATCACTGTATTCCTTATCCCTTTGCTTCACGATGTCTCAATTGAACTCAAGGCATAGATCTGGCTCATCCTTAATTGTTCAATTATTATGTTTCTCGATCCCGGCATTTAATGAGAGAACAAGTACTAGTGATTCAATCAATCTACTTGTGTACGGCCATACATTTCTCATTTTAATATCTTCGAGGGGCCCAGAGACTTCTCTCTCTACTTGAGAGGAGCAAATTCCATATTGCATGTATACGATTCTTACATAGATCGTATTGCACCTAACATAGCCCTTATAATCACCCGGTTAAAGGTGACGTTAGACATTATCAAAGTACAACACTCCTTATACTCGAGGTCCCAATATACATCTCAGGTCAAAGGATAAATAAATAACTATCATCTTCAAGATTCACTTTATGACGCCGATCTATGAAGTGATCTTAAAAACGGGTCTTCCAACACTTGAACCTACAACTGCAAGTGACTTTGGTCGCAACATGCTGGCCCAACTTGACCTTAACCAAACTTCACTATGATCTTAGTTTATCACTGGTCCCCCAGTGATAAGTGACCATGGATAGTTTAAACCATATCATATAGTTTTGGATCTAAACATGTTAACATAGAACACAATGAAATTAATGTAATCACTCATACCCAGTATGCCAATAACAGATAAAATTCCATTGCTTAATGTTCCAAAAAGTCATACTAAATTTACAGATCAATTCAAACACTTAAAAAGCTCAAACCTTTGAGCTAGTGTGGCAATCATGTTTACTCTGACTCATAGATTTAGTGAATGGATCTGTCGGAGTATCTTCCGAACGAACTTTACAAATCTTCACATCTTCCCGATTGATCATCTTTCGGATTATGTGATATTTCCTCAGAATATGCTTGGACCGTTGGTGCGACCTAGGTTCCTTCGCTTGTGCTATGGCACCCTCGTTATCATAATAGATCTCGATGGGTCCATCCACGCTAGGAACTACTCCTAGGTCCGTTATGAACTTTTAATCCATATGGCCTCCTTCCCGGCATCCGAAGCTGCTAGGTATTCTAACTCAGTTCTTGAGTCTGCTATAGTGCTTTGCTTGAAGCTCTTCCAACTTACAGCACCACCATTGAGTGTAAACACAAAACCTGATTGTGACCTGAAGTTGTCACGGTCGGTGTGGAAGCTAGCATCTGAGTATCCTCGAACACACGGATCTCCTTCTTTACCACCGTATAGCAGGAACATATCCTTAGTTCTTCTCAAGTACTTGAGGATATGTTTTTCTGCTACCCAGTGAGCATCACCAGGATTCGACTGTATCTACTAGTCATGCTCAAGGCATAAGATACGTCAGGTCGAGTACATATCATGGCGTACATTATAGATCCAATAGCTGAAGCATAGGGAACACCCTTCATGCGATCTATATCTTCCTTCCCCGAAGAACATTGAGACTTGCTAAGTTGTACTCCATGTACCACCATTGGCAAGTTCCCCCTCTTGGAACCCTCCATCTTGAAATGTTTCAAGACCTTGTCAATATACGTACTCTGGCTTAATCCAATTAAGCGCCTCGATCTATCCCGATAGATCTTAATTCCAAGGATAAAGGCGGCTTCTCCTAGATCTTTCATTGAGAAACACCTCCCTAGCCAGGCTTTTACACCTTTTAGTGTTGGGATGTCATTTCTAATGATTAGTATGTCATCAACATATAGAGTTAGGAAGACAACAATGCTCCCACTAGCTTTCTTGTATACTAAAGGTTCATCTTCGTTTTTGATAAAACCAAATTCTTTGATTTTCTCATCAAAACGAAGATTCCAACTTCTAGACGCTTGCTTTAGTCCATAAATGGATCTAAGCAACTTGCACACTTTATTAGGATGCTTGGGATCTTCAAAACCTTATGGTTGTACCATGTACACGTCCTCGCTTAGCATTCCATTAAAAAACACGGTTTTGACATCCATCTGTCATATCCCATAATCGTGATATGCAGCTATAGCAAGCAAAATCCTAATGGATTTAATCATGGCTACTGGAGAAAAGGTTTCACCATAGTCTACACCATGAGTTAGTGTGAAATCCTTTGCTACCAACCTAGCCTTATATGTGTTAGATCCCATCCATTCCGGCTTTCTTCTTGAAAACCCATTTGCTCCCAACGACTTTGCAGCCATTGGGCACATCCACCAGATCCCACACCTGGTTATCAGCCATGGATTGAAGCTCGGCTTTCATAGCATCATGCCATTTGTCAGATTTTTGCACTTAACAAAGCATGTCGGTAGTTAGACAGTTCATCATCAACCGTATCGTCACAGCCAATTAGAAACCCTGGGTATCTATCTGGCTCTTGACGAATCCTTCCCGACCTTCAGATCGTTTGTCTCTCGTTGGTATCCTCAGCATCTTGTTGAGGTTCAACATCTTGTTGAGCGCTAGTGTCAACCTATGCATTCGGTGTTTCCCGAACTTCCTCAAGTTCCATCTTATCCCCATCGCTTGCCTTTGTTAGAAAATCATTTTCTAGGAACTCGGTCTTGCGTGAAATGAACACCTTGTTCTCACCGGGGTGGTAGAAATAATATCCAATAATCTCCTTGGGATATCCTACAAAGTTGCACTTTTCAGATCTAGGCTCTAGCTTCCTAGAAGCTTCTTGCTTAAATAAGCATCGCAGCCCCAGACTCTCAAGTAAGATAGATTTGGGATCTTCCCGGTCCACATCTCATACGGAGTCTTGTCGAACTTCTTGGTTGGTACATTGTTTAGTATTTTGGAAACTGCTTATAAAGCATATCCCCAGAAACTCATAGGCAACTTGGTATGACTCATCATAGACCTAACCATATCTAACAAGGTACGGTTCCTCCTTTCGGACACACCATTATGATGTGGTGTTCTTGGTGCAGTAAGTTGGGATACTATCTCACACTTGCTAAGATGCTCAATGAATTCATGGCTTAGATATTCACCACCTCGATCAGATCGAAGAGCTTTTATCTTCTTGCCTAGTTGGTTCTCTACTTCATTCTGAAACTCTTTGAAAACTTCAAAGCTTTCAGACTTGTGTTTCACTAGATAAACATATCCATATCTACTGTAATCATCAGTAAACGTGATGAAGTAGTAGCAACCTTTCTTGTGGCTGGGTTGAAGGGTCCACACACATCAGTATGTATCACTCCCAACAACTTATTTGCCCTATCGGGCTTTCCTTTAAAAGGACCCTTAGTCATCTTCCCTAATATATATGATTCACATTTATCAAAAGAATCATCTGTTAATTTCAAGATCCCGTCCACTTGGAGCTTGGTAATGCACTTCTTGTTTATATGGCCAAGACGACAGTGCCACAAATATGCTTGACTTAATTCTTTCTTAAGTCTTTTAGCATTCACATTATATATCGATTTAGAATTGAGATTGCTATGAATATCTATTTCATAAATGCCATTAACTGGTCTGGCAATAAAATATAATATACCATGCAAACATGCAGAAATATCCATCATCAAGGAATTTAAACATAAATCCATCTTGTCTCAAACGTGCAAGTGAAACAATGCTTCTAACAATACTAGGAACGTAAAGACAATCATTTATTTTCAAGACTAGACCATTTAGAAGGGTCATATCATATTTCCCTTGGGACACAGCATCTGTAATAACCCGGATCCTTGTTAGTATTTTAATGTTTACAAGTTGTGTGGTTGGAACCTAACTTTTCAAACTTCATGGGCTGGTAGTGTAAAGGTCTAAAAGTAGGTATAAAAGGAGGAAAACCCTCATTTCTTGGACATTACGACTGAAATTAAGTGTGTGCAAAGAGTGTGTGTTCTTGGTACGACTTTGGAGAAGAAAGGAGAAGAGGGAAGGATTTCAAGAAGGAGAAAGAATAAATCAACCATCTGAGATATAAATACTCATCTTCTTCATCTCTTCTACTTGTTGAGTCTATTAGATGAATAAGGGATTGGGGTTTTATGGTTTAGTTGGTTGTATGATTGATTAAACCCTCAAATCAGTGTTTGTTGGGTTCATAGTGTTGGTGTTGAAGTCTATTCTATGTATTATGCATCATATTTCATTCCTTGAGCTAAATCAATCAAGAAACCTCCATGAAAGGAATTTGGCATTTTTGGGAATGTTAATCCATGGAAACAATGGTTGGATTAGATTAAATGGTTTATTTGTTGTTGGGATTGGTTTTGGTACAAGTTTGGTCAAGTTCTATGACTGTTTGATGGCTGGAAATGGTTAGAAATGGTGTTTTGGGGTTTTGTTATTCGAACAGTTTTGTGCAGGTCGAACAGTGAATTACGCGACCTGGCCCGCGGCCTCAAGTTGCGCGGCAAGCCGCGTAACTCCCTGTTTCAGGTGTTCGGTTGGTGTATTCATAGTTGGAAAGTGAGCTAAGTGGCTTGGAAATTCAAGTGAGTTCCCTCGTGTGCTAAACCTTTAAATTGAAATTTTTAATTCATTCTTATTGGACGGTGTCTGTCCTTCCTAATGATCACGGTGTGTGTGATCACGTTAGTCACGGTGTGTGTGACATTAATAATTACCGTTGCAACAGGTACATAAGTGTGTGGATAAGTGTGAGTTAATGTTCATGACTAGCCGTTTTCCTCTTATAACTGTCATGCATATATTAACTGAATGTTTATGGGAATTCACTAGACCTTTCGGTCTAACCCTCTCTTTTGTAAAACTGAAAACCTTTCAGGGAAACACATGGTAGAGTATTCGGGTAAGGGCAAGGGAAAGCTGTGAGCCCGGGTGATAGAAGTGAGGCACTATGCATTGAGATAGTAGCCTAGATAGTAGATGATTGTAATAATCTCAGTAGCTAGTTTTATTTTCCGCTGCAAACTTTTGAGATGAAGTGTACTTTGGGACCATTTATGTTCAGTTACGACTTTCTTTTTGAAGCAAATAGTATGTTATACCTTTGTTTTAGAATTGTGGTTGTTACAAGTGGTATCAGAGCCCTAGTTTAAGTGAATTAGGTGTTCGAGGAGCATCTAGACTTAGACTGAGGGATAGGTGGGACTGAGATTAAGTAGGAATGAGTTGTGTGGGGTTAACCGGTGAGAGTAATGATAGGTTGGAAAGGACTAACGTGTAAGGTAAATTCGGAATCACATCTGGCCAATGTCATTGTGAATTTACAGGTACATGAAGGTGCTTGATTACCTATTGTGATCTAACCGGTTGTCTTATGTTATGTTCGTTTCAGTGTCAAGAAGTATGACTCGAGGTTCTATGAGGTCGGCATCGATAACACCAGCGGAAGGAGACCTTCCGATGGGAGATGCTCAATCCAACCAAGTTGAAACCGTTGTAGTTGCCCCTACCCGAGGAAGGGGTCGTGGAACCCGAAGAGGTGCAGCACCTGTGGGAGCCCTTGAGGGTGGGACTCGAGGCCGAGGTACGATCCGTACTCGTGGTCATGGAGAGGCGACCGAGCCGTTGAATGAGGCGGCGGAATCGATCCAAGAAAGTTCTGTGAGTGCGCATGGGAGGGGACGCGGAAAAAGGGGAGGTCGAACCCAAAAACGAGGGCTTGTGACCAAGGATGACTTCAATGCGGGAATGGGGAAGCTTGAGGCTGCAATTCAATCTTTGGCGAGTAAACAACATTCTTCAAGTGCGACTATTCCTTGTGAGGATGATGATACGGAGGGGCCTAAGGGAGAACGAAGTCGTAGTCACTTATCCCAAAGACTACTCCCGAAGTGGAGAGTAAGGAATCGAAAGGTTGTAACTACAAGACGTTCCTAACTTGCAAGCCTTCTACCTACATGGGAGAGCGTAACCCGGTCTTGGCATTGCAATGGATTAGGGAAATTGAAGTGGTGTTTGATACTAGTGGATGTGCGGAAAGGGACAAGGTGTTGTATGCCACCACTATGCTTAAGGCGGAAGCTCGTTGTTGGTGGGATTTGGAAAGTGAAAAGATTGGTCCGGGAACGGCTAAGAAGACCTCATGGAAGAAATTTGTGGGCTTGTTTAAGAACAAGTATTGTCCTAAGACCGCAATAAGACAACTTGAGGAAGAGTTTTTGCATCTACAGCAAGGGGATATGACTGTCCCAGAATACACCGCAACGTTCTTGGAGAAATCCCGCTTTGCCGAGGCGTATGTCTCAACCGAGGAAAGAATGGTGGATCGTTATGTGTGGGGTTTGAAAGCTTCCATAAGGGAGTTGGTGATGACAATGAACATATCAACCTTCCAACTGGCGGTTGATGCGGCCGAGATGACCGAGAAGGAAAAGAACCGCCAAATGATGGAAAAGGGTAACGAGAAGAGGAAGTGGGATGGAGCACCAAATGAATTCAAGAAAGCTAAGTTCTCTAAGTATGATAATCGTGGGAGTCAAAAGTTTGTGGAAAAACCGTGTGGGAAATGTAATCGCGTGCATCGAGGAGATTATGATATGGAGACAAAAGTGTGGGAAAATGGGGCACATGGCAAGAGAGTGTCCCAACTCTAGAGCATGTTATCAATGTGGATCTTCCGAGCATTTGATAACGGATTGCTCTCAACTGAAGAAGGGTGTGGTGAGCAACTTCGGTAGAGGACGTGGTGGTGGAGCGGAAAGGAAGGTGGAAGCTCCACGAGCTCAAGTACGAGCTTTTCATATGACGGCAAATGAAGCGGAGGAGGCACCCGATGTGGTCACAGGTACCTTTCTTATTAATTCTATGCATGCCAAGGTATTGTTTGATTTTGGTGCGAACCGTTCTTTTATATCAACTGCTTTCTTGGGGCTCTCGAATGTCAAGCCCAAGAGGTTGGATCATGGGTTTGAGGTAGAAATCACTGATGATAGGCGAGTCGTGGTGAGGGAAGTTCTAGAAGGTTGTAGCATTGATATAGAGGGTTGTCTTATTTCGATGTTATATCTGATGGCAATGAGAGAGTTTGATGTGATTGTGGGGATGGATTGGTTGGCTAGCAACAATGCGTATATTGTGTGTAAGAAGAAATTGATCCGGATTACCTTGCCGGAAGGAAGGGAGGTGGTGATTTATGGCATTCGAAGTGAGAGGAAGTCTTGTATAATATCCATGTTAAAAGCCAAACAATGCTTAGCCAAGGGATGTTGTGGGTTTATGGCATATGTGATTGATGCCGAGAGAGAGACGAAAAGTGTGGATGAAGTACCGATAGTGAAAGAATATCCCGAGGTATTTCCCGATATTCTTGTCGGACTACCTTCAGATCGTCAAGTGGAATTTAGAATCGATTTGGTACTCGGGGCCGCACCAATAGCCCGTGCACCTTATCGATTAGCACCGGCAGAAATGAAAGAAATGATGACAACTTCAAGAGTTGCTTGATAAAGGTTTTGTACGCCCTAGTACGTCACCGTGGGGAGCGCCGGTGTTGTTCGTTAAGAAGAAGGACGGGTCTATGAGGATGTGTATAGACTACCGTGAGTTGAACAAGGTAACGATCAAGAATAAG
Source organism: Silybum marianum (assembly GCA_036898165.1). Taxonomy (NCBI): domain Eukaryota; kingdom Viridiplantae; phylum Streptophyta; class Magnoliopsida; order Asterales; family Asteraceae; genus Silybum; species Silybum marianum. The sequence goes on along the minus strand of CM072538.1, from coordinate 12,160,414 downwards.
TATCCGTTACCAAGGATAGATGATCTGTTTGATCAACTTCAAGGAGCAAGTTACTTTTCGAAGATAGACTTGCGGTCCGGTTATCATCAATTGAAAGTGAGGGAGGAAGATGTGTCTAAAACGGCTTTCCGAACGAGGTATAGTCATTACGAGTTTTTAGTTATGCCTTTTGGCTTAACTAATGCTCCAATGGCGTTTATGGAGTTGATGAACCGAGTGTGTGGTTCTTTATTGGACAAGTGTGTGATCTTCTTCATTGATGATATTCTGATCTACTCTCGGACGGAAAGTGAGCATGAAGAACATCTTCGTCTAGTGTTAGAATTGCTAAAGCGTGAGAAGCTTTATGCTAAGTTCTCGAAGTGTGAGTTTTGGTTGCAAGAAGTGCAGTTTCTAGGACATGTATTGTCCGAAGGTGGAATCAAAGTGGACCCGGCAAAGATAGAGGCTATCAGGAGTTGGGAGCCACCAAGGACACCGTCAGAAGTGAGAAGTTTCCTAGGTCTAGCGGGGTACTACCGTAAATTCATTCAAGACTTTTCGCGTGTAGTTACACCGTTAACCTCTTTGACTAAGAAGAATGTCAAGTTTGTGTGGGCCGAAGCTCAAGAGTCGGCATTTAGCTTGTTGAAAGAGAAGTTGAGTAGTGCACCAGTTTTGTCACTACCGGATGGGAAGGGTTCGTGATCTATGGTGATACATCCAAGTTGCGATTGGGATGCATACTCATGCAACATGGGAAAGTTATTGCACACGCTTCGAGACAGTTGAAAGATCATGAAAGAAACTACCCTACTCACGATATGGAGTTAGCGGCGGTAGTTTTCGCACTTAAGATTTGGCGGCATTACCTCTATGGGGTGAAGTGCCAAATTTTTACTGATCATAAAAGTCTCAAGCACTTGTTTGATCAAAAGGAATTGAATATGAGGCAAAGGAGGTGGGTCGAGTTATTGAATGATTATGATTGTGAAATATTGTACCATCCGGAAAGCGAATGTGGTAGCCGATGTGCTAAGTCGAAAGGATAGAGGAGAGCCGACCAAGATAGTGGCTTTTAGAATCGATGTGTCGCCTACTATCTTGGAGGAGATTAAGAAAGTTCAAGATGAAGCACTCTTAGAAGAAAATATAAACAGTGAAAGGATGGTGGGAAATGTGTTAATGTTGGTGCACGATAGTAAAAGTGTGAAATGTTTGGGTGACCGTGTTTGGGTTCCTAAACTTGGTGGATTGCGTGAGAAGGTATTGGAAGAAGCTCATAAGTCGAGATATTCGGTACATCCGGGTACAAATAAGATGTATCGAGATTTACGACAATACTATTGGTGGCCGGGGATGAAAAAGGACATAGCTTATTATGTGGAGAGATGCTTGACATGTTTGCAAGTCAAGGCAGAACACCAAAGGCCATATGGGAAACTTCAATCTTTGGATATTCCTGTGTGGAAGTGGGATCACATAACGATGGACTTCGTTACAAAGTTGCCAAGAACTCCAAAAGGGTACGATGCGATTTTGGTGATAGTGGACCATCTCACCAAGTCGGCCCATTTCTTACCATATAATGAGACGTACCCAATGGAGAAGCTAGCAAGGTTATACATCGATGAGATCGTGACTAGACATGGTGTGCCGTCGTCTATAATTTCATATCGAGATAGCCTTTTTACGTCGGCATTTTGGGAAAGCTTCCAACAAGAGTTGGGAACGGAGTTGAATTTGAGCACTGCTTATCATCCACAGACGGATTGACAGAGTGAGAGGACGATTCAGACATTGAAGGACATGCTTAGAGCATGCGTGATCGATTTTGGTGGTTCTTGGGAGACGCATTTACCGTTGATTGAGTTCTCGTACAATAACAGTTACCATGCGATCATTCAGGCGGCATCGTATGAGGCGTTGTATGGACACAAGTGTAGAACACCCTTGTGTTGGAATGAAGTGGGGGAAAAGCAATTAGCTGGTCCGGAAATTGTGCAGATCACTGCGGATAAGATTGGACAGACTCGTGAGAAATTGAAAGTGGCTCAAAGCCGACAGAAAACGTATGCGGATAAGAGAAGGAAACCGATTGGGTTTCAAGTAAATGACAAGGTCATGCTGAAGATATCGCCTTGCAAAAGAGTAGTACGTATATAGGACCGTTTGTTATAAAGGCACGAGTGGGTGTCGTGGCATACAAGTTGGATCTTCTGGAGAAACTTCGTGGTATTCATAGTACGTTTCACGTGTCTAAGTAAATGTTTAGTGGACACGGGTGTGTCGGTACCATTGGATGATATCCAAGTCGATGAAAAGTTGGAATATGCGGAAGAACCGGAAGCCATCGTGGATCGAAAGATTAAGAAGTTGAGGAACAAATAGATCGTGTTAGTGAAGGTACATTGGAGGTTCCACAAGGGACAAGATGCGACGTGGGAACCAGAATCGGAAATGATGAAGAAATACCCTCAACTCTTTGCTTGAGGAATTCCGGGGACGGAATTCTTTTAAGGGGGGTGAGATGTAATAACCTGGATCCTTGTTATTATTTTAATGTTTACAAGTTGTGTGGTTGGAACCTAACTTTCCAAACTTCGGGGGTTGGTAGTATAAAGGTCTGAAAGTAGGTATAAAAGGAGGAAAACCCTCATTTCTTGGACATTACGGCTGAAATTAAGTGTGTGCAAAGAGTGTGTGTTCTTGGTGAGATTTTGGAGAAGAAAGGAGAAGAGGAAAGGATTTCAAGAAGGAGAAAGAATCAATCAACCATCTGAGGTATAAATACTCATCTTCTTCATCTCTTCTACTTGTTGAGTCTAATAGATGAATAAGGGATTGGGGTTTTATGGTTTAGTTGGTTGTATGATTGATTAAACCCTCAAATCAGTGTTTGTTGGGTTCATAGTGTTGGTGTTGAAGTCTATTCTATGTATTATGCATCATATTTCATTCCTTGAGCTAAAATCAATCAAGAAACCTCCATGAAAGGAATTTGGGCATTTTTAGGAATGTTAATCTATGGAATCAATGGTTGGATTAGATTAAATGGTTTATTTGTTGTTGGGATTGGTTTTGGTACAAGTTTGGTCAAGTTCTATGATTGTTTGATGGCTGGAAATGGTTAGAAATGGTATTTTGGGGTTTTGTTATTCGAACAGTTTTGTGCAGGTCGAACAGTGAGTTACGCGACCTGGCCCGCGGCCTCAAGTTGCGCGGCAAGCCGCGTAACTCCCTGTTTCAGCATTTTAGAGTTTTTGCTTAAAGGGTAATTAAGTGGGTTAAGTGGTGTCCTAGCCTAAGGGGTTTATAGGTAGGGTGTGTGGAAGTATAATTAGGTCATTAACTTGTAGTTAATTGATCTAAATCAGGTGTTCGGTTGGTGTATTCATAGTTGGAAAGTGAGCTAAGTGGCTTGGAAATTCAGGTGAGTTCCCTCGTGTGCTAAACCTTTAAATTGAAATGTTTAATTCATTCTTATTGGACGGTGTGTGTCCTTCCTAATGATCACGGTGTGTGTGATCACGTTAGTCACGGTGTGTGTGACATTAATAATTATCGTTGCAACAGGTACATAAGTGTGTGGATAAGTGTGAGTTAATATTCATGATTAACAGTTTTCCTCTTATAATTGTCATGCATATATTAACTGATTGTTTATGGGAATTCACTAGACCTTTCGGTCTAGTCCTCTCTTTTGTAAAGCTGAAAACCTTTCAGGGAAGCACATGGTAGAGTGTTCGGGTAAGGGCAAGGGAAATCTGTGAGCCCGGGTGATAGTAGTGAGGCACTATGCGTTGAGATAGTAGCCTAGATAGTAGATGATTGTAATAATCTCAGTAGCTAGTTTTATTTTCCGCTGCAAACTTTTGAGATGAAGTATACTTTGGTACCATTTATGTTCAGTTACGACTTTCTTTTTAAAGCAATAGTATGTTATACCTTTGTTTTAGAATCGTGATTGTTACAGCATCAACTCTTGCCCCATTGCCCATCTTGAGCTCCAACTAGCCTAGTCGCAGTTGTCTTTCACTTCTTAATCTCTGTGGAGAAGTACATATGTGAGCTCCACATCCGGTGTCCAATACCCAGGAATCATAATCAGAAGTGAATAAATCGATAGTAAACATACCTGAAGGTCCAGCTATCATAGCTTTCTCCTTCTTTGCCTGAAGAACTGGATAGTCCTTTTGGATGAAACTGAGTCCAGGGGAATCATTCCCTTATTCTTCTTGGTTCGACTGGAACTTCCAGTCTTTGCCTTCCCTTTTCCAGTCATAACTTTTCCATCCCTTGTCTTTCTTATTCCTCTTTGTGTCTTGATCATCAAGACATTTCTAGCTTTCTTCAACTTGGAGCGGTTCTCTTTTTCAAAAGTTTTCAGCATACTATGCAGTTTAGGAAGAGATATGTCCAAGTCATTCATGTGATATTTGAGCATAAAACTATCATATGATTTTGTCAAAGAGTTGAGGACATAATCGACCCCTTTGATCAAGAGGACTAATCGAGACAATCGATCAATGTACCCTTTCATCCTTCAGACATGGGTACTGATTTATGCTCCTTCCTTCATCACACAAGCATGTAGTGATCGTAAAGTCTTAAACTGTAATTTAAAAATGGCCTTCAGGTTGTTAATATTTTCCCAGACTGACCACTCCTCATGCTCCTTCCGAAGGTCAGGAGTCATGGAGGCTAGCATAAGATAGGACACGCTCAGAGAGTCTCTTTGATTCTTATCATAAGCAGTGTGAGCACTTTCGTGGGCGTTCCTTGCTGGGAGATTAGGAGGATTCTCGATTATATAGAGTTTCTTTTCGAATCTGAGGACAACATTTAACAATTGGAACCATTCCAAGAAGTTTTGTCCATCTAGAATTCCAATGTTGAGGATGGGTTGAAAAATGTACCGGAGAGATTGGTGTTTGTATTTTCTTGATTAGCAAACATCTACAGAAATTAAAGTTCGATTTTAGTATTAGTTTAAAATTTTGAATAACCCTTAAATATCAAACATTTTAGCTAAGATCCATATTTCAATAATTTTCATGATTCGGCAATACGCAAATGATGAAAACTAATTATTTAGGTAGGCAACTTCCAATTGTGATCATCACAACTCTTAGATCCTTCGTGAGATTCTTTAAATTTAAAGACATGTTTAATCTCACTTCTTCACCTTGAGATCATTTGTAGACGGGTAATACACAATGTACAAATACCTCAAGTGAGCTTAACCATACTAAAACGTCACATTTTTTTTATTTCGTGTAACAACTCAAAAATTGATCGTCCGGGTCACGACTATCATTATAGGCGGGCAATACACAACGTACAATGATCTCGTGAGTCGGCATTTTATCTTACCACATACTTTTCCGACGCGGATTCGTCAATGCTCACCTGTAATCGACTAGTTATGCGCTCGATAACCGTTTTAAATGGGTGGTGAAAAACTTACATTTTTATCATGAAGAGTTTTACCGATCTCATTCCAATTTTACGTTTTAATTAATTTTAAAACTAATTTGAGTCGGTACCAATTTATTTATTAAAATTCATTATTTGTAAAAACATTTACAATTTATCCAATCGGTATTAGTTTGATAACTTATCAAAATAATTTGTAAAAACATTTACAATATACCAATATTAGTGATTGTAATAAAATTTCCCATTTTAAAAAACCCACTGCAATAATTATAACATATAATTGAAAGCAATAAAATAAGGAAATAAACAACCACAAACATGCAAACATGCAAACACACAACACGGATTCGATTAGGCCCAACTAAGAGGTTTTCGTGAGTCCACACGAAAACCCCAGTCCAAAACCTAAGGACACCGCATGTCGACTCCCACTAGCTCCGCCAACCGAGATGGACTCCGGGACGCCGTCTTCGATTTCTTCAGTCTTCCGATTTACAAAAACTATACTAGGTTAACATAACCTAACTATTACATTACATTGAAATCGGAAACGATATGCAGATCGCAAAAATTAAGACCCATGAATTAAATACATTTTAATTTAACCAACAGGAAAAAAATAAAACAACCACGGGTCTTGGGCTTAAATCAAATCCATCATGGCAAACAACCAAATCAACCAAACGGGCTTGGGTCTAATTAAACATAATTAACAAGCCCAACGAATCAATCAAAATAGGTTAAAACCCTATTAGGCCTAAACCGTGAAACCCTAAAAGCCCAATTAACAAAAAAGGGAAACCACCAAACAAATCGGAAACGCTCCACCCAAAGGTGGCCGTCAATGGTGGAGGCGCACGGCGGCACGAGCGGCGGCACACGATGGCGGCGACGGTGGCTCATGGAGGCGGCGGCGATTGTGGGGGTTTTCGGGTTTCACGCGTTTAACCAATTTTCTATTGATTCTAACCCTAAAGTCATTGTAACGGGGCTCTGATACCACTGTAGGGTTTTGATATCGGGATCACAATAAACATGCGCAGCGGAAACAAAAACAATAACCGGTAAAAACCCTAGATAGCCCGGATTCGTTACGAACAACTTTAAGGATTAAACACAACCATAGGGGGTTTAGAACAATACCTCAATCGTTTGGATTGGTTGATCAAGATAAAGCGTTAGGAATCAAAGTAGATTCCCTCTAGCGGTATCCACGCGAATGTGAATCCGATCACGAACGGTTGCTAGCCCGAATACCCGAAGAACACCAAGAATAAAATCGATTTCTTCTTGGTTTGTGTGTGGTGCGCCGGTTTTGGAGAGAAGAGAGGGAGGAGAGAAAAATTTCCACTTTCTCAATTGTTTTGTTGTTATGATGAAAGTAATAAGGCAACATGCATTTATATAGTTTTCCTCCATTCTCGGACCGGGCTCAATAAAGCCCGCAAGGCTTAGTTGACATAATTAAAAGTTTCCATATATTAATTAATTAATTAATTATTAACTTAATAATTAATTAACTAATTGGGCTTTGGGCTTAAGTAAACTTTACTTAACCCTTTGGGCTTTTAAATAAAACATTATTTTAGGCCCATTAAACTTTTAATAATAATTATTAACATAATAATTATTACAATTTAATTATTAACTTAATAATTAAATTATATAATTAGCATAATTATATGTCACACACTTTAATTATTATTCTACTAGAATAATAATTCTACACTTTACAACTTGTAACTTTGTCGGGTTATAACCAACTTGGTTAATTCGTGATCTACACACTCTTATGCGTGTGACCCTCTAGGTTCATCTGACGTTAGCAGTGTTTTCATATGACGTGGGCACATAAGATCCTATAGTGTATGCCTCAGTGATACCTGAAGGATTCATCCTTGTCAAAAAGTACTCAGCAAGATCAAAGTTGATCAAAGTGAAGCCTACTCAGCAGGGGCGTATCTATGTACAAAGGAGTGGTTGCATGTGCAACCATAAAATTTTAGGGGTTAAGTGTAATTTTTTTAAGGTTCTTTCATGTGAAACCATAAGTTTCTTGGAGTGAAACCATAAGATTTTTGGGATGAAGCCGTAAACTTTAAATCTTTTAGGGATTTTACATGAAAATTTAACAAATAAAGCTCCACCATTCTTGCAAGTTGAAGGTTGATGATAAATTACAATTTACACCCTTCAAAGACTTTAATGTATTTAATTTACTTTCTTTCTTTTTTCAATTTTCGTTTTATACCCATATCATATTAATTAAGTATCAATTATTAGTTAAAATACATTGAAAAATACATTTTTTTTGTTGCAAGTTACACCATTAGAAAGGTCTTGTCGATGCCTTCGAAATGATTCCAATATTGAATATTTTTAATGTTAACACAAGTAAAATATATATAATGCATGTGTGATAAATGTGATATTTAATTATCTTTAATACAATTTAACGTGATTACAAATTTTTATTAGCATCTTTTTGGTTAAGGTTAAGTTGTTTATAGTGATGTAATAGTGTTAACATAATAGCATGTTAACTATATGGGGTTATTTGTGTATAGTTGACCATTTCTATAGACTTTAGCGAGTTATTTGTTCAGAGTTAGGGGTCGTTACTAAATGCTTATCTGATAAGTGCTTACCATGTAATTTTGCTCAAGAAACATGACAAGGGTCGAGAATCTTACCCAGTAAATGAGGGTGACGGCTCTTACCTAGGTAAGAGCTTACCGGGTAAATAGTTTATATTACGATAATTATTTTGTGCAACCACTGCCAAAATTTTCTGGATCCGCCTCTGCTACTCAACAAGAACAAATTTGATCTTATCCTCGATGCACAAATGTCAAACCCCCATACCTTGTCAAACAGTACGTACGGAGTTACTTGATTGTCTCTCCACATGCTTACCAACTCTTACTAGGTCACTGTTCATATTCGGCTAAAAGCTTAGTTGTTTTATAGAAACTTGACACGTGGCATGTAACCTCTAACTTGCATTTAATGCAACGGGTATAAATAGATGAAGAACTTCATCTTCATCTTTATGCATGCTTATCTCTCCTTCAATCTCTGATCTTAATTCCCACTTACCTTGTGCATAAAAAATACTTAGTGATGATAAAGTTGTAATACTTGTTCTTATTCCGCTTACAACATGTAAATTTGTTTATTTCAATATACTCCTTTAAAAACCCTAAAAGTTGTGTTTGTGTTTCTGTACTTATACACTCTTGTAGACTCCTTTGGGACCAATAGGTTGCGGTAGAAAGAACCACAGAAACTATAGATGTAGGAATGAATGGTCCCTTTTCTATATAGTAGGGGATCTTAGGATCTAAACTCTCTAGAAATAGAGTCATTCTTTCATTCCATGCAAGAAAAGTATCCTTGCTAAACTTAGAAAGCAATAAACGTTACTCTGATACCACTGTTAATCCCAAAGGAGTCCACATGAGTGTATAAGTACCATACGGTTTGTAAAAAGGGGAGGGATGAATACAAACACAAACTTTTAAGTTTTAAATGATTTTATTAGATATAAACAAATTTACAGATTTTAAAAACCTATTCTAAAACAATCAAAGTAACACTAAGTATTGATGCACAAGATTAAGAAAGAAATAGAGGTTTGAGGAAAGAGATATGTATGCATGAAGATGAAGAAGAGGTTCTTCATCTATTTATACCCAATGCATTAAATGCAAGTCAGAAGGTATATGTCACGTGTTAAGCATCCGTTGGAAGCTTGTCCTTTGTCCATAAATCAACCATGATTTTAACCGAATATGAATAGTGATCCTATCAGAGTTGGTAAGCATGTGGGGGGGGGGGGATAAAGTAACTCCGTACGTATTTCTAACAAGGGTAGCTGGGAGGTTGTCCTTTGTGCATCGAGGATAATACAATATCTAATCTTGTTGAGTATGTTTCATTCTGATCACTGATACTGAGGGCTCAAGGATGATTCCTTAGGTATCACTGAAGCATACATAAGATCTTCACACTTTATTTAGACAATCTTTGCTATCACTGAACCGCTTCAGATCACGAGCTAATTATCTCTTTCTTCAACTCAGTATTCGACATTCGCTGAAGGTTTCTTTGTGTGAACTTTGTCTTGGGGTCTTCTATGTTCAGATCATTGTTTACTTTCGCTGAACCTGAACAATATCTAAATCTAAGAATTTCACCAAGTATAAAATTATCATAATTAAATCACTGAAAATGCTTGGATCAACAAACATGAATTTTAGATTGTAGTTAACTTTGTTGTAATACCATGTTGTAGCTTACCTTGTAAGTAGTTCTAACATTGAGAATCTTGTAATATTGTAGAGAGAGAAACAAGATATATGACATGAATATTGAGATTCAATATTGTGTTGTTGATATTGATTATAACATTGTTACATGATCATTGAGTGATTATCAGTATATTTACTTGTTGAAGGTGAGATTCAATATGTAGATGACTTTAAAAGAAGTGAGCAAGAACTTCATCTTGTCCTTCCAACGCAAGAAGCTAGTACCATCAAAACGACCAGGTTTGATTGGATCGTTCCAACAATTTCATGATGTTATGAACGCTACCCATGATGCTAATTAATTATATCCTAAGAACAGTGATAATTCACTTTTCTCTTTTATTGTCTTAATTTCTAACAATTTGCATATATCTCTGTCGAGAAGAAAACTTCTCCTTTACCGGTTTTTTGTATAATTAGTATAATACTTGGATTATGTAAAAATAATTGATCAATTAGTGGACATTCTAACATCAACAAAAATATTCAAAATTCCAAAACTGAATCTAACTTGAAAGAAATTTGGCATAATCACCTGTGTTCTAACTTTTACTACTAAACGCTTCAGTTTACATCATTTTATTATATGCTACTTTCCTCTAACACCTATAAAGTATTCAAATTCGTGTATTTTCATTCAAACATACACAAAGAATAATTGAAGAGTTTTTACATTCCACTATATTACACACGTATGCAACTAATATTATTTATACCTGCATTACAAATTTTGAAATTTCAATCATTAAAGTATTTCTGATCTTCATATTATGTTTATTGATTTATTTTGTTTGACTAGTTTAAAATGGGTTATACCTAACAAATTAGCTCCATGTTTGTTAAATCATGTAATGTGTGCACAACTTTCATCTTCATATTTATTTTGGTCAACTACTTTCATCTTAACCAAACCCAAAATTTAATTTATTTGAATTCATTTTCTATAAATTCAAATTTAAACAACAAAATTTTAACCAAACCCAAAAACAAAACATTTTCGATGTAACCCAAAAAAAACATAGTTTAAACTCTAGAAAACTAAAATCAACCAATCCACGTTTAAAAGTGGATTTATGATTTATGACTATCATGTTAGATTTTTCTTTTCTATTATTTATAAACTATAATGGATTACATCATATATTTTTTGGGAAATTAATTATTTTAACCATTTTACAAATCAATATTACTAAAATAACCATTTTCTCTCCATTTTTACCAAAATAACCAAAATACAATCAAAATGTCCACCAAAATCGAAGCCTTCTCCAAATACCTCCGTCAACCTCCGTCAAATACCAAAAACGTATTTTTTAGACGTGTTTTAATTGATTATAATGGTGTAACTTGTTAAAATAAAAACGTATTTTTTTTAGACGTGTTTTAATTGATATACGAGTATATGTGTTAATGTGATAAGGGTGTAAAATGAAAAATTAAAAAGTAAAGTACTTAAAATAATTTATTAACTAACTCTAAGGGTATAAAATGTAATATGTAAATTAGAAATTGAATTCGGAGGTATTTGGCGTATTTGGCGGAGGTTGACGGAGGTATTTGGCGGAGGTTGGCGAAGGTATTTGAAGGAGGCTTCGATTTCGATGGACATTTTCATTGTATTTTGGTCATTTTGATAAAAGTAGAGAGAAAATGATTATTTTGGTAATCTTAATTTTTAAAATGGGTAAAATAATTAATTTTCCATATTTTTTCTATTATTTAATTAGATTGGATGACCCCATTTTAATGAGTTCATTCGTATTAATAAATGTTGATTTGCATGAATACCCTTTAATGGTGTAGTAATAAAATAAATGTTGATTTGCATGAATACCCTTTAATGGTGTAGAAATTTATTACGCCATCCGTCTCTTTCAAATTCATTAAAATTTCATGGACGCATGTTTTAATACCTATTGTGGTCTTTTTTTTTTATTATTCTTTAAAAATCGAGTTAAATTGCATGTAAATTAACTCCAAACACACACATTTAATAAAAAAAATATTTAAGCATATCTAAAATGAGTTTTCAAGAAAATGCTCATTTTAATAAGAACAACGATTGGTTGAAAGGCCTAGAAGAATACGTTATTCTAGGAAGATCATATACTTGTTGCCACTTCAAAAAACAACCTAACAACATTTCTTTGAAACTCAAAAAAAGAATATTAGAAGAGAAATTGAAAGATATTTTGTTCTACCACTAAACTAAAACTATTTAATTAAAAAAAACAGGAACAATCATTTTTTTAGAATTTAATGGATTGTGGAAGAAAGATAGTAAGAAACGTATACTTTTAATCTCATACCTAATAAATTACGCTATGCATCACACTATACCTAATAAATTATGCTATGCATCACACATTCAACAAAGACATATCATCGGAACCCAACCCTCTGACCTAAACCCAACCTTAGTGCCCTAAAGATAATTTTCCAAATCTTGGTTGTTAAAAAACTGCTGAGGGTTCTATAAATGGTTTTAAAAAAATCTAAATAAATGTGTTCCAATATTATCTATCATCTATATATATAAATGGGTTTCAAAACACGATTCAAACAAGAAGAAACGGTTAAACAATACAACCATATTTATTTATTATCATTACCATCAATATCATGACAGTTGATACTTGATACCATCAAATCAAACACAAACACATTCAATTCAAAGAAATAACAAGTAGCTTCTTAAACTTAAAACCCACCACCACGAAGACGAAGAACAAGATGAAGAGTGGACTCTTTCTGGATATTATAATCAGCAAGTGTCCTCCCATCTTCCAATTGTTTACCAGCAAAGATCAACCTCTGCTGATCCGGTGGGATTCCCTCCTTATCCTGAATCTTCGCCTTCACATTATCAATGGTATCCGAGCTTTCCACCTCCAAAGTAATCGTCTTTCCGGTTAATGTCTTAACGAAAATCTGCATTCCTCCCCTTAGCCGAAGCACAAGGTGGAGGGTAGATTCCTTCTGGATGTTGTAATCAGCCAAAGTGCGACCATCTTCCAGCTGTTTTCCAGCAAAGATAAGCCTCTGTTGATCTGGTGGGATTCCTTCCTTATCTTGGATCTTAGCTTTCACGTTATCAATGGTGTCCGAGCTCTCGACTTCCAAAGTAATCGTCTTCCCGGTCAATGTCTTAACGAAAATCTGCATACCACCACGAAGACGGAGGACCAAATGGAGAGTAGACTCTTTCTGGATGTTGTAATCAGCCAGGGTTCGGCCGTCCTCGAGTTGTTTTCCGGCGAAAATGAGCCTTTGTTGGTCTGGGGGGATGCCTTCTTTGTCTTGGATCTTAGCTTTGACGTTATCAATGGTGTCAGAGCTTTCAACTTCCAAAGTGATGGTTTTTCCGGTGAGGGTCTTAACGAAAATCTGCATCCCTCCTCTTAATCTGAGAACAAGATGAAGGGTGGATTCTTTTTGGATATTGTAATCGGCTAAAGTACGGCCGTCTTCAAGCTGCTTTCCGGCAAAGATAAGTCTTTGCTGGTCTGGTGGAATGCCTTCTTTGTCTTGGATCTTGGCCTTGACGTTGTCTATTGTGTCGGAACTCTCGACTTCAAGAGTGATTGTCTTTCCGGTGAGGGTCTTAACAAAGATTTGCATCTGTATTAAGAACAAACAATAACATCATAAGAAACAAGAAAACAAAAAAAGTATTAATGAATTTAAACCATAGAGAAATTAGAACAGAATCGTAAATTTCTGATCTAGAATTAGCGAACAAATGAATAAATTATTAGTTTCAAGAGGGAGATTAGATGAAGGAATTCAAAAGTAAATAATTCTAATCGGAAAACAGTTGATTCGATTGTCTGAAGAACACCAATAACTCGTGACGAACAAAGAGATACAGATATGTGATACCTAGAATTAAATCTACGCAAAATAATCTAAAAACCCCAATCGGAGAACGATCAACCAAAAATTGACGATTTAAAAAGAAAGATCGATAACCAAAATCATAACACATCCGTTTGATTCTTATAAGTTATAACCACCGATTGATGTAAATTAAAATCTTGTAAACACGCAGATTCTAAACACTACCGATCTCTATGAGATCAGAATCTCGTAAGCATGCTGATCGTAAAAAAACTTTATATGCATATCATGGATCTAACAGATGTGTTGATCATAAATCGAATAGAGGAGACGCAAAACATCAACAATCGATCAAATTGAAAACTAAAGCTGTAAATCTATTTGAATCAACAGAAAAAATCCCTAAAAATCAAGAACAAAGAGATGAAGAAATAAAACGAACCTTGAAAAATTCGAAGAAGAACTCTTGAGAAAGGAATTAGGGATTGGTGTGAGGGAAAAGAGATGGATTTGGGGGTGAATTTATAGGGTTAGGAAGGAGAGTCCTTTAACGGGAAGGAAAGTGGGTGGCAATAGATAACCAATCAAAATGTGACACGTGCTTTGCTTTTGCCGCACGTCAAAGTTGGGCATTGAGAAATTGCCGGCTTCCTTTTTGTTTTTTTGTTTGGGAGTGAATATTTTATTTGGTGGATAAAATTATGTTTTTTTCTTTGTGTTTTAAAATGCTTTTATAAAACAGAGATAAAAGCATCTTCCACCATTCTTTTAAAATTCGGGTTTATAAAAAACCGAATGAACCGTAGTTAAAAACCCGTTAAAAACCCGGTTGATCTGTGGATACCTTAACTTAACTTAACTTAAAAAAACCTAATAATTCATTTGCCCTAAATCCGATTTCATTCTGCTGCTCAAGCTCAATCTCCTCTGCTCGTTGATCTCCTCTAGACCTCAACTTATCCGCTCCATGATTTGGTTTGATTGTTATGTGTTTTTTTTGATGTATTTGGATTGATAAAAAACTTATGGTTATGTGTGTTTGTTAAAGTATTTGATTGATGTAAAACTTGTTGTTATATGTATTTTTAATGTTTGAACTTGTGGAGATCAAATTCTTGGTTATATATATATATATATATATAGAGAGAGAGAGAGAGAGAGAGAGAGATGCTGAATCTTCTACACCCCGCCTAAAAGTTACCCCGTGCGTCCCAATCTCAACCGTCGATTTCATAATACATTTCATAACATTTCTCCATTTCATAATACATTTCATAACATTTCGGATCAAATGGAACATGCTCGTTATGCAAAAAAATGGATAAAAAGTTGTGAAACAAGAATGTTTCATAACATTTTATATTTCATAACACTTCACTATAAAATTTTATATTTTCTGATTTACCTCCTTGCCCTTATGTATGACTTTGCATACCGATCATGACCCAAGATTTCTATTCAATTACCATCATGCCACCGCATCCGATTAACCCTTGGATTATGAAATGGACGGTTGAGATTGGGACGCATGGGATGTAACTTTTAGGCGGGGTGTAGAATATTCTCCCTCTATATATATATATATACATATATATATATAGGAATTAAATCAAATAAAAACCAAAAAAATGTTAAAAACCGTGAGGACCGATCTAAGCCTTAGATCTTATGGTTTTAATTAAAAACCCTTTTTAATTAAATAAAGGGCATAATCGTCATTTTGGTAAGAAGATTCACCAGGTGAAACATACATATTCATTCATCATATGAAACACGCCACAGATTCACCATATGAAATACGATTCACCATATGAAACACGATTCACCAAGTTTTTTTTGAAAGGCAAGCTTTGCATTATACCAACAAAGGAATACAACAGTTGATTAACTAGCTACCAAACATGTGCCTAAAGTTTGTCAGGAGCAAACCGTGGCCATGAAAATAGAAGCAGACCATTATCTTGTATCCAACTATTGTGCAACAGTAAAACAGAAGCAAACCATGATCATGTAACCAACTAGTGTGCAGTAATAAAACAACCCCGACCATCCACCCATTCGATGATCAGTTTACAACGGTTTGAGGGATCGGCCATCCACTCGTTCCCCTCGATTCTTCGACCTCTACTCCGTCCAGCAATCCATTCGAACCTCCGTCTCTATAATTCAAATAGTCGATCTTCCAACTTCCTTTTGTCTTCTTTGAACACGATTTGAGTGCGATGCGACCAAAATCAAGCCACTGATCATCTGGACTAAAACTCCCCCTACAGGTCCCAAATTTGTCCAATCGCAAGATTCACCATATGAATCACACAGATTCACCATATGATACACACAGATTATTCATCATATGAAATATACATATTCACTATATGAAGCACACAGATTATCCACCGGATGAAATACACATATTCACTATATGAAACACTGATTCACCGGATGAAATAAAATATAATTTTATAAAGACACTATTTCACTTCATGAAATCTAAACATAATGTTCATTTATATGTCATTTCATCACATGATTTTAAAACCACCACAACTTTTACTCTACATCCAATGTCACCATTCAACCCAGAACTCAAAAATAATAAACCCTTGTTTTCGCTCTAAGAAATCGTCTATCGATTTAGAAAAAGATCGATCGTTTTTCTGTTTTTGAGATTTAGGGACAAACTGTCAGGAATCAGAGATATCGATCGTTTTCCGTTTTAGAGGTTTAGGGACAGACCATCGATGGTTGTTTTCGTAGGTTTAGCGAATTTTCGGAAAAAAATCAAAATCAGACACCCAAAACCCGATTTCAGGATAAATCGAAGTTGCAGATTAGATGGGGAAGCTTAGTTGATCACCATACAGCCTCAATATCGGTCCAGAACAGCCCCCAAGAACCCAGATTCAAAAATCACCAAAAAGACCCCTAAAAACACGATTTTCTGAAACTACCAAAATCGGACCACAAATATGGCGTAAACGATGGGGAAAAAACACTAAGTAGGATTAGGATGACAGATCGACACCTAAACAATGATCAGAATAAAAAAAGCGATCTCAAAACCCTCCCCAATTGAAAAACGGCACTATAAGAAAAACCCTAAAAAAACTTGAAAAATCCCAAAAAATGGGATAAGAATGGGAACGAGACAATTTCTCGTCCCGATGAACGAGACAAAGAGGCGTAGAAGAAAAGGGAGAGATGAAAACGTACCTGGAAAATTAGAAAACCGGCTATTGCAAATGAAGAAGACGGGGTTGTAGATGAAGTTCCATCTAGGTTTCACGTGGAATGAACTGATCCAGATCTAGACATGGTAACCAAATAACATCGATTACAATTTGGTTTAATACCCAATATGCCCCTTTCAGATTCACTTTAATCCATAACAAACCCTAAAGTTTTAAATTATTTCAAAATTGCCATTGCCATTAATGTCCGTATATTAAACTTAATCAATGGTTTAGATCGGTTTTTACGGTTCACAACCTTTTTTTGGTTTTTATTTGATTACCACCCCTATATATATATAGGGGCGGGTTCAAATGAGAACTCAAATTTGGTTGTGAACGTGATGACAAATGAGAGTGCTACACGTGTCCCATTCAAATAAAAATTAACTCAGACCGAATATAATGTTTATTCAGTCTGAATATGCAAAGAAATATTCAGACTGAATATAGTATTTATTCAGTCTGAATAATGCTTATTCAGTCTGAATAATCTATATTCAGACACGTGTCGCGCTCTCATTTGTCCTCACGTCTACAACCAAATTTGAGTTCACATTTGAACTTTCCTCTATATATATATATATATATATATGTGTGTGTGTGGTATCCGTTGCAAACCGAGACATCTTAAAATACAAACCAGTCAAAGGTTACAAACTTGTACAAACGAATATAAAAATAATTTTTTTTAATGATTTTTTCAAATGCTATGATTTAAGATGTTATTTCACATATATTTGTTTCATAATGTAAAAGTTTCACATGCATTTGTTTTCAAAAGGTGAAAGTTTTACATATATTTGTTTCATAACATAAGAGTTTCACATGTATTTTTTTCACATGCAATTTTTTCAGAAGGTGAAACAAACATATGTGTACTAACATTTTAAATCATAGCATTTGATGAAAAAAATATAAATTTTTTTATTTTTATATTGGGTTTGTACGAGTTTGTAACCTTTGACTGTTTTGTATTTTAAGATGTGTGTGTGTGTGTGTATATATATATATATATAGGATTGGGTTCACGTGAGACCAGCCTGTTTTCGTGAGACTCGTGAGACCACCTTTTTACTCTTGAAACTTCACAGCAAGAATACTGTGAAGGTAAAAAAAGTTAAATCTTCACAGCAGAAACATTGTGAAAGTTATTTCACAGCAAATACACTATGAAGGTTACCTTCATTATAAACTGTTAAGGTTCATTTTTTTTTACCTTTACAGTATTTTTGCTGTGAAGTTTCAACTGTAAAAAAGGTGGTCTCACGGGTCTCACGGAAACATGCTGGTCTCACGTGATCCCAAGTCTATATATATAGAGGCTCCTTCAAGTGTTAACTCAATTATTTGTGTTAACCGTGTTAACCCATCGTTCACTGGTGAACACGATGCTCGTATACTGACGAATAGTGTTCACCAGTGAACGAGCATGCATGTATGGAACCATTCGTTCACTGATGAATGGTGTTTCACCAGTGAATGAGCATGGTGTTCACTAGTGAACGATGGGTTAACACGGTTAACATAAATTATTGGGTTAACACTTGAAGGGGCCTATATATATATATATATATAGAGAGAGAGAGAGAGAGAGAGAGAGAGAGACCTCTTCATGTGTTAACCCAAAAAAACGTGTTAACTTTGTTAACCCATCTAAACTGTTTATTTTTTTTTATCAACGGTGTTGATTAAATGAATTATTATAAACTAATAAAAAAGGAAACATATTAAATAAAATTAAGTCAAGAATAATTTTGGAACAAATTTATATTTTATATTTGGAAGATAAAATAATTTTGGAACAAATTTAAAAAGGAAACATATATTTTATTTTCCCTATTTATTTTTGAATCTTTTTCAAACTCCCACATAATCATCTTATGAAATCGATCTGCCGAATTTTCTTTATAATTACCAAAGTTCATAGGTGAAACAATGAGGATGTTCATACATGAAACAATGTGAATGTTCATAGGTGAAACTGGAAAAAGTGAAAAGATAATTAAAAATTTTAAACACGTTCATATATAAAACAAATGTAAAGTTCATAGGTGAAACTAAAAAATGAATAAGATAATTAAGAAAGTTGAAACAAGTTCATAGATGAATGCACAAAGATATTAACACACGAAGTTCATAGATGAACACACGAAGTTCATAGGTGAAACAGTTAAGCGAATAAAATAATTAAAAATGTGTTAATTAAGGAATGTGATAATTAATTGAATGTGATAATTAAGGATTGTGACGCACGGGGTGTAACTTTTAGGCAGGGTGTAGAAGATCCTCCCTCTTTATATATATATATATATATATATATATATATATATCGTTGGTTTCAAGGGCAAACCTCATATTCTTTACAAACTCTGCAACCCACTCATGATCGTCTATTCATTTGATGAATGGCTATAAATAAGCGATGACATTTTTGTTAATATGTTGATTTTTGTAATTAATTCATTAAATAAAACTTTGATGCAAGGGTAAAAAGGTCAAAATGATTCAAGAGATATTGGCGTTTGAATTTCTTCAACAACAAGGGTGATTACGTTCCCTAAATACACCCCTAAAAAGAAGCAGAAGATAATTCAAGCATTTTAAAAATTTTGTGACATTTTTGGAAAAAAAAAAGGAGGGAATCGAATTTCTTTTTTGGCATCATGAATGGGTAAATTAGAGGTATTTTAGTGAATAAAATCCTTGATAATTATATGTGATTTTTC
Organism: Silybum marianum; assembly: GCA_036898165.1. NCBI lineage: Eukaryota > Viridiplantae > Streptophyta > Magnoliopsida > Asterales > Asteraceae > Silybum > Silybum marianum. The sequence goes on along the minus strand of CM072538.1, from coordinate 12,140,881 downwards.
TTTATTTTTCATTAGGGTTTTGGTGAATATGAATTCGTTTAATATGAACTTGAATGGATTTACATAGTTCATCAAAAATAGTAATTCACGTCTGAATTGATGAATATGAAGTTTGATGAATGTGAATGGGGTTGATGAATGTGAATTCATCTTCATGTTTCCGAATTTATCTTAATGCATCGTTCATGTTTCTGAATTCATCTTAATGCATCGTAATGTTTCCGAATTCATCTTAATGCATCGTACATGTTTCCGAGTTCATCTTAATGCATCGTTCATGTTTCCGAATTCATCTTCATGTTTCCGAATTTATCTTAATGCATCGTTCATGTTTCCGAATGAAAACATTAAAGGTAACTGAATCTGTATAAAATATCATAAAAAGGTAGGTTTTATTTTGTGATTTCATCAGTGAATTTGGTAAAATTAATGAACCTGCTTGATTATTATCTTGAATGAAACATGTATGAATACGATGAATGAACCAGAATGAACGAAGAATAAAGCAGATTCAGTAACACTACTAGAAAACTAGGCTTCAGCGAGGAAAATCTACAGAAAAACTTTGTCGCTGATTAGCGATGGACTAGCGACGGAATTATTTAATTTTATTTTTATTTATTTTTTTAAAAATTCTGTCGCTACTCAGCGACGGATCTTTTCCGTCGCTGATTAGCAACGGAATTTAAGAATTTTTTTAATCTTAAAATAAGTTAAAGATTTATGTCGCTGATCCGTCGTTAATCAGCTAATTAGCGACGAATTAGCGACGGAATTCTTTAATTTTTATTTTTCAATAGGGACGGATTAGCGATGGATGTTTCATTTTTTTATTTTCTTGTGTATATACATGTGTACGTGTATGTGTGTGGTAGATGGTTCGTGTTATATATATATATATATGTATATATATACATGATATGTTAATTTGTGCGTTAGTTTGCTAACCGTATATATGTATATGCGTTGTATATATGTTTTTATGCATGTGTATAATAATGTATGTGTGTGTTGTTTCGTAACCACGTATATATGACATACGTGTTGTATATATGCACGTGTACATGTATGTATGTATGTATGTATGTAAAGGAAAGTTCAAATGTGAACTCAAATTTAGTTATGGACGTGAGGACGAACGAGAGCGCAACACGTGTCTGAATGTTGTATTATTCAGACTGAATAATAAAGAAAATATTTAGACTGAATAATAGTATTATTCGGTCTGAATAATACTGAATGTAGTATTATTCAGACCGAATAATACTACATTCAGTATTTTTCAAACTGAATAATACTATTTTTCAGCCTGAATATGACACGTGTCGCGCTCTTATTTGTCCTCACGTTCACAATCAAATTTGAGTTCTCATTTGAACCCGCCCATATGTATGTATGTATGTATGTTGTATGTGTATATGATATACATGTGTGTACATATATCTATATTTGGTATAATGGATTTTAGCGACTCTTAATGGTCTTATTGATATCAATAGACATCACATTCTTATATTGCGTGTATTAGTAACCTTTATAGCTAGATCAATTGGCTGTAACAGGATGTAACAACCTTTAATGAGTTATATTGAGCTTTAACAGGTTGCATTGAGCTTTAAAGGGTTGCATCGGGCTTTAATAGGTTTCAGTGGGTTGTAATGGTCTCATTGGACTATAATGGTCTAATTAGGTTTTTATCCATTATAACGGTCTTTAATGGGTTATATTGGGTTTTAATTCGTTTTATCAGGCTTTAATGGTTATATTGGCTTTAATGAGTTATATTGGGCTTTGAGATTTAATGTGTTCTATTGGGTTTTAATGGCCACAAGTTGTTTGCGTCTGGATTCGAATCTGGGGTGGATGGGTTATCTAGCCTCACCCCCCACAAGCTTTAACCGGTACGCCACAAGCCTTGTGGTTGGCTTTAATGAATCTTATTGAGTCTTATTAAGCTTTAGTAGGTCTGGGTGGTCTTATTAAGACCAATACACACCTTATACATGTATGTAGCCTAGTAAGATCATTTATGACTTATTAAAGCCCAATAACACAAATGGTGGATTATCACGGGTTTGTATGCATATATGTACTTCATTTATGTATGTGGTGTGTATAAGATTCGATAAGACCACTATGACCCCCTATAGCTTGTTAAGAACCATAAAGAAGTATTGTAACCCAATAAGACCCTTTATGACTTATTAAGACCCAATAACACCAATGATAACTTTTTGGGTCTTAATAAGTTATAAAATAGTTTTATTGGTCTATAATGCTTCTTTGTGATTCTTAATAAGTTATAGCGGGCCATTGTGGTCTTATGAGCCTATACACACCACATGCATAAATAAAATATATATGCATACAAACACGTAAAAAGGATCATAAAGTCTTTTATTTGACTTTAATATATTGAAACATTACAAACCAGTGAAAATGATATAGATACATTTTCTATATGATATTTTTCCATCAAATGCATAAATACCAATGTTTTAAAACCCGGGTTTTTAGTTGACCCGATGTGGTGATCGGGTCCCGGGTTAACCGGTTTCAATAATTCTCTTGTATTTTTTTTATCTTTCTGCGTACATGCATATATATAAAACCAATAATTTGATGTCCTCAAATTCCAACATTAAAAATACACAAACAACAAGTTTTACATTAATCCAAATACATCATTCAGTATTTTTGTTTTAACTTTTATGAATTTTATTATTTCGGCCGGGTTAACCGAGTTTTTAACGGGTTTCAACTCCGGTTGAACCGGTTTTTTTGTGAAACCTAGTCGGGTTAAACCAGGTTTTAAAACACTGATAAATACATTAAGTTAAATTGTTAATTTAAAATTCATTATTTTAAATAAAATATGTACTATCTAGAAATACCTATTACTTCTAATAAATGAGTAACATTTTTGGACACGTGCCGCTTCCTGATGAGCCGCATCCTCATTTTCCCGCCCATGTTCACAAAACAAGACACGTGTCGCAATGTGGTTATCCGGAAAAAAATGTTTGCCTACTTCGTTTAATATGTTTTCGGTAACAAATCCATATAAGATTAAAACCGACTAACCACAATTTCCGAAATCTTTTCTTTGCCATACCTGTTCAGGTGTAAATTTGTTTGCCGATATATGTTGTGTATGGTACCATCAATGTTGCCGATATTCTCGTGTTACATAAACTGGACACGTGTCGTTAGGTGGTTATTTGCAACATATTTATATGATTTAAAATTGATATATGATTCACAAACCATTATTCATATAAATGATATCGGCAAAATATCTATATGGATATCACTTTGTCAGATTTTTAATGTTCTGACATATTTATTTGCCGATGTTATTAATGTATGGTAACATGAATATTGCAGATGTTAGATTTTTAGATGTCTATTATATAAATAAGAGTAAACTCTAACTTTGGTCCTCGTGGTTTACTGAAATTTTTGAAAGTGGGCCTAAACTTTGATGTAACACCCCAAGAATTTAGCTTAAAATAATAATAGACAAAAAAGAAGGGCAATTCTTGTGAAAGCTTTCAACTATGAGGATATATTGTATCTTAAGAGTTGAAAGGGGGAAAATAACAATCTGAAGATATAATCTTCACGCTAAAATTGAACGTGATTTTGGGAGTTGAGGAAATTTGGGGCGGCAACGGTTGTAGGGAGTGGACACCAATAAGGAGGCAAATGGCTGGAGGGAACGCCACTTTTCTACTCCCTGTCATTGAGAAGCAAAAATCGATCGAGAGCAAGAGAAGGAAGCGAGAAAGAGAGACGGTGTTCGAGAATCGATTCCAGTGATCGAGGTAAGAAAACCTTGTTGTTTTCCCCAAATTGATGTCACTCACCATAGTGTGTGTTTGATTCCCGTGATATTGAACTGATTGGTTATTGAATTCATGAGTTTAATGTGATAAATAGGTTAATTTATGAAGCTGTATGGTGGGGTCGAAATTGATATTGGGGTTAACTGGATTCAGAAATCACCATTCAAATTGTTAGAATGTAATGGGATTAAAATCTCATGCGTTGGTGGTAATTGTATATTTAATAGTGTTGATTTATGCGAATAACTCAATGAGATAATCAGATAAATTGTTGGGTCTCTGTGTGTGGTTGGTTTAGAAGGCACAGGATTGTGCAGAAGTACAGACCTGTCGCCATGGATTTTGAAAACCGTCTGGTAGCTTGCAACAGATAGAAATCCCCGTTTGGAAGCGGGATCGGCTTACCATGGATTTTGTCACCAAGCTGCCAAAAACGCTGAAAGGTCATGACAAGATATGGGTAATCGTGGATCGGTTGACCAAGTCTGCGCACTTTTTACGGATCAAAGAATCATACCCATCGAAAAATCTAGCCCAGATATATGTCAACGAGATCGTGACAAGGCACGGGGTGCCATTGTCAATTATATCTGATAGAGATACGAGGTTCATGTCGAGATTCTAGACCAGTTTTCAGAAAGAGATGGGTACAAGATTGAACCTGAGTACAACTTATCACCCACAGACGGATGGGCAGAGTGAGAGAATAATTCAAACACTAGAGGACATGTTGCGGTCGCGTGTGATGGACTTTGGAGGCAGTTGGGATAGTCACCTACCATTGGTGGAATTTGCGTACAATAATAGCTATCATGCCAGCATTCAAGCAGCGCCTTATGAAGCGTTGTATGGACGAAAGTGCAGAACGCCGGTGTGTTGGACGAGCATTGGAGAGAAGCAACTGAATGGACCGGAAATCGTCCAACAAACGACTGACAAGGTGGTCCAAATAAGAAGTCGGCTAAAGGCCGCACAAGACAGATAAAAGAGTTATGCAGATAAAAGAAGGCGACCTCTAGAATTTCAAGTAGGGGATAAGGTGATGATTAAGATATCACTGTGGGAGGGGATAATCATGTTTGGTAAGAGGGGGAAGTTAAGTCCAAGATACATTGGACCGTTCAAAATTTTAGCAAGGGTCGGTAGAGTAGCATATCGGCTTCAATTACTAAAAAGCTTGAACAAAATCCATAATACATTTCACGTGTCAAACCTAAGAAAATGCTTAGCTGATGAGACGGCCATACAAATTGAGCTATATAGAAGAACCTGTGCAAGTGTTAGATCGAAAAGTGAAAAGGCTAAGGAATAAAAGTATTCCATTAGTGTTGGTTAGATGGAAATTCCATAAAGGTTCAGACATGACATGGGAACCAGAAGTAGAGATGAGAGTGAAGTATCCACGCTTATTTGATGGAATCTAAATTCGGAGGACGAAATTCATATAAGTGGGGGAGAGTTGTAACACCCCAAGAATTTAGCTTAAAATAATAATAGACAAAAAAGAAGGGCTATTCTTGTGAAAGCTTTGAACTATGAGGATATATTGTATCTTAAGACTTGAAAGGGGGAACATAGCAATCTGAAGATATAACCTTCACGCGCAAATTGAACGTGGGATTGGGAGTTGAGGAAATTTGGGGCGGCAACGGTTGTAGGGCGTGGACATCAATAAGGAGGCAAATGGCTAGAGGGAACGCCACTTTTCTACTCCCTGTCATTGAGAAGCAAAAATCGATCGAGAGCAAGAGAAGGAAGCGAGAAAGAGAGACGGTATTCGAGAATCGATTCCAATGATCGAGGTAAGAAAACCTTGTTGTTTTCCCCAAATTGATGTCACTCACCATAGTGTGTGTTTGATTCACGTGATATTGAACTGATTGGTTGTTGAATTCATGAGTTTAATTTGATAAGTAGGTTAATTTATGAAGCTGTATGGTGGGGTCGAAATTGACATTGGGGTTAACTGGATTCAGAAATCACCATTCAAATTGTTAGAATGTATTGGGATTAAAATCTCATGCGTTGGTGGTAATTGAATATTTAATAGTGTCGATTTATGCGAATAACTCAATGAGATAATCAGATAAATTGTTGGGTCTCTGTGTGTGGTTGGTTCAGAAGGCACAGGATTGTGCAGAAGTACAGACCTGTCGCCATGGATTTTGGAAATTGAGTTGGTAGTGAGTTAAGAAAAGCAAAATGGATGAATTGTTTATACATTATTTGTGCAAAGTAAAAGTAGAAAATCCATACTGGAATGGGGCCTCGTGCCCAGTAGCTTTTAAAACAGAAGAAAGGCTATGTTGGCGAAATGTTTACAAGTTATGTATATATTTATATATAATATTTATATGGAAAGGCATTGATGATTGGTCCTTGACACATAACGGATGATGAAAGCTTATTATGTTATATATATATGTATATATATATATATAAATAAAGGTGAAAGAGATTTAGATAGAAAGCCACGTAGGTGTAAATGTGCAGGTCATGTATATATATTTACATATCCATTGTTATGTATATAAATATATATTATATAAATTTATGTATTTATGTGAAGGTATATTTATATATATATATATATATGTGAAGGGTGATGATGTCTCGTTAATTTACCGATTAGAAAATAATAGATCGAGTCTCAAGAACTCGTTTGGGGGTTTGTTAACCGAGTGAATTGGTTGTAAAAATGTAAATGCTTAAGGAAACATTATGATTTTGTGTAGGATTGAGAGCCATCAAGTGACGAGTAAATTGACACAAATCGAGGTGAGTTTCATATGACTTTTGAATGAGATACACGCAAGTATGTAAGTATGTACTTTTACGATTGATGATAAATTTTAGCATGCTATATTTTGTTAAATATGGAAATGCATGCTAGTACGTTAGATGATGCTTGAAATGACGATTACATGAATATGCACTGTTTTGTTGGGAACGATGATGATTAAAAATGTGAAACATTTGAGCATGTTATTATTTAAATACCGGATGAAATGCATGTTATGTATATACATGTTTCCTTTTTGATTAACTTAGATTGATGTGATGTGGCTATATGTGTGGGGCTCATTACCAGGACGCTGGTAGTGGACAGCGGTAAGCCGCATAGAATGAAAATAGTCGGTGCTTGTGCCGGAAGGGGTACTTTTAAGACTGGATTATGGGACGATAGTCAAGACATATGCTTGAGAGCACCTTGAACTTGACTAGGATGGACGGAATGACGGAGCCCCACCATGCCAAGTAGACGTATGAGATCTCAAACACGATAAAATGAGTTTTTAAATATATGCAATATATGCTTATAATGTGCATGACATATTATGAATAGCTTACGATATAAATGATTTGTTCTCACTTTATGACGTTTTTGTGATTTATGAATGAAGTTGCGGAAACCATGAACTCACTTAGCGTAAAGCTAACTTTAGCGTGTATCTCAGGATCAGGAAAGGTCGAGGTTTATAAGGGTAAAAGTCCGGCTTGAGGAACGTTTATGTTAGCATACTACCTACGTGCCTACTTTAAGTCTACTATGTTAAGTTGATGTTAGTATTTCAATTCCTTGTTTAAAGATTGTTGGTGTAATATTTAATATTTCCACTGCGATGTATTTTTAGGACAAATGTATGTCTAATTAAGTGTTGTTGTTCCGTTACGACCCGGTTGGTTTTGAGGGTGTAACATTTGATAACTCTAGAAATTGTACACGTGGTTCTCCTTTTGCTCTGAAAGTGGTCCCCCGTCACTAACTCCGTTAATTTTCTTTGTTAATATCAGGGGTATTTTTGTCCATCTAGGTTACTGTCGTAATTATCTTTAAAATTTTAAACATATAATCATTTTACATAACATATATGCATAAAAATACGATTTATATAAAAAAAAAACCAAAAGTCACTAAAAAAAGTGAAAAAAACAAACAAAAAATCCCTTCATCTTCAACATCAATCATCAACGCTCTCTCTCTCTCTCTCTCTCTCTCTCTCTCTCTCTCTCTTGGAATCTATACATCTCTATCTTTATATTTCTTCCTTCTAATCTCCATTTTCATTGAAGCATCAGTAATGGCATCTTCCTAATTTGGATCACCACCGATTTTCTTTGAATTTTCAACAATGACCATAGATCTAAGGATGCTTACTTTACAACTTCCTTCCGGGTTTTTCGAGGGATGAACACAAATCGATGGAATGGTGACGAAAGATCCTTTTTCTTCTTCCGTTTTTTGAGGGACGAACACTGATCTGGCTATGAACACAAACCTTTTTTTTTCTTCCTTCTACCGTTTCTTCCTTTTTTCTCCCCATTTTCACAGATCGGGTTTGCATTTTCGCAGATCTAGTTGCAACAAGTGAAGATCGTTGCTTTTCGATTTGAGTGGTGAAGCAAGGGAAGATTACATATTCAAAAATCTTTTTTAAATATTTCGATTTTTTATGTTAGAGATTTGTATTTGTATTTGTATTTAGATTTAGATTTAGATTTAGGTTATTGTTTCTTATGTATAAATATGATTTTATGTAAGTTCTTTAATATTCTTGAAATTTGATTTGTACGGACTTATATGATGAATGTTCTTGAGATTTGAGTTGTATGAATGTTTTTGATGTTCTTCATCAGTTCATTATAAAAGGTTTTGTATTGTATTTAGTTTTTTAAGGTTTTGATGATTTCTTGGATTTTATTTTTGGTTTTGTATAAGAAGTTTATAATACAACAAGAGATTCTTAATTTTTTATTGATGTTTATATGAGATCTTCTTGATGTTTATATGAGATCTTCTTGATGATATATGTTCTTGATGTTCATAGGAAAAGGGTGCTGGAATGGTATGTTTTGTTTGGTGTTCTTGATGTTAACCAAAGTTTTGGAAAACCACATGGACAAAAAATATTATTCATTCTAATATATATAATATACAAAATTTAACATAAATAGACAAAATGCCCTTGACACTAACAAAGGAAATTAACGGAATTAGTGACTAGGGACCACTTCCAAATCAAAATGAAAACCATAAGGATGATTTTTAGAGTTATCAAAGTATAGGTCTCATTTTCAAAGATTTCAGTAAACCACGAGGACCAAAATCAGAGTTTACTCTATAGATAATGAATTACAAAATACATTTTCCAAGAAATGTCATGATGGATTTATTTTAACTTCCCAAAATACGAAATATTAAGTTACCGATTTTTACGTATAAAACAATGACGTCATCCACGATTTATGTCAGATAGTGGAAGAGAGTTAGACGGTACTACCCAATACGTCTCTGTTCCTTTCTCCAGCTGTCATTTACCTATTTTTTTTATCATTAACTCTATATTAACTTTTCAAATAATCTTATATAAATACCCGAATAAATCTAAAATTTAAACCTTCCGTCTTTTCAAACTTTCTCGAACTTCTTCTTTCTCTCATAAACCTGCCACTGCATCTTCCTCTCAAATGGCACTTTCCAAGGTTTCAAAAGGCAAGGCTGCTGAAACACTTAATATTGTTGATCTTTCGTTTCTTAACTACAATTACGTAGCTAGATTCATAAAAGATCCTGATCATTCTGAGTTCGATGAGGTTGGCTCATTTCTTGAAACTTGCCCTCTTCAACATGCGTTTACACACGTTCCAAAAATGAGTAAGTTCTTGTTGGGTAATTTTTGGATTAACTGTGAGTATGACGATTCTACAAAAGAAGTTTGTTCATCTGTTCTGACTTCCAATGATTTAGCCTTCAATGTTGACGATGTAAAACGTGAATCATATGTTAAATTTCCTCCGGGGAATGAAGACGAAGAAATTGTAGAAACAATGAATTATGTTCAAGATGATACCTGGAAAAGTCCTGGAACCCTACTTCGTCGTCAAATCGGTGGAGTATGGAACTACTTGAACTACTTATTTATCCATGTTATTCAGTGTCTTAGTCGGAAAACCGGAGGTCTTGACCAATCGCCTAAATGCGTAACTCAGCTCACACATGCTCTAATTTTTTGTCACAAAATTGATTTTGGTCAATATTTTTTCGATGAAATATTGAAGACAATAAATGTTAATCAATGACGCCCTCAAGTAGCATATCAAAGATTTTTTTCTATGTTAATAGAAGAAAAACTTGCTGAAAAGTTGTCTGCTTCAACGAAAATAGCTTATGATTTTGAGCCCATATATATTGCGAAAATGCACTATACAAACCGGCAAATGAATGGGACAAGGCTCTTCCGACAGGTATGTTTAACAGGATAATTTTATATAAAAATATTTAGATTTAGATTAGATAGTTTAATTAAATTACAAATATTAAATATTAACTTTTATATATGTTTTTTAATTGCTATTTTTCACATCAGTTATGATTGAATTCGTTAAGAACCCTACAATGGTTTGGGAACTTGCCGAAGACGAGGTTAGACGTCAAAAACCACAACCGAAGAAAGTTATTTCAAAGAAAAAGAATGTGAACCCGATCATGGTATCCAAAAAATGTCCTCAATCATCACACAACAAACCTTCCATCAAAAGGAAAAAGGGTACTAAAAAGGGTGGAACTAACGAGCATGACACAGAGAAGAAAATCGTATTTGTTATTGAAGATACAAGTTATTTTGATGCTCAGGAACAAATAACACCTGGGCAAAGTCCTCCGAAATCGTATGGTCAGAGTCATCCGACATTCAATAACGTCGGATCAATGCTTTCAGAAGAACCAAATGACAACAAATCTTTGGTCATTCTTGATGAACTTGAAGATCTTCAACCATTTACGAATGATGAAGATGAAATAGTTTATACCGATGATACCGATTATCTTTTTAGGAATTTAATTCAGAATTCAAATGTTATATCTTCTCCAATTCATCAGGTAGATGATGAACAGACATGCATAAATATTTCATCCAGAAAAATATCTATTCATGTTCCACGATTGAATGAGCCGAAGCATAATTCTCCAACTAACTCTGCTACCAAAGAATCATCACCCGCAGCAATCTCAACAAAGCAATCATCAGAACCTCAGAAATCTTCTCTCGATAATATTGTGAAATCTGCCGAAGATTTAACGACTCATGTTCATCAGCATCAATTAACCAAACCTGAAATAAATATTGCGGCTACATCTCAGCCGAATTTACCGTCGCCATTAAGTAAAGAAATTGCCGAATCTATTGAAGATATCCATCGGCAATTTACTGCTTTGGGGTTCGATGCTTCGGTTACAAAACGAAGTTTGATAGTTTCACAAAATTAATGGATGAGCATGTAAAGCTTTTGGAGAACCATTCATCTCTTGAAGATCATGTCCGTTCCGGACTTAATGATCTCATAAAAATAACAGGTGATATTTTTTCTGTTGCCAATCTTCGGAATGAAGAAATGTTGAAGGCTCACACAAGATTATCATCTGTTGTTGAGGAGTTGAAGGGTAAAATCAAAGTACATGATTCCATGATTAGAACAAAAGTTGATGATATGGAGGTTGCATTTAATCGGCAACAAACCTCACACAATGATTTACTCTTAACTATCGTCGTACTTAAAGCTTCACCTAAAGCGAGAGAATCTGAATACCAAAAGTTTGCTACTGAAGTTGTAAAGGTTGCCGATACATCTCAATCCAACAATAGCAAGGCCATCCTAGAGTCCCTGTTATTGATTCAGAAGAAAGTGGAATCTTTAGAAGAAAAAACTATAAAACCTGCCGAATATAACCTCAATGTGAACGAAATATCTTTGGTCTTGAAGAGTTTGAGAGGTTAAATAATGTTGAGAAATTTTGTGTTGTTCAGGCGGCAGAGTTATATGCTATCCGTTGTTCATTGCATAAAACCAAAGTGGGTCCTAATATTGGGACTCATGTGTTAAAGGTAAAAGATGTTGATGATACCAACATTGAAAAGCAAGAGTTGATACTCATGAATAAAGAAGTGCAGGGCACAGGGGATCGATTGAATATGGATAAAAGTAGCTTTCCTGATGAACGTCCAATCGTACAAGATGAACAAAAAGGTGTCAGTAAAACGGACATGCTTGTTGAAAAGATGGATAAGGAAGAGAAGAATGAGGAATTGAATATTCGGGTTGAACCAAATATATCCGAAGATGCTATAAAGATTAAGAGAGATGACATCGGCAATAAGCCTTGGGGTTTATCTAAGAAAGAAATTGAAGAAGCATTGAAAGGTGGTCGGGATTTAGCTGGTAAACGAAATGTTAAAAAGTCATGTATCGGTCATGATATTTTGGAAAAAGATAATCCGAAAAAAACACCAGTCAAGTCGAATGAGGAGCTTAAAGAGTCCCGTATCAAATGGTACAGGAACATTATTAAGTTTCGAATGATACAGTTCCCTGATAACAAAACTCCAGATAGATGGTCCAAGTGAGTTTGACCAAAGTCATGATGGCATATACATTCATGTTGGAAGGGAGAATGGTGATAATCGGAAGGAGACACTTGTGAATTTGCAAAAACATGGTCTTGGTGAGTGGGTTGAGATATTGGGGCTGGTGAAGAAAGCGAATACCCAGTATAGAGAGACAATGGAGAAGTATGTTTTAGGACTTATGGTGAAGATATCAACCATTCGGAAGAATTACAATCTTCCTGCTGACCTTCTGAAGTTTATGAATTCAAAAGACTTTCAGATATGACATCATCTGTCAAATAAGTTGTATTTATATGTTGTTTGTATCCGAATTATGTAATATCGAATTATTAAATGGAAATTTATCCTATTTTCCCGTACAGTGTTATACTTACTTTATTGTGTTATTTATGTTCATGTTCATTTCATTGTCATCATAATTCATAATTTATGGTATATAATTGGATCAGTGAATTTGAAATTTAATTTTTAAACATTTAAGATTTAAGATGACCGTTTATATCTATCCCTATAAATGAGGGATGTTTTTTCCTTTTTAAATTCAAATTGACATAAATTAAAATAATTTACTAATTAGTTTTTTTTTTTAACTGAATAAGTAAACCGTTTGATGTTATCGTCTTCCCCATTATTCGACATTTGTAGTTACAAAACCCTAAATATGCATACAAAATTTTTTGTCGCTATAATATATATAATATAATATTGACTTCAATTACTCAACATCGTTGTTTGGTTCATATTATTTATACGTAATATATATGTTTTTAAGTTTATGATGTGGATTATATCGTCTTAATGCTTCCTGTCTTTCAATATTGTAGTTAAAATGGATAACAATGATCCTAGAGAAAAGAGAAGACTGAGGAAGATTATGTTGGATTCTAGCAAAAAGCAATTTGCTAACAGAGAAAAAACGCAATGTTCATTGTTAACTAAATCTTCAAACATACAGGAAAATGTTAGCCGTAAGTATATATTACTTCAAGTTATAAATGAACAATCATTCAATTATAATATTGTTTTATGGTTTTTACCAGATGGATCTTCTCAATGTGATGGAAGATATCCAACCATTTATCCTTCAAATGATGAAAATATGAATCAAAAAAGTTTTGGTGAATATGAACATGCAGCAGTTGGACGTTAATCTCCTAATTCAACAATTAGAATATCTTAATCTGATATCTCAAACGGTGAGTAATGTTTTTACACTATAGTTTATTAATGAGAAAATTGCATCAAAATAGAACTAACTTTCATCTTATTCCTATTTTAGGGAACCAACTTTTAAAATCGTTATTTTGGGGTCTAAGCTAAACTTTATGTTTATTTAAGGGTCCAGTTTACCTATTAACTTGTTAACGATGACATGGCTTAGGTCAATGACAACTATATGCCATGTCATATTTAAAATTTAAATAATTATAATGTAATATAATGACATGGCATCCATAATAAAAACTGACCATTTTTTTCTTTCATTTCACTACTAAAATTTGATATCATTATACATAATAATTTTTTTAAATTATGATGTAATCCCTTTCCATCTTCTTAGTATTAACAATCCCAACTCATCTTTCCATTTCATTCTTCTTCAATATCAACAACTCAAGTTCATCTTTCCATCTCAATAATAACAAAAAACTAATAAAAATTCAAAAAACGTGATTATCGGGGATACAAAAACACAAATCAAAATCATCAGTTATACATAAAAACAACCTAATTTACCAACAAAATCAAATATAAACAAAATAGATACAGATTAGAATTAGAATTCGAAGTTTGTATAAGATAAACAAGGATTTGTAAAACGAATTCCTAATTCAGGGAATCTATATATTTACAACCCAATCCGCACAAAAAGGGGTTTCAAATAAGAAATCAAACACTAGATCTGTGATGACTTCTTTGACTCGGGTGTCGATGATAACTGTAGTATATGGGGAGGATGACGAATCGACGGTGGTGATGTGCTGTAGGGAGATCTCTGAAGCAAAACTACATCGAGAGATCTTTAAAGTAACAGATCTGGAATAAGATGATCTTTAAACTATGGACAACGCCGACGGAGGAACGATGGTAGAAGACGACGACGGCATATGTGGCGATGGTGGAGAATGACGACGACAGAGGAGACGACCGTGGAGGGCGATGGCGGCGGAGACGACGGTGGAGGACGACTGCGACGACGAAGGAGGAGACGACGGTGGAGGACGACGGCGACGATGGTGGCTTACATGGTGATGCTAGAAAATGGTGATGATGGGTTGCTGATAAAAATGTTGCTGTTGGAGGCGATGAGGAGGGATAAAAAGTAGGGTTTCTTCCAAGTTTATTGTTTTTCTTTTTCTTTCAAGTACCATGACATGTAAATTTTATCTAATGACGTGGCTTTTTAAATAGTTATGTAAGCTTTTATTATTTATTTTTATCTTGCCACATCATCTAAGGTAACCGGTTACCTGCTTAACCGGTAAACCAGACCCTTAAATAAACATAAAGTTTAGCTTAGACCCCAAAATAACGATTTTAAAAGTTAGTTCCATAAAATAGGAATAAGATGAAAGTTGGTTCCATTTTGATGCAATTTTCCATTTATTAATAGTGTTCATTTGTTTATATAATTTAATATATGTAAATCAACGGCGTTCTGTTCAATTATTTTTTTCTTTACACATGGGTATTGAATATTGTATCCATATGGACAAGATGGTTACAGAGTTGATATTCATCATAGAGGTATAATGTCGAGTTCAGAAAATAAAAGGCATACTGTAACCATGAGAGAATATTTTGCATTTACGCTGCAAGATAGGTTAAATACGTTCTCGATTATCTTGAATGCAAGAAGACTTCTACAAAAATTTATTGTTGACGGTTATACTATGATTGAAAGTGAAAAAATGCATTACATACGTAAGCAACAGAAAGTACTGAGATGTGAAAGTTATGAAATCTTACGTAATGTACATCAACAAGGACATTCCACCGTATCTAAAATCGGTCAACGTGATATATTGTCGTCTTCTTTTATTGGTGGTGCGCGATAAATGTAGCAAAATTATTTGGATGCAATGTCTCTTTGTAATTGGTACGGATACCCAGATTTCTTCATTACGGTTACATGTAACCCTAACTGGCCAGAAGTGAAGCGGTTTCTTAAAGACACTACGATAAATCCGGAAGACAGACTAGATATACTTTGTCGGCTATTTAAGACGAAACTTGATGCACTAATAAAAGACTTCAAAAATAATTTCTTATTCGGTAGAGTTCAAGCAGGTATGTTAACGTCAACAAAATAGAATACATATTTTATATCCGAAATATGTATGTCATATGCATATATTAATTAATAATGTTTTCTTTCTATATAATCTTTCGGATGCATTATTCATTGTTTCATTGAAACAAATGTATTCCGAAAATTATAATTTCATGTATAAGAAAATTAAATTATCAAAAGATATATTAAAGTATTTGTTTTCATCAACCTATTAATATTAAATTGTTATTTCTTGTAGTTGTTTATACAGTGGAGTTTCAGAAGCAAGGTTTGCCTCACAGTGATATATGCCTATTTATGCACTCCCAATTGAAGTTACCTACTGTTCAACAAATTGATCCAATGATATCAGCTGAAATACCTGACATAAACAAAGATCCGGTGTTGTATTCACTTGTCAAAGAGTTCATGATTCATGGTCCTTGCGGTATACAAAATATTAAATGCCCATGTATGATTGACAGAAAGTGTTCAAAAAACTTTCCAAAACGTTTTTCCGAACATACATCTTTAGACGGTAATGGTTTCCCATTATTCGGAGACGTAATGATGGAAGATATGTTGAGAAGTCGGGTGTTAAGTTTGACAACAGAAATGTGGTCCCGAACAACAAATATCTTTTAAAGAGATATCATGCACACATTAATGTTGAATGGTGCAATCAAGCATCATCGATCAAATACTTGTTTAAGTATATCAACAAGGGACCGGATAGAGCTACAGTAGCAGTTGTTGAAAACAACAACGATTATGATGTCGGCCAAATCGTGTTTCAGCATGCGAAACTTCATGGCGAATATTCGGTTATGATGTTCACTATAGAACTCCGACTGTATTGAGACTACCACTTCATCTTCCTGGTCAACATCAAGTTGTTTTTGGTGAGGAAGATGATATTGACGATGTCATAAACTGAACTTCTATTGCATCTTCAATGTTCGTAGAATGGTTGAAATGTAATGAACGATGAAGATGCTCGGCGTCTTACCTACGTTGAATTCCATGTTTGTATGGAAACTTCAACCTCAAGTTTGGGAGCGTAGAAAGAAAGGTTATGCAATCGGAAGAATTCATACAGTTTCTCCAACACTAGGTTATTTAAGGATTCTTCTCAACAAAGTAAAAAGGTCCGAAGTCCTTCGAAGACATCCGAACTGTAAATGGAAGACTGTTTGCCACTTTTAGAGATGCATGTTATGATCTTGGTCTTTTAGATGACGACAAGGAATACGTCGATGCCATTAAAGAAGCAAGTTTCACCGGATCTGACTATTTTCTAAGGTCGTTAATTGCAATCATATTGATGTCAAATAGTTTAAGTAGACCAGAATTCATATGGGAAAAACATGACAATACTTGGCAGATGGAATTATGTATAACCAACGTCGTGCGCTAAATTTTCCAAGTAAGGAATTTAATTGGTTGAAAATAACATATATAAATTGTATTCTTTACATATACAATAATAATAATTAACTATTATGTCATGCATGTTACACATATATGCATATCTGATGTTCAATTGAAGAATTTGACGTTGTTTGAGAATGAGAAGATATTAATTCGGAATAATTTTTCACTTAGAGAATTTGATGGGATGTCGTATCCGGATGATGATTCAATTCAGTCTTCAAATACCATTTGATTGCCGAAGAGCTAGATTACGACATCGATAACCAAGAAAAATAATTTTGGCAACTATTAAGTGCTTTAACAAAGGAGCAAAGAGGTATATATGAAGAAATTATCAGAGCAATTCAAAATAATGAAGGTGGTGGTTTTTTCATATATGGTTATGGCGGAACAGGCAAAACCTTTTTATGGAAGACATTATCCGCATCAATAAGATTCATAGGAGAAATTGTTTTAAACGTTGCTTCCAGCGGTATTGCTTCTTTACTTCTTACTGAGGTAGAACAACACATTCTCGGTTTAAAATCCCTCTGGTTCTTAATGAAGATTCTCTTTGGTATATAGAACCGAATACTGAAGTTGCAATGTTAATAAGGAAAACTAGCCTCATTTTATGGAATGAAGTACCAATGGTACATCGGCATGCATTTGAAGCTTTAGATAGAAGTAGGAATGACATATTTGGTGTTAGGGGTATTTCAGGTTCCGATGAACTTTTCGGTGGAAAGGTTGTGGTTTTTGGAGGTGATTTTCGGCAAATACTCCCGGTGATTCCTAATGCAAATAGACAACAAACTATCAACGCGTCATTAAGTTCATCTTACATTTGGAATGAATGCAATGGCGTTGACAAAAAACATGAGGTTAAGTGTTGATAATGAAGATGCCGATACAGAAGAAACAAGGAATTTTGCAACATGGCTATTGGATTTAGGAGAAGGCAAGCTTGGTAATGGCAATGATGGTGAAGAAGTTATCGATATTCCTGATGACCTTCTAATAACCGATACAATAGACCCGATATCATCTTTAATAGAATTTGTGTATCCATCTATTCTAAATATGAATAATTCATTCTATTTTCAGGAAAGAGCAATTCTTGCACCTAAACATGAAGTCGTTCAACAGATAAATGATCGGCTACTATCAATGTTTCCTGGCCGAAAAAGGGAATATCTTAATTCTGACAGTCTGTGTGAATCAGAGCAGGTTGGACAAGATTTTGATCCGAACTTGTACTCGCCTGACGTATTAAATGGTTTAAAATTGTCTGGTATGCCAAACCATAGCATTGTACTAAAAGTCGGTGTGCCAATTATGTTACTAAGGAATATTGATCAGAAATCTGGATTGCGTAATGGAACTAGACTGCAGGTGGTATCTTTGGGTAATCGGGTAATAGAAGCGAAGATCATATCTGGAATAAATATCGGATGCCGAAGTTTCATTCAAAGAATGTCTTTGGTACCTTCCGACAAACGAAATCCTTTTAAGTGTCAACGGAGACAGTCTCCAATAGCTGTATGTTTTGCAATGACGATAAATAAAAGCCAATGACAATCTATGTCGAAGGTTGGTTTGTTCAGAACTAGTTTTCACACATGGTCAATTGTATGTAGCTTTTTCCATGGTAAAAAGTCGGAATGGTCTAAATATATTGATTAGAGATGATGATGGTGTAATTAGTAATAGTACAACTAATGCTGTGTATAAATAAGCTTTTTGTAATTTATGAGATGTGGTTTTTTTTATAAACTTCTTAAACAATTGTGTAAATGTGATTGAATATTTATTTATTATTTAATTTATACGTTATGTCTATCTTTCTCTTACAATAACAATACAATTTTCGTTTTTATAATCCAGTCTTGACTGCAAATTATGTATTTAAAGTATGTGTTTACCGAGTTGCTAATGATCGAAATAATTAAAATTGAAGATGAACTATATTTAAGTATTATTTTTTTCTAAAAATAAATTAATATATAATTAAATTATTTTTATGACTATTATTGTACTTATAAATTTCTGTTGGTATTTTTTTTACTTTCAATTCTGCCCATTGACCCGTGTGTTATTTAATTTTTCATTGACAAATTATTTAATTTTAAATATGTATATTATATTTTGGATCAAATCTTAAAAACAAATGAAATCTTAAAATTTTAATTCCATTCCCCCTTTTTATTTTAAAAAATTTCATCCCTCCCTCCCGCTTTTTTCCCCTATTCCCCGCCAAGACCCTAACCCTTCCTTTCTTCTAAACAATATAAGTGAAGAAACCTTATTACCAAAAAATTCAGCCTCCCTTTGCCTCTCCTTCTACCCTACACGTCTCCCTCCTCCCTCTCTTTTAACAGCAACACCAACGTTGTCGGCCTCCTCCAGCCACACTACCATCACCGTCGCCCTTCTCCGGCAAGACCACCACTGTCTTCGGCCTCTTCCAGTCACGCCACCACCGCCGACTCCCTTCGATGAAGACCACCGCATCAACTGCCACAACGCATCACCTTTCACATCGAAGACCACCGCCGTTTTCAATGGCCACCATCGTTAGCACAAGGTTTGATTATTTCCATACGTGTTGTCCCTTTATCGACGATTTTCTCCAATCAAAACCTTCAGATCCTTTTTTATAAAAGAAAATCATATTTGTTTTTTAAAAATCGTCCAGATCTATGCTGCTACAAACAAATCAAACTTGTTTTTAAAAAGGTTTCATATATGATTTTTATAAGAAAATTTCTAAGAAAAAACTCTAGATATGTTTTTAACAAAAAATATCTAGATCTATTTTTATAAGAATATTCAGACTTGATTTTAAAAAAAAAGTTTAAAAATCCGTTTTTTATACAAAAATTTCATATAGATCTTTTGAAAAAAATCAAGATCTGTTTCTAATAAATATGCAAACGTGATTTTATAAAAAAAGAAAAGAATTCATGACAGTTTTTACAAAGAAAAAAAAATCAGATTTGTCCTTGAAAAATATTATAGATTGGTTTTGTATAATTTTGTTTGATCTGTTTGTAAATATTAATTCAGATTTTTTTACAAGGATAATAGTGTAGAGTACTATTCACATATGGTTGAATATTTAATTTTCATCTTGTGATTGTTGCAGGAAAAAAATTTGGTACAAGAATGCAAGCTTTGAAGATTTATAAAAAATGTAATAGGTTTATTAAATTTTTTGATTAAATATAATTGTAAAGAATAATAGAGTTTATTTAATATCTATTATTTATAGAAATATATGTTGATTATGTATTTTTAGAAAATTGATGTGTATATTTAGAAATATTGTAATAGGTTTATTAATTTTTTTGATTGAATATAATTGCAAAGAATAATAGAGTTTATTTAATATCTAATATTTATAGAAATCTGTATTGGTCATATATTTTTAGAAAATTGAAGTGTATATTTAGAAAGTTGATTATGTGTTTTTAGAATACGGATGTGTATATTTAGAAAATTGTTTTGCATAATACAATGTATAAAAAATAAATAAAAAATCACAAAAAAACCATTAGTGACCGAAATCCGTCGCTGATCCGTGGCTGATATAGTCGGTCGCTGATATTATCGCTGATAGGGTACGTCGCTATTCCGTCGCTGATAGATCCGTCGCTAATCCGTCGCTGATACGTTGCTTCATAGTTTCGTCGCTAATTCGTCGGTCATAGCATCAGCTACCACCAAATCAGCGACAGGCTATCCGACGGATTAACGACGTAATTAATCTTTAGCGACGGAATTATTTAATTTTCTTTTTTATTTATTTTTTAAAGAATTCTTGTCGCTAATCCGTCGCTACTCAGCGACGGATCTTTTCCGTCGCTGAATAGCGACGAAATTTAAGAATTTTTTTAATCTAACAAAAAATTAAAGATTTCCGTCGCTGATCCGTCGCTGATCCGTCGCTAATTAGCGACAGAACATTTCCGTGGCTGATCCGTCGCTAATCAACGACGGAACATTTCAATCGCGACGGAATTTACGTCGCTGCTAGGGACGGATTAGCGATGGATGTTTCATTTTTTTATTTTCTTATGTATATACATGTGTACGTGTATGTGTGTAGTAGATGGTTCGTGTTATATATATATACATGATATGTTAATTTGTGCATTAGTTTGCTAACCGTATATATGTATATGCGCTGTATATATGTTTTTATGCATGTGTATAATAATGTATGTGTGTGTTGTTTCGTAACCACGTATATATGATATACGTGTTGTATATATGCACGTGTACATGTATATATGCACGTGTACATGTATATATGTATGTATGTAGAGGAAAGTTCAAATGTGAACTCAAATTTGGTTGTGGACGTGAGGACGAATGAGAGCGCGGCACATGTCTGAATGTAGTATTATTCAGACTGAATAATAAAGGAAATATTTAGATGAATCAGTAATTCATATGGGTATGAAACAGATTCAGTTCGTCGGTCGAAATGAGTTCAAAGTTGTTAACAAGCGACGTTGCTGATGAATGCTACGATGAAACACCGTATTTCGATGAACCCGTCGGAATCGATGAATCGTTCAGAAAGGATACAAGAGATGGATCTGCAGTATTTTCTGATGATGAAGACGACTTCATGGATAATTCATGAAGCACAGTTGACGAAGAACAATTGCAGCTTCAATCATATTGATAAGAATTAACTTCACTAGTTTCTTGTTTCTTCTTCCTTTTATTCTATTAGCAAGATGATTTAATCGCTGGAAATATTAATATTCATGGAATGAATATCGTTTACCAATTAATGCAATCCCTTAAATTGTGTTAATACCATAACAGAATATTCGTATTTTAATGTGGTCTCATGGGTCTCACGAAAACAGGTTGGTCTTACGTGATCCCATGTCTATATATATATATATATATATATATATATATATATATATATAGGTGGGGGTTCAAACGAGAACACCTGTGATTTACGAAAATGCGAGAACAGTTGTGGGCCTCATAATTTTTTTATAATATAAATAATGAAAGTAAATCATTAAGAGTGGTTTTGTAATTTGGTATTTTTCCTAATTTTTAGTTTATAATAATTAATTATATTTATCCCATGTTTTTAGAGATACATCTGATCATGCAGTTGGAAAGACCCTTGTTTATCGAAATTTACTCTTCATGGATGCACACCTGGAAACATTCTTGTTTAGCGAACTTTACTCTTCATCGATTTCTACTCATCGTTTCTGATCGTGTTCTACTGTGATAAAAGTCGATTCCATTGTCAATATATCAAAGTTATGAAGGATTCAAGTGTTCTTGGTAAGCAACCTGTTGATGTTCGTGATGAAGCAATTGATTATCATATGATGATTTTGAAGATTCGCTAGGGTTATCCGAAGAATATCATTCTGAAAATAGTTTAACTGAAGATGAAGTTGATGATGATAGTTTTGAAGATCATGATGGTAGTTTTGATGATGATGATGATCATGATGGAGGTAGGGTATTTTTACGTCTTTTTTATAATTCTTGTTTCTTATCACATGATCAAGTGCAAGTATAAGAGTTTTTGGATTTTTAATGTATTTGTATTATTTTGTTTGAGTTTAATGCAATAGTATGGTTTTTTAAGTAATTTGTAGTTTGAAAATTCTTGTTGTCAAAACATAGTAGGGTTATAGGAATACCTTTAGAATCTTATCACATGTGATAAATTGTATGTTGGATTATTATCACTGTGATAAAGATGTGATAATGTGAGAAAGCTGATTATACTCACTGTGATAAAGCTGTGATAATATGATAAAGCTGGTTGAACACAATATGCTTATTTGAAGCATGTTGTTAAGTAGGTATTTCGTATATGATTCAGCTATATTGAAGTTGATCACATTTGACATCATTATTTTATTAAGTGATAAAGATGTGATAATTAAATAAGAATGTGATACCTGTTAAATCGCTAGTCGTATCTTGGTTCTACAAGTGAAAAGATGTGATAATGAAATAAGAATATGAAATCGCTAGTCGTATAATCGTACTTTTTTCAACTGATACTATTTTTATTGGATTTTCTCCCGGATATCATTCGATATGGATCTTATCACCTGAATATCGGAACTGTTTTTTATATATATATGATGGTGATAATTCAAAGTAAACACGCAGATTACAATTTTTCCCTTCCACGTTATGGATATAGTTGAATTGTGTTTAATATTATATTTAATTTAAAAATTAAATTTATTTGCATTGTTATCACATCTGTTGGTAATTACTTGGTTGTTAAGTGTTCTCGCATTCTCGTAAATCACAGGTGTTCTCGTTTGAACCCTTACCTATATATATATATATATATATATATATATATATATATCTGTAGGGGCAGGTGATAACTCTATATTTTAGAGTTATTACATGCCTTTTATTCCTATTTTATTTAGTTCAAGCTATAAAATAATTGTTCAAGCTATAAAATAATTGTTCAAGCTATTTGTGAGTGTTTTCATGTTTTGGAACCATTTATGACGATTTTACATCAAAAATCGTATTTTCATCGGAACTGGTACCCGGAGTGACCACTCCGCCATTCAGATTCAGCCATTCGATTAAGCCAACTACTGGAGGCCAACTAGGTGCTGTCTGGGAGACATAAAAACTGATAAGGTGGCTCACAAGTCCTACTTTCTGCTTAGAGTTGAAGAGAGGACAAGAAAACATGCCAAAAATGTTATTTTATTCTAAAGTAACCTTTTTGGTAAAAGGTGATTTACCCCATGGATGTTTGTGCTTTCTCTTGAGACAAGGACCCTTGTGCAACTCTTGTACATGCTTCTAGCCTACTATATAAAGGCTTGAAGCATTTACTCAAAGACGTTGAATTCATTCATGAAGTAGTTAATTCTTAGACATTGGTACATATATTTTAGAGAGAGAAGTAGTTTAGCATTTACTTTAATTTGATTTCTTGCAAGTAAGATTTAATTTATGTCTTTAATTTCCAGCAACTAGTGTAATTTTACCTTCAGTAATTTATATTAACTGCAGTAATTTAGTTTATAGCTTTGAATGACAGTATCGACGAAAGTGGGCACTACGACTCTCCAGTTTAATTTCAAATCTTTTTAGTATGGATTATTGCAGTATTTTAATTTCTATTTTCTACTCTTTTCTAGTCATTAACTAAACTCTTTTTGAGATGTAGAAAATGAGAAGTACCCGGACTTTATGTAAAATTATTGAGTAGTTTTTATACATATTTTTACCCCTTTTTGACTTGGTCATTCATTGTTCGATAATGCCAATGATGCGGACAAACTAATAACTTGAAATTGTTTACTGTCTAGTTTCAGATCCAGTGCGATGACCATTTTACTAAATCAAGTATTTAATATAAAATGCGGGGAAAATCACAACTACATATCTTCCTTTAATTATAAGAACTTTGTTAAGTTATTTCACCAAAACCAACTCAATATATTTTGCTTCCTCTCTAATCGAAACTTGTAAAAGGAAGTTCATGAAAACGATAGTGTCTTGATTAAGTTCCAGTCCTTGAGGATACGATATTTGGTTCTTACCACTTTATTACTTGGTAAACGATCATAGTGACCAGTGTATACTTGCGATGTCCACTATGGACTGAGTTGCTAACCTCACTGCAATTACATATCACATTTCGCACGTACCAAGTTTTTGGCGCCGCCCTGCAGGGGATTGGCGTGATTTTTATCTCAAGACATTAGTTTTCATTCGAGCCGAGTAACTTGTTTTTCTAAGCTTTTTGTTTGCATGTTGTATGCCAAGGCTACAACATGTACCTCTTTTTACACCCGATCCTGAAATTGAACAAACTTTTAGGTGAAGGCATAGAGATGTTAACGCTAATTGGTCAACTCAAACTCCGATTGAGACCATGGCGGATGCAAATCCTTCTCCACCTCCGGAGAACACGATACATGTTGCCGATGACAAAAATCCTAAAATACAGGATTATGCAACTTCAGGATTAAATCAATTAGTTTCCGGAATTACTCCTCCCAACATTATCGCAACGCATTCTGAACTTAAACCGGTGATGTTCCAAATGATCCAAACCATTGGTCAGTTTGGAGGTCTATCGTCTGAAGATCCACATTCTCATTTAAAGTCATTTTTGGAGATTCCGGATGCTTTTTCATTTAATGGTGTACCCGAAGAAGACTTTAGGCTGAAACTCTTCCCTTTTTCATTAAGATATAGAGCCAAAGCTTGGCTAAATTCAGAAGCACCCAACTCGATCACCACTTGAAAAGATCTTGCGGAAAAGTTTTTACAAAAATTAATACTTTCCTCCCACAAGAAATGTTAAACTGCGTAATGATATTTTGTTGTTTAGACAAGAGACGGATGAGGCAGTCTCGGATGCATGGGAACATTTTAAGGAACTTCTGCGGAAGTGCCCACATCACGATATTCCACATTGCATCCAATTGGAAACCTTTTACAATGGTATCTTCAATGCTGCAAAAATCATCCTAGATGCAACAACAGGTGGAGCCTTTACGGCTAAAACCTATAATGAAGCTCACAAAATTTTGAAAAAAGTCACTAATAATAACACCGAATGGTCAGATCCAAGAGCACTTCCAGCTGAGAGCTCTCATATCGATTCAGATGCATTTAAGCTATGAATGCCCAATTAGTTGATTTAACTAAACTAGTTTTAAATAGAAACAAAAATCAGGTGAATTCTGTAGTGACCACTCCATAACTCCCAGAAAACTGTTCTTTCTGTGGAGAAGAGCACAGTTATGACCTTTGTCCTGGTAACCCCGAAGTTGTCAATGCCATAGGAGCTCAGTCTAGAAACAGCCTATTTTCGCAGACTTACAATCCCAATTGGAGAAATCACCCGAATTTCTCTTGGACTTCAAATTCAAGGACTCCAACCCCCTGGGGCGAGTCAAGGACCTACACGTGCACAAAATCCTCCTGGATTTAATCAAACTCAGTTTCAAAACAGTCAGCCTAATTTTCAAAGTGGACACTCCCCACAAAACTTTCATGGTGGGCTGTTTTCACAAAGTTTTCAAAGTGGACACGCTCCACAGAATTTTCACACGAGTCAACCTCCACAGAATTATCAACATAGGCAACAATAACACATGTCCGATACTCAACCTTCACTTAAGTCTATGCTCAAAGGTTTCATGAACCACACCCAAGCCGCAATGAGGATTTTTGAGACCCAATTAGGACAATTAGCCGCTGAGGTTAAGAATCGACCACAAGGTAGCTTACCTAGTGACACCCAGCTTCCTAAAGGGGTACCAAAGGAGAAGGTTAAGGCCATATCACTTAGGAGTGGTAGAGATACTACGATCGGATCTGACCCTAAGTTAGATAGTTCGGAGACCGTAGCAACAACTTTGCCTAAGACCATAGTGCCCACTCTTGTAAGCAATACTGTGTCTACTCCTCCCATAGAAGTAAGCAGTCCTATTCCACCTACTAATGAGGTTCCAAAAGACTCATCCAGCAAAGCCAAGACCACTAGTATTTCACATCCCAAGGTTACACCACCAATCGATCCAATATATCTTCCATTTCTAGAAAGATTGAAAAACAACAATGTCGATAATCAATTTAAAAAGTTTTTGGACATTTTCAAACAACTCCATATCAACATTCCATTGGTAGAGGCTTTAGAGCAAATGCCAAGTTATTTGAAGTTTTTGAAAGATATTTTGAACAAAAAACGGAGATTGGAAGAGTATGAAACAGTGGCGTTAACCAAGGAATGTAGTGCTATTCTTACCAACAATATTCCACCTAAGATGAAAGATCTGGGTAGTTTTACTATCCCTTGCATTATTGGAGGTCAAGAAGTTGGTCATGCTCTTTGTGACTTAGGGGCAAGTATTAATTTGATGCCTTTGTCCATGTAGCTTGGTATCGGAGAAGCTAGACCCACAATCGTGACTTTACAACTAGCGGACTGATCCATAACTTATCCAAAAGGTAAGATAGAAGATGTGTTTGTTCAAGTGGACGAACTAGTTTTCCTCGTTGATTTTATAATTTTGGATTATGAAGCGGATAAAAAAGTGCCACTCATTTTAGGACGTCCATTCCTTACGACCGGGCGAACTTTAATTGATGTGCAAAAAAGGGAACTTACTATGAGAGTCCATGACCAAGAAGTCACCTTCAATGTCTTTAAATCCCTTGAGTACATTAAAACATAAGGGTGTTCGTCCATTAGTTGTTTAAGTAGTGATTGTGTGAAGGAGATAGTGAGTATTGAGAGTGACCACTGTACTGGCAGCTTTCGAGCAACTAGATTTCACTGACAGATATGTCCAAAAACCATCCATAGAGCAACCCCCTGATTTAGAGCTAAAACCTTTGCCTTCCCACTTAAAATATGCTTATCTCGCTAAAAATGACAAACTTTCGGTCATTATTTCGTCTAAGTTGAGTAAGGAACAAGAGAAACAGTTGGTAGATCTTCTATCTAGGCATAAAAAGGCTTTAGGTTGGACTATATCTGATATCAAAGGAATTAGTCCCTCTTTGTGCCAGCATAAGATTAACCTTGAGAGTGACCACTCTGGAAAGGTACAACCTCAAAGGAGGTTGAACCCAATCATGAAGGAGGTGGTTAAGAAAGAAATATTGAAGTTTTTAGACGCAGGAATCATGTACCCTATTGCAACCGATAGTTGGGTGAGTCTCGTGCAATGTGTTCCCAAAAAGGGAGGCACAACCGTTATCACAAACGAGAGGAATGAGCTCATTCCCACTAGGACTTGACCGGGTGGCGTATTTGCATGGATTATAGGCAACTTAACCTAGCCACCAAAAAGGATCAATTCCCCTTGCCTTTTATCGACCAAATGCTTGATAGGTTAGCCGGAAATGAATTCTATTTCTTTTTGGACGGATAGTCCGGTTATAATCAAATCCATATAGCCCCCGAGGACCAAGAGAAGACCACCTTCACTTATTCTTATGGTACCTTTGCTTTCCGAAGGATCCCTTTTGGGTTGTGCAATGCCCCCGCAACATTCCAACGTTGCATGATGGCAATCTTTTATGATATGATAGAGGACACTATAGAGGTGTTTATGGATGACCTTTTGGTGATAGGACCTTCATCGGAGGAATGCCTTAAGAACTTGGAGAAAAGCCTAGAGAGATGTGAGATGCATGACCTTATCCTAAATTAGGAGAAGTGTCATTTCATGGTCCAAGAAGGTATAGTCCTAGGTCATCTTGTGTCTAAGAGAGGACTGGACGTAGATCGAGCCACGTTAGAAGTGATTGAGCAACTCCCTGAGCCTACTACCGTTAAGGGTATTCGTAGCTTTTTAGGACATGTCGGGTTCTATATGAGGTTTATTAAGGACTTCTCCAAAATAACCAAACCTTTGTGCACAGTTTTACAACATAACCAGAAGTTTGAGTTTACCCAAGACTGTAGGAAGGCGTTTGAAACCATAAAGAAAGCCCTTGTTACTGCGCCCATAGTGACCACTCCAGACTAGACTCTTCCATTTGAAATTATGTGCGATGCTAGTGAGTGGGTTGTTGGGGCTGTTTTAGGATAGCGATAAGATAAAGTATTTCACCCCATATACTATGCAAGCAAGACTCTAATTGAAGCCAAAATTAATTATACCGTCACGGAAAAAAAGTTGCTTGCGGTGGTGTTTGCTTTTGATCGCTTTAGATCCTATTTGATAGGCACGAAAGTCATAGTGCACACTGACCATGCAGAAAGTAAGTATTTCATAAGCAAGGCTGATTCTAAGCGTAGACTAATCCGTTGGGTACTTTTTTTACAGGAATTCGACCTTGAAATTGTTGATAGAAAAGGGATCAACAATCAAATTGCATATCATTTATCCCGACTTGAGAAGATAGTGACCACTCAGGAACCAACTCCGGCTCAAGAAAGATTTCCGATGAACAATTGCTAGCTATTCAGCATCATGACCCAGGTGCTCCTTGGTATGCCGATATAGCTAATTTTTTGGCATGTGGCCTTAAACCTCATGGCATGCGTGGTCAACCATTTAGGAGATTTTTAAAAGATTGTAGACAATATGTTTGGGATGACCCATACTTATAGAGAGTAGGGACTGACCAAATATTGAGAAAATCTGTTCACGGAAACGAGATACACCAAATTCTACAAGGTTGCCACACAGCCCAGTATGGTGGCCACTTCGGTGGACAACGTACCGGTGCTAAAAGATTTCAATGCGAATTTTATTGGCCCACAATTTTCAAAGATTCAAATGAATTTGTAAAACAATGTGAACAATGCCAAAGAACCGGAAATATTTCTCAAAAGAACGAAATGCCACTTAATAACATTTTAGAGGTGGAACTTTTTGACGTTTGGGGAATAGAATTTATGGGTCTGTTCCTAAACTCCAACAACAACCAATACATATTAGTCGCGGTGGATTACGTTTCAAAATGGGTCGAAGCCATTGAATGCTCTTCTAACGATGCAAATACCATGGTAAAAATTTGCATAAAAATATTTTCACTCGTTTTGGAACACCACAGACTTTGATAAGTGACGAAGGAACCCATTTCGTAAACAAGCTCATGAGCTCGGTACTCGCAAAGTATGATATACATCACAGAGTGGCCACTGCTTACCATCCGCAGACTAATGGGTTGGCCGAACTCTCAAACCGAGAGATTAAAGGCATTTTGGAGAAAGTTGTTAAACCTCACCGTAAGGATTGGTCAACAAACCTCGATGACGCTCTTTGGGCCTATAGAACGGCCTACAAAACTGCTTTGGGTATGTGTCCCTTTAAATTGGTTTTTGGCAAAGCTTGCCATTTATCAATCGAATTGGAGCAAAAAGCCTTTTGGGCCTTTAAGGAGCTTAATATGAGTGAAGATGCAGCGGGAACCAAAAGGTTTTTGCAATTGCACGAGTTAGATGAGCTTCGTTACCATTATTACGAAAACGCAAAACTCTACAAGGAAAAGACTAAGGGGGCGTTTGGTTCGCAGAATGGAATTGGCTGGAATGGAATCTGTCAACGGAATTTGACTTTAAAGGAATTGGAATTGGAATGTTGTCAGGTTTGACCACCTGTTTGGTTGGCAGAATTGGAATGGAATCTGTTGAAGGAATTGGAATCTGTTTGTTTGGTTCACAGAATGTAGCCTTGGAATTAGAATGAAATTCCGGTAAATGACTAAAATACCCTTTTTATTAAAAATAGTTTTAAAACTAAAATTACTTTCTATAGCATTAAGCCACTTTCTATAGCCACTTTCTATAATTTTAAAACTAAAATTAGTTTCTATAACCACTTTCTATAGCATTAAGCCACTACCAAATGTCTATAGCTAAGCGAATAAGCTCTCAGTATTAAGCCACTGCCATTCTATAGTATTAAATCTCAATAGCTCTCAGGATTAAGCCACTGCCATATCTCTCAGCATTAAGCCACAACCACTTTCTATAATATTAAGCCACTACCAAATGTCTATAGCTGAGCGAACAAGCTCTCAGTATTAAGCCACTGCCATTTCTGTAGTATTAAGTCTCAATAAGCTCTCAGCATTAAGCCACTACCATTTCTCTCAGCATTAAGCCACTGCCATTTCTATAGTATTAAGTCTCAATAAGCTCTCAGCATTAAGCCACTGCCATTTCTATAGTATTGAGTCTCAATAAGCTCTCAACATTAAGCCACTGCCATTTCTATGGTAAATGAAGCTAGCCTTTAAGAAAGAAAATAGGTAAATCCATACACAGATCGAGAAGCAACAACATAATCATATCAAGAATAAATAGATCGAGAAGCAGTAAGAGAAGCATATCGAGAATAAATAGATCGAGAAGCAGCAAGAGAAGCATATCGATAAGCAACAGAAGCATACCTGAGAAGTAGAAGACCAGATCGAGAGAAGTAGCAACGATGGTCGGAGAAGCAGCAGATCAGTGTTGCAGCAATCACGGTGGTCGGAGAAGCAACGTTCAGGTGTGATGATCGGAGAAACAACAACTTCCAGGTGCGATGAGAAGAGAAGAGAAGAGAGCAGATACGTTGAAGTGAAAAGGGGGTGTCGGCTAGGGCTTAGTTATTTTTTAGATGAGGGTATTCTAGTCATTAATAATAGAACCAATTCAATTCCAAGGAAATCCCATGGCTAAGGGAAGGAATCTCAAGTTGCTCAATTTTGGAATTCTTAGGAATTTACCAAATTCCACTTCTTGAAAAATATGAACCAAACAAGGGAATTGGAATTTGGTCAAAGGAATTCATATTCCAATTCCACCAGATTCTATTCTATTCCGGCGAACCAAACGCCCCCTAAGATGTGGCATGATCAGAGAATAAATCATAGAAAGTTTGAGGAAGGACAACAAGTGCTCTTATTTAATTCCCGACTCAAACTCTTCCCGGGTAAGCTAAAATCTCGTTGGACGGGACCATATACTGTGGTCAAGGTAAGCCCTTTTGGAACCATCGAACTCATGGCACCTAGTTCTGGAGAAATCTTTAAGGTTAACGGACATAGAGTAAAACACTTTCTCAGCGAGAGTACCCACTTTGTCCCTGTTCAACCTGAATGAGACATATCCATGATGAGGTGCAAGTAAATATTTTATTTCATTTATTTTTCACCTTTTATTGTTATTTTTGGTGTTTTATTTCATCTTTTGTAGGTAATTTAGGTAAATGCTTCGAAATTCTCGGATCTGAAGTGACAATGTCCACTCTGTTATCTGTACCTGCTGGGTGACTGTCGATGTGACAGCTGCCACCCAAGGAGCCCCAATAGTCAAACCCTACTACCTATAAGCCTCCAACCTTTCAACTTTAGTCACCTTTTGGTGCAACAATAAGAGTACTCAAGTACTTATCTTTTCAAGATAAACCCTTTGGATCTCCTTTTCCCTCCTAATTTCTTTAACCGGATGTTATTATTATCCAAAGGATTTTAATTAAAAATTATTTTTAAAATCTAAAGGAAACTTTTTTGTCCCCTTTTGAAAATTATAAACTGGTTATTTTTATAACCCGGTTGGTTTTTGATTTTTGGGATTTAAAATTATTTTCTTTTTATTTTTCAAATTTAAAGAATTAATTTTCTAAATTAAAAATTCAAACCTTATCTTTTTACCATCAATAACCGTTTCCCCCTTTTTCCAAAAACCATCTAACCTCCATAATTAACCTTTTATTCTCCATATTCTTCCATTAACCACCATTTCTTCCACTTTTCTCTTATTTTCAAGAGACAAACTTTCTCTCCAAGATCTCTTTACTTTCTAAGTCTCATTTGTTCAATGGCATGAACAAAGAGGACCCTTGCTTCTCCTCACCCAAACACTCGATCCACTCGCCGGAGACTAATCACCACCGTCGATACACCACAGGAATCTTTGCCGGAGATGGAGCACATCGAAGCCGACGAGCGTGCTGCTCGTATTCTGACTAAGTACCTCAACCAACTACCCACCAACACCGAAGTTACTCAAGAAGACCCCGTAAACACCAATGAGGTGTTTTCAGAATCCAAAGCAATCTCCGACACCGGAACCACCACCTCAGAGGTTGATGCTCTTGAGAAGATACAAGGCTGAAATGGCCAAAACAAAGGCCGACCTTGCTGAAAGAATGAGGGTTTTGGAGAAGAGAAAGGCTGAGATCATTCGAAAGAAAGAAGAGGAGGAGAATAGATTGAGGATGGAGGCCGAAAGAAAACAGAAGGAAGATGAAGAAAGGATTCGACGAGAAGAAGAGGAAAGGATTCTAAAGGAGGAAGAAGAAAAACAGAAAAAGGAAGAGGAAGAGAATCGGTTGCATGAAGAAAGGGAGAAGAAAAAGAAGTGGGAAAAGAAACAACTAGAGGAGAAGAAAAGAGAGTTAGATCAGAAGAGAAGGGAGACTTTAGAAAAGAGGGCCAAAATGGAGAAAAAGATAAATGATGAGGGCCCTGTCCAAGAAATTCTTAAGGTTCAAAGCAAGGAAGATGACAAAAAGAAGAAGGGTAAGGGAAAACAGAAACGGAAGGAGAGAGGAGAGTTTGCAGAAGAAGAGATGCCTTCAAAGAAGAAGAAAGGAAGGGGTGCAGCAAGCAGTTCCGGAGTGACCACTCCGCGTTCAGCAATGTCTCGTGCCTCTAGTGTGCCCTCTGATGCACAAGGTAATTCCCCTTCCCAAGAATCTGATAGTCTTTTGCATGATTCAGCAGAAGGTAGTGAGAGCAGTACCCAAACCCCCAAGAAAAGCACGGTGATCGGAAAGCCGAGAACTTTAACAACAGTAGCAGCAGCAAAGCAGTACACAATACTCGTGGGTAGAAAACTCAATATGGAGAAGGGTTTTGATGAGGAGTTCTTGAAGCAACATGTATTTGTCAAGGAAAGGATCATTGAGCATTCGTGGACCACTATTGCATGTGCATCCCGCAAGGCTAACACCTCGGTTGTCCGAGAGTTCTTTGTGGAGGCAGCCGGTCGCCCAACTAAGAAGGTTAGTGTTCATGGTATTATGGTTTATTATGACGGTCTCACTATCAACCGAGTCCTTGGCCTGAAACGGCCAGAATCGTGTTTATTTACGACCCTCATGGAAGGTCTTAGTGATGAAGATAAGTTGGACAGTAGTGATACCCTTTGTGTACAAGGACAATCTTGGGTAAAGAAGAAGGGGCATATTTTTATACCCGCTGGCCATCTCACTATTGAGGCTGCCATTTGGTTCAACTTTCTGCGTCACAACCTTTGGCCCACATCCCACGACACTATACTTTCCATGGACAAATGTTGCTTATTGTATTGTGTTGTCAAGAACCTCCCTATAGATCTTGGTCATCTGATGAGCTTGGCTATTTTCCAAGTCCGTAAGCGAAAGAAGGTAAATATTCATTTTCCTTGCCTTATCACGACACTAACAGTTGATGCAGGAGTGGCCACTGTTGAGGGTGACTACTGTATGAACACTGCTACTTCTGTTAGTAGCATGACAATCTAGCGTATGAAGCGTTCACCCTCTGTCACACCTGGTGAAACATCATCCGGTGCCCACTCTGATACCATGGCCGAGATATTGAGGCCGTTGAAGGAAAACAATGACCTTTTGATGTCTACGCAAGATAGAATGAAGCTGATGGAGAAGTCGATCGAGGCTGGTTGGAGTTACGAATGTGAGCGTGATTTGGTGCTCAAAGGTTACTTTGTTATTAGAGACCCCGATGTGTATGCACAATTCCCCGAGTTCCCTATTGGTGTTTGGCCAACTTATGGTGAAGATTCGTCTGATGATCTTACTGATGAAGATCGAGCCGAAGATGACTTGCTTGATGACCAAGTCGATGAAAACGTATCTGGTTCGTAAGGACATGGTTGTGCCCACTGTGGCTTCTGAAATTTTTTTATTTTCTGCGTTTATTTGCTGTTTTTAACTCTTTGGCCATTTGACATTTGTTTTTTTTGTCTATAACCTTTAATGCATGGCTTGCCTTACCATATGATTGGTAAATGCTTTTGGTACTAACCTTTTTGTTGTTTGAATGTTGTTTGATGTCACTAACTTTTAGATGCCAACAGTATTGGATTCCATAGCCAAAGGACCCACTTTTTCAAAAGATTCCAAAAGTCCAATTTTGTCACTTTGAAATGACGTAGGCCCTTTTTGCTATATACAAAGCCTAAACATTTACCTTTTGTACCCATAGCCTACCTGTTGTGTTTTTATCATCACAACGAGGACTTTGTGAAATCTAAGTTTGGGGGGGTGACTTGATCATGGCCTTCCTATCAAGAAAACTAGAGTGTCCACTCCAGTACTATCCGAGTGACATTCCAAAAAAAATGAAAAAATACACAGAAAACCCTGAGTGAACACTTCTGAGTGCCCACTCCACAAAAAGAATAATATCCAAATAAAACCCAGAAGTTCACGATTGCAACTTTTGTACCTGTTCAAAAGCCAAAAGTGACCAACTTCTCAAAAAAATTAATAAGAGAATTTTTTTGTTTCTCTCAAATAAAATGGCATGATCTAAGTTCAAAACAAGTTTGTGGGAAAAACATTGCATAGCAATGAGAAGGGACTTCAAAAACCCATCCAAAGTCCTCTTGATCAATTTTTTGGCAAATAAGTGATGATTTTGGAATGTTGGAAAAGTGGCCACTTCTCTTATGAATTCAAAAGTGCATCTTTGGTGATATCAAGGTTCATTCATCCACAACACCTTTGGTAAGTTCCTTCAAGCCTAATGCATTTTATTTTTATTTTTATTGAGTCTTTTTCTGTTTGTCATTTTTATTACTTGAGGACAATTAATGATTTAAGTTTGGGGGTGTGATAACTCTATATTTTAGAGTTATTACATGCCTTTTTTTCCTATTTTATTTAGTCGATTTCGGCCATTTTGCCTTCTAAACCTCCCTTTTTGGTCTAAAATAATTGTTCAAGCTATTTGTGAGTGTTTTCATGTTTTGGAACCATTTATGATGATTTTACATCAAAAATCGTATTTTCATCGGAACTGGTACCCGGAGTGACCACTCCGCCATTCAGATTCAACCATTCGATTAAGCCAGCTGCTGGAGGCCAACTAGGTGCTGTTTGGGAGACATAAAAGCTGATAAGGTGGCTCACAAGTCCTACTTTCTGCTGAGAGTTGAAGTGGGGACAAGAAAGCATGCCAAAAATGTTATTTTATTCTAAAGTAACCTTTTTGGTAAAAGGTGATTTACCCCATGGATTTTTGTGCTTTCTCTTGAGACAAGGACCCTTGTGCAACTCTTGTACATGTTTCTAGCCTACTATATAAAGGCTTGAAGCATTTACTCCAAGGCATTGAATTCATTCATGAAGTAGTTAATTCTTAGACATTGGTAGATATATTTTAGAGAGAGAAGTAGTTTAGCATTTACATTCATTTGATTTCTAGCAAGTAAGATTTAATTTCTGTCTTTAATTTCCAGCAACTAGTGTAATTTTACCTTCAATAATTTATATTAACCGCAGTAATTTAGTTTATAGCTTTGAATAGCAGTGTCAACGAAAGTGGGCACTGCGACTCTCCAGTTTAATTTTAAATCTTTTTAGTATGGATTATTGTAGTATTTTAACTTCTATTTTCTACTCTTTTCTAGTCATGAACTAAACTCTTTTTGAGATGTAGAAAATGAGAAGTACCCGGACTTTATGTAAAATTCTTGAGTAGTTTTTATACATATTTTTACCCCTTTTTGACTTGGTCATTCATTGTTCGATAATGCCAATGATGCGGACAAGCTAATAACTTGAAAGTGTTTACTATCTAGTTTGAGATCCAGAAATGGGCGGAACGTAGTGACACGAGTTTGGATGATGCTAAGGAATTTGAAAGAATTCTTTACATGGTAAGTTTTCACCATATGGAGTAGGAGCAACCATTTAGGCATTAAAAATACTTATGGCTTTTTGCCTACTGCGTATACCATCGAAACTCGAAAGGGTTCAGGAAACTTACTAACAAATCAAAAAAGGTTAATTATATATATAAAGCTTTAGTTAGAAACGATGCGAGTGCTAGATGAGCCAACATTTTGGACAGAGAGTGACCACTGCTCCCGTGCGATGACCATTTTACTAAATCAAGTATTTAATATAAAATACGGGAAAATCACAACTACATATCTTCATATAATTATCAGAACTTTGTTAAGTTATTACACCAAAACCAACTCAAAATATTGCTTCCTCTCTAATCGAAACTTGTAAAAGGAAGTTAATGAAAACAATAGTGTCTTGATTAAGTACCAGTCCTTGAGGATACGATATTTGGTTTTTACCACTTTATTACTTGGTAAACGATCATAGTGGCCAGTGTATACTTGCGCTGTCCACTATGGACTGAGTTGCTAACCTCACTACGATTACATATCATGTTTCGCACGTACCAGCAGGTTTATTGGGGAAAAGGAACAAAGGAACACCCTCTATTTAAAGGAACAATTTAAAGTAACAAAGGAACAACCTTAGAACCACATATGATGTAGGCTTCACAGAATATAAAACCATATCTGATTTAATTGGGGTCAACCATTGAATCAGATATGAATTTATATTCTGTGGGATCCACATCATATGTGGTTCTAAGGGTGTTCATTTGTTCCTTTAAATATGCAAGGTTCTCATTTGGACCTCCCTCTATATATGTATATATATGGGAGGATTCATACAAGAACACTCCCTCTTTAAAGAAATAAAGGAACACCTAAATAGCCACATATTTTGTATAAAGAATACTTATTACAATCAATTGCATTGTGGTAATTAAGGTTTCCTGATACACACTTTCCACCTAAGGTCATTTTCTTTTAATGGTATAATAGGTATAACTAATATCTGATTGTACCTTTAAACATAAAATATAATTTCACCAAATTAAATATTTAATCTAATTGTATCCTTTAGACATAAAATATAAAGTCACATATTAAAGAGATAATTATTCTTATTTAACCTTGAACAAAATCATATATGGAAGAAAATCATATATGATTTCATATTAACCTTGAACAAAATCATATATGATAGTGAAATCACATATGATTTCACAATAACCTTGTACAAAATCATATATGATACTGAAATCACTTATGATTTCGCATTAACTTTGTACAATATTATATATGATACTGAAAGCACATATGATTTCACATTAACCTTGTACAAAATCATATATGATAATGATTTTACAAGAACCTTGTACAAAATCATATATGATTTTACATTTGTCTTTGTACAAAATCACATATGATTTTGTAAAAACTTTTGTACAAAATCACATATGAGTTTACATTTATCTTGACACAAAATCACATATGATCTTACATTAATATTTGTATAAAATCATACGTGATTGTAATGTGGTTTTTTATGTTTCTAAAATTAAATTATATTTTTATGTTTAAATCGTACAATTAGATTAAATACTTAATTTGGTGAAATTATATTTTATGTTTAAAGGTACAATCAAATATGAGTAGTGTATTGCAAAAAATAATAGTTTCCTAAAATACACTTCAATAAATCAAATTAATATTGATTTAATTTTTGGGTCCACCAAAATATATATGAGGCTCAAATGAGTTCCTTTGTTTCTTTAAATAGAATAAGTTCTCATTTGAACCTCTCTCTCTCTCTCTCTCTATATATATATATATATATAGGGTCAGGTTCAAGGAAAAACGCTAAAAACAGAGAAAAATGAAGAACACCCTGTGAGTCCTCCATCTGGACGATATTTTTTTTTCTATGCATCAATGCATATATATGAATTAGTGTGCACAAATACATATATATACATTGATGCATAGAAAAAAAAATATCGTCCAGATGGCGAGCTCTCAGGCTGTTCTTCAATTTTCTTTTTTTTAACGTTTTCTCTTGAACCTCCCTCTCTCTCTCTCTCTCTATATATATATATATATATATATATATAGGAAAGCTTAAGTGTGAACTCAAATTTGGTTGTGAATGTGAGGACAAATGAGAACGCGACACATGTCTGAATGTAGATTATTCAGACTGAATAATCAATGAAATATTCAAACTGAATATAATATATATTCAATCAGAAAAATGCTACATTTAATCTGAACATTTCTTTGATTATTCGGTCTGAATATAACACGTGTCGCGCTCTCATTTATCCTCACATTCACAACCAAATTTGAGTTCTCATTTGAACCCGCCCATATATATATATAGTCTCCTCTGATTTTGAAAGACTAATAGCATGTTACGCAGTCGAAGTTATTTACCTATCACTCCAATAAGTATCCCTCATTTGTCTTATCGAGGTTCTCGTCGTAGTATTTTTGATCAAGACATAATGAATAGTCCGCATTCTCTTATGATGAAGTCTTTAAGTGATATACAACATCAAGGAAATTGTTAGGATGATGATATCATGGGGCTATGTTACCGGTTTTTACCATTTCAACCAAACTACATAAATAGTGAATTTATTATAACAAAAAAATAAAAGACAGATTAATTTTACCTATAGCAGGAGAGGGTATGTTATGCTTAGTTTTGTAAATTATAATTTTAATAATGTGTTAGTTGAGGTACTTAGTTTTTATAAAGGGTACTATGGTCGTTTCATACTTCTGGTAAGCTTGGGTGTTAGTTGTACTGTCTGGTATATGCTTGCGCCTGACATTGCTGATATAGCACCACTGAGCGAACTCTTGGAAAGAGTGTTGTCGTATGAACCGTTCTTTCAAGTTGACCATCATTATGATAAATTTAATACGTTACAGGAGAGATCTTATCAGCCTTAGATAATGAGTATCCTTTCACGGAGATCAATATTCCAGCAAGCAGTAATGTTCCGGTGGTTGTTGGTTTAGGTGTTATGGTTGCTGTCTTTCTAGCATTGGGTATAGTACCAAATGTTTCTTCATTCAAGAAAATACAAAGATGATGAAAATAATGAAAATAATATGAGCAATGTGTAGTAGTTCGTATCCTTCCTCAACAATGATTGGTGTAAGAAAATTTTCTACCCTTGATAGTTCGATTGTGGAGCTATCTGCTAATATTGAGTTTGTCTATAACGAAATTATAATCAATAGCTCTGTCACAAAACGAGTGTGATATTCTTCAACAAAATATACATAATGGCTTATAGTTCTATCACCTATACAAATTAAGTTCATAAAGAGTGAAGATGCATCTCGGTCTTTATATGTGACGGTTTATGAACGTCCAGATTTCATGATTTTGCTTTGTATGTATCCTGGAGTATCAATGGTGATTATACCTGATCATAACGATGTATTGGCATTTATTGGATTAAGCAAAATGTTATATAAGTCTCTCTAATGGTATCTTTCCAAAACATGGTTACATGATGATGAATCAGATGGATCGATTCTATAATAGTATTCAACTAATGGGAAAGGTGGATAGATTGTACTATCATAACTTAAATGAATCATTTTTTAATCTTCCTAATAGTCTTGTTTTAGAAAAGGTTAAGCCATTTGTAGGTGAAGGTTCAACTTGTTATAGTCTCATTTCATTTTTTCATAATATCCAAGCTTTAGATGTTAATGGGCATTCTATTAGCTTTATCCTTTTTTGGAGGGAAGATAGAGGGAAGAAGCTGCAGCGGCACCTCACGAACTTCTTACTGGAGATTCATCAGTCTTGAACAGCTCATCTGGAGGCAATACCAGCTCCCGGGGCTTAAGTTTGGCTCGCTCATTTTCCATAATATGATTATGAGCTGCAAAACACTTGAAGCTGGAATTTGAGCATTGAATTTGGAACACAGGCCAAACTACGCTCCTAGGCTCCCTTCTACGGGCGATGGAAAATGAAATATGAAATAAAAATATGCTTTGGGAGTGTGAGATAGCCGAACATTCGTAGGGGCTAGTCAATCTATATGTGAGGATAGGGAGAATCCTTTGACATATGCCCCTCAAACCTCTCTCTATAATTCTTCACAACTTGTATTGGAAGGAGTCT
This sequence comes from Silybum marianum, assembly GCA_036898165.1. Classification (NCBI taxonomy): domain Eukaryota; kingdom Viridiplantae; phylum Streptophyta; class Magnoliopsida; order Asterales; family Asteraceae; genus Silybum; species Silybum marianum. Next base: position 12,100,413 of record CM072538.1, on the reverse strand, counting down.
CTTTTTGTCTGGCGGGAATCATTTGTTCTACATTAGCGGCACATAAACTATGTTCGTCAACCAAGTTTGTTCAGTGGTCGTAACGTAATTAGTTAGTGGGGGAAAAGCGAAGGGTCTTTTTTGATTGGATGGTAATGTTTTATGATTGGATGGGAATGAATGAAAAAATCTTAATTCATTCCCATCCAATCAAAAAACATTACCATTAAAGGAGATTCGAGAAAATATGGAATAAGAAGACGTGTTTCCAGAACGAGCCCTATGTCCCACACATCTATCCAGAAGTAAGTGTAGTTCACCAGTTCCACCGAATGCTCCTATCTGTCGGCAACTTTTCTTTCGATCCGCAGTCTGCCACCGATAGGTGGCCAATCGTGTTTCTTGAGAGGGTTTTGATCTCTTCCGTCGCGGTCTCGCTCCTTGTCCCCTATGTTGAAGAAAGGTTCAAAGATTCGGATTTCTAATATTGAAAGATACAAAAAAGAACTTATAAAGACAAAAAGATCAACAATGGGCGGAAAGGAGTTCACACAAGATCACAAAGCGAGCGAGAGAGAGAGAGAGAGCTCCTCAACTTCAGGTGGAGCGTTTTCCGTATTTGACCTAGTTGAAGAGCCATTTAGGGGGCGGGGGTGAAGGAGGGGTTTACATGAAACCGAGGCAAAGTTGTTTATGATTGAATCTCAGAGGCACTCTTATCATTTGGTAGATTGATGTTATTGAGAAATTGATGTCTTACACCATAACTTTGAGGGAAGAACAGAACAATAGCCTGACAAGGGTTCGGTCCGATTTAGGTGCCCAGTTAGGTGCCAAACAGGTCCCATCATTGATTTGATATATTGATAAGGTGAATACCCAGTCTATTCAATGCCAGACTTAGTATAAGCGAATCATTTTGGATCCAATCCTTAGGAATCAATAGAAAAAGGAAAATCTCTGAAAAAATTAGTGTGACCTTGGTAATTCATGATAACACCACCCCCTGTTATGAATCCATTTATAGCGGCTGTAATGGAGACAATTCGGATGGACCATATGGATTTCTTCGAGATGGTTAACCACTTTTTTAACAATATATAACTACCTTTTTTAGGAATTTCGGTTTTGGTGGCTTCAACTATAACCCCAGTTCTCTTTATTGGAATATTGCGACGCTTCTTTTATTATAAGGCCTTTTGTCTTTGCCTTTCTTATGTATCGTAATGGACGATTCCATCGGTTATAATCCAAAAAAAAGGTCAAAAGAGGTTTTGGTTAAGCAAACTTTACAACATTACAAAGAACTTCAAGATATTATAGCTATTCCCCTTAACTTTTCAGAACATCAAAATTTATTTTCTCCCATGAACTATTTGTGTCAATGGATTAGTGCGATCCAAAACTTCAGATAATGGATGTAAACGGATAAAAGAAGATCTCTTTGAAAGGTCACTCTCATCAAAAGAAAACTTCCTCTCAGTCGAAGATTTTCCTCGCTAAGCTTTCAGGAAAGAGACGCGAAAGCCTATGGGGTCGCTTCTGTAACTGGATAACCAGCACCGAAAACCGTCTTTACATTGGATGGTTTTGTGTTTTGATGCTATTTTGGTCAGCTTGTTAGAAAGGGAATTGGCACCCTAAAGACAGCTACTCTCGCCCAAAGAAGGGAAAAAAAATGAATGGACTAAAGCGAGGAGTTCATTGGCCATACATAGTTAAGGAGGATGGGGAAAACCTTTTTCATGATCATGGCCCTAGTGTGTCACTTGGTTAGCACTTGAAAGTAAGGTGAAGACTGTTTCCCCTAATTTATCCATGAATATACTTTTTTCGCTAAGAAAACCTCTAATGGCGGGCTACTCGAATAATTACCTTTTATTTGGCAGCAACTAGCGAGTCCAAGATGACTATATCGTCACCTAAGATTGCATAATTTTGGAATGGAGTTACTACTCCTGGATAAACGAGTTCTGGCCCAGGTACCAACACATTTGCAGAAGCCAGAGCTCCCCTTTTTGGTATGATGCTTTGTTATAGATTAGGCTACTCTCTACCTTTGACTTTCTTCCTATCTCTACCCTTGATCTAAGGTAGCCGAAGGACGGATTTTTACTAAGGTTTGCTGAAAAAAGTTGCAAACTTAAGTTCCGAAACTTTAGTCTTAACTTCGTTTAGCAGGCCGGCTGGCCTGCCAGCTGTAGTGGTAATTATCCCGTTCACTGGTCAAAGACTTGGTTGGATACGGGATCTACTCCACGAGGAGCGGTACGAACGTAGATGATATCATCACGACCTCTCTTTTCGTACCGCTAGGGATGCTTAGCTTAACGCCACTCCGCCAACTGGCGTTAAGTAAACCGAATATTCATTAAGGGGAAGGTATGATTATGATATAAATGGACCAATGAACAATTTGAAGACCCATTGATTCTAAAAACTGTGGATCATTCGGACCTTACAATTCATTGATGTAGATCTCGAACCTATAAGGAGGGTGGGTTGGTAATTAGACAGGAAAAATTTTGCATGCCAAACTTGTGGGGGCTTATGTTGTTGGTCAGGGGCAAGTTTATGAGATCTAAATAGGGTCATCCATTGGATGTTGTGTCTAAGCCTATTTCTTTCAGATTTAAGCTCTCATGTTTGGAGGAATGTTTTCCCTCATGTTAGTACCATTCTGGGCAACTTTCATTGGGTGGTAGGTGCTGATATATATATATATACACACATACATATATAGGGGGCTCTTCATGGGAGATCTAAGTTATCTATGATAACTATGAGATCCCATCTCATCCATTGAAATATTTGATCTATGGTCCAAAATTAAATGAATAAAATATAATGACATTACCTAAAATAAAACAATGTAATTTAATTAAATAAAATGAAAAGGGTATCATAGTAATTTAACATTTTATTTCATCTTTATCTAAATAAGGTGGGTTCCTATATTCAAGGTATGTTACCAGAATTAAATTACAAAAATATACTACTAAAATCATTTCAAATCACAAATCGAAAGTTACGCAAATCATAAATGTACCATACATGATCATAAAAATGTACCATACATGATCATAAAAGTTGTACTACACGCTTGAATAAAAACTGTACCACACAAATTCATATAAATTATACCATACATGATCATAATTCATAAAAATTGTACTACGCGCTTGTATAAAAATGTAGCATATATGAACATAAAAATTGTACCACACTTATTTATAAAATAAAAAAAATCCGGAATTCAACTTCACAAAAACTAAAAAATAAATGTTTTATTATTGTTGATATCTAAATTCTCAAATTAAAAAATAAATGTTTTATTATTAAATTAAGTCAATTACTAATATGTCCTTATGTATTTAGTTAAATAATAAAATTAATTATATAAAATGATTGGTCCAAATTGTGGATATCTAGTATTGAAATTCTCAAATTGAAAAATAAATGTTTTACTATTAAATTAAGTCAATTACTAATATACCCTTATGTATTTAGTTAAATAATAAAATTAATTATGTAAAATGATTGGTCCAAATTGGATCTCACGGTTATCACGAAATACACAGTTCTCATTTGATTATGCCCCTATATATATGTATGTATATATATGTATATATATATATCTATATATATGTATATATATATATATGTATAGAGGCGGATTCATACGAGGACGGTACCAATTTATGAGAATACGAGGACAATCCTCAGTCAATCATTTTGTACATGAAAATTGCCATGTACAAAATCATATATGAAATCATGGAAACGAAATCATTGTTAATATCTAGTATTGAAATTCTCAAATTAAAAAATAAATGTTTTATTATTAAATTAAGTCAATTACTAATATACCCTTATGTATTTAGTTAAATAATAAAATTAATTATATAAAATGATTGGTCCAAATTGGATCTCACGATTATCACAAAATACACAGTTCTCATTTGATTATGTCCCTATATATGTATATATATGTATATATATGTATGTATATATATGTATATATATCTGTATATATATATATGTATATATGTATATATATATGTATAGAGACAGATTCATACGAGGACGGTACCAATTTACGAGAATACGAGGACAATCCTCGGCCAATCATTTTGTACATGAAAATTGCCATGTACAAAATCATATATGATTTCATGTACAAAATCATATGTGATTTTGTAAGAATCAAAAAGGACACGCGCGACTTTTTTCCTGGGCAAGTTGTGACTAATCATATATGATTTTTTACGTGAATCATATATGATTTTGTACGTAAATCATATGTGATTTTGTACATGAAAATTTTCATGTACAAAATGATTGGCTGAGAATTGTCCTCGCATTCTCGTAAATAGTTACCGTACTCGCATGAACCTCTATCTATATATGTATATGTATATGTATATATATGTTTATATATATGTATATATATGTATATATATATGTATATATATATATGTATATATATATGTATATATATATGTATATATATATATGTAGAGGAAGGATCATACAGGAACACTATTAATTTAAAGGAATAAAGGGACACTTCTCAACCAATCAAATGAATATTAATTCATTTATTTTTTAAGGGTATACCGGTCATTAGTCATTATAGCATTAATTAAGGAAAATATTGGAATCCCTAAAAATAGGCGATTTCATAAAATCAATTGTATGAAAATGAATAATCATCAAATTTGTAACAGATTTGCTATTTTTATGCATTTCATTAACAATCGTTAACAAGTGCAGGATTTTTTTATTCATTTTGAAGAAGTTGCATTCATACGAAGAAGAAAGCAGGTTGAAGTCGTTCGATAAATATACGAGTTTTTTTAACTTATCTTCAAACGTTGTTATTTCCCGATTACATGAATAGCTGCATTACATGAAATGATGATAATATGGTACTTGAAATTTCTGTAGTAGCTTTGAAGAATCTGGAAATGGAAATTGTATTTATGAAGAATATGGAAATCATTTCATGTTGGTATATCACTAAAAAATCATTAATGATTGTGGTTGAACGTGACAAAAGTTTCTACATTACATGAAATGATGATAATCGGGAAAATGAAGTTATGAATAATCTGCTAATAAATTATCTTGTTAGATGTTGTTTAAGATCATTAATGATTTTCAATGATGATTTTTCAATAAGCATAATAACCATAGTTTTTGATTTGACGTTAACAGTAAATCATATTTGATTAATAAATATGGCAATCGGATATTACCATTTACAATACATGTTAATCATATTTGATCCAATAAAACACTATATCAAATATGATTAAATAAATATAGCAATTGGCTATTTAATTTTTTAATAGAAGGATAACATTATATCAAATATGATTACTAAACATAGCATTTAGCCATTAACAATGCAATACATGTTAAACAAAATGATTTTATTTGTGTCCCAGTGCATCTTCTATTAGCTTCTCCATTATGAGTATTTCACCACTAGATGTTGTGAATGTCATTCTGTATGGACCGAAATTACGCGCCACATACAGACCAAGCATGACAGGTATTCCATCCATCTTCATACCCAACAACCCTCCGAAACCCATAATTTTCATGCAGTTTAGTTGTTCAACGGACATCGACATGATTGCATTGAATAGTAGATACGGTGTTGTCTGCAATTTGATTCCATAAGACGTTTTCTTTTGCTTATTTTTTGTCCCTGTGATTAACCTATCACTCACATCTACAACTTTCCTTTTTCCTTTCTTACTTTGCAGGACCATACTTTTCGTATGATCTCCTTCATCAATATGATTACTGCTTGTTCAAACCATTTTTTTTCGTTCCACTGATCTCTACTAAAAAACAAACAAGTGGTTATCATTAATAATTATAGATAATTCCACTATAATTTTATGTTATCATTTATAATATTACAAAGTGTATCCAACTAAAGACCTTTTTTGCATCAACGATATTATCTCAACATTAATGATATTCTACTTGTTGAACGTCAATGACATTATCATTGATGATACATCACATACCATTGTTAACAACAACATGTACTTAATCATATATGAAAATATACATCACATTACAAATCCCATATTTAATCATTTATGAAAGTCTACATTACGACTTCAATTATTGAATGTATATCATTACTGCACCTAATCATATGAAGGAGTATAGGGTAGATGATTCGTCAATGAGAGTCGTTTAGTTACATTCGCGTTTGTAATCTTTAATGCTTTCATCAATAAAACATACGACTCAATGATTTCCGTATGAATTCCTCTTTTGATCTTGTTGAATCGGACCTAACAAGTGGTATCAGAGCCGAAATCGAATCCATCAGATTTGATACGATCATCAAGTTCATCAAGATCAAAGGTACTATCGAGCATTATTTTTTTTTCTCCTCACTGTGCGTCGTTTTCGAAGTTCGGTTTTTTATGATTTTATGGTGTTTTTCGATCCGGAAGTTTTACTTTTCGAATTGAATACCTATCTGTTCTAATCGATTTCTTGGAGATTAAATTTCTGGGTGTTCATCATATTTTTCATCCGACATAAATTGTTATCGCACCAGCTTGAGCAGACATCATGTTTTATCGGATCCCCTTGGCCCGACATCCGAACTTATCGACTCAATAGGACCCGACATAAATTTTTATCGGACCTATAGGACCCGACATAAATTCTTATCGGACCTATAGGACCTGAAATAAATTTCTTATCGGCCCTATAAGACCCGACATAAACTTTTATCGGATCTTTGTGACTCGACATTCTCACTTGTCGCATCTTGAAGACCCGACATCCATTAATGTCGCATCCATACAGCCGAGAACTTCATTCAGATCCCGACCAAAGCATATCTCGTCGACCACAGTTGAGTTTCAACCCAAGATTCCTTATAGTGTCAAAAATATTCAAGAGCCCTGCATCATTTTTTCATATAGAGAAAACCCCGTGCCGAGTCTCGGGAGGGGAATCATTGTTCATGGATTCCAAGCAAAGCCGGATTTGAAAAGTTTTCAAGACAAAGGTGATTGGATTTTGTATCTGGTTGGATTAAGCAGAAGTCTGACTCTTTGCACTCATCATTCTGGAGATTTTCCTTAGATGCCAGTTTCAGTAAGTGTACGCTATTGTTATGTGCTTAACTCCTAACCATTTACTGTCTGGAGGTTTGTTTGTGATCTAGAATGTTGAATGACGATATTCATTCACCTGATTAAGAATACTAGATCTGAGTTTGGTTGCTTTCTGTTTTGGAAGTATTCTGGAAATTGGCTACATTTTGAACAATTAAATGTCAAAGAAGCAATGCTCATCAAGAAATATCATCTCCCAGTTCGTCATGATGTATATTGGCTCGGTGATCCAAGTTCCTTGAGCTTATCAGATTAAAGTACTTTACACGTAATTCTTATTCAAATTGCGGCTAAAGACAGATTCAATGTTTTTCTTACTGATTATGCACTAAGCGTTGAAGCTACTCGCACATGTATCTTTGATTTATGCGGCTAACAGTTGTGACGAGTTGTCTACAGATTGAAGCTGTATTTTGTGCAATCAGTGGCGGTTATAGTACATTGGATCTCGTATTTTTTAGTTGAAACCAAAGTGTTGGTCCCTAAAGGATCTACAAGAGTTCAATAAATAGTAATCAGTTTGTAGAAGGGGGGTGGGTGAATACAAACACACAGATTTTCGTTTTTAAATTAGTTTATTTATCATAAACAAATTTACAGTTACAAGCGGAATAAAAACAATGTTAAAACCGATTCTATTGTAACTAAGAAACACTAAGTTTGATGCACAAGAAGAAGGAAAAAAGAATAAAGAGGGTTCAGGCTAGAAAGACGCATGCATTGAGATGAAGAAGATATCTTCATCTTATTTAAACCCGTTTGCATTTAATGCAAGACAAAAGGTACATGCCACGTGTCAAGTTTAGATAGGAAGCTTGTCCTTACAAATAAGACAGCCATGTTTTTGGCCGAATATGAACAGTACCATATCAGATATGATGGAGACATAAGAGACAATTCGTACGTCCTTTTCTGACAAGGTATTAGGTTTGACTTTTGTGCATCGAGGATAAGATCAATATTTAATCTTGTAAAGGAAGCTTCATTTGATCGCTGACTCTGAATCTTCAAGGATGAATCTTCAGTATCGCTGAGCCTTCACAAGACTTCACACTTTTGATTAGATAATCGCTGCTATCGCTGAACCGCTACAGTTCACTTAGCTGGTTATCTCTTTCTTCAGCTAGGGTCTTTGACTTTCGTTGAATGGTCTTCTGGTGTGATAGCTGATCTTCAGATCTTCAAAGATGAGCTTGTTGTTCCTTGATCTTCAGCGATTGCTGATGGTAATCAGCGTATGCTATCGCTGAATTTGACAGAAGCTTATACAGTGGAATTTCACTAAGTATACAAAAGGAATCATATTCAAATCATCGAGAGGAGTTATGATCCACAATATCCCCCTATTTGATTATGATTAAGCAACATAGGAAAATTGCTTTAAGAGACTAGTAAGGACTTAGGAAACATTTAAAGTAAAATTTCTAAGTACTAATCTATAAAGTCTTTTTCAGCTAGTCTACTATCTGAATTGAGTTTCATTTATATAGATATGAAATTATAAGTAAATAAGCATAAAGTACATTTACTGATTGAATTTTCAGAGTGAAAAATCAGTGAGTAAAGTATAGTTTGAAGAAAATAGAACTCTTATGTTCATTGTCCCTTTTACTTTTTTCAGGGATCTTTTCAGTACATAGATGGAGTAAAGTACTCTGATTGAATTTCATTAAATATAATCTGAAGAAATTACAGGGAAATGAAATTACAATATCAAAAGTAAAGTACTTGTACACTGAAGGAATATTACAAAGGAAATAGAAATCTATAACTAATCAGAGATGTTCTCGTGTCTTCTTTGTAGCTCATTCTCATAAAGCGTTTTCTGTCGATTCATCAGAGGGGTATCTGACCAGCAGCGCCATAGCATGATCTTTATGAGAGAGGATGGAGCCTTGCGAATTTCTTGGTTTATGAAGAGTCCTAAGAACCCTTCATTATCCAAGAATACCATATCAGGTTCAGGTAGTGAGATGACTTCATCTTCTTCATATCTTCGGTCTTGAGGAAGAGAGGTACGTAGCATTGAAATATCAGGGATTTCAAGATGACCAAGAATGCTTTGATAATCAAATTTGGTTTCATGCTCATTTTTGGAGCTTGAGCCACCTTCAGTAGTTGATCTTTTCTTCTTAGATGACTCAGGGAGAGGGGGAACTTGCACGTGTTGTGACATCCTTTGCAGCAACTGATCCAGTACTCTTTCCACCACATCCTTGAATTTGGATTTGGAACCCTGAATGGCGTCTCTGATTTCTAACCATTCAGTGTATCCATAAATCCTTAAGAACTTGGCTTCTTCTCTCTCAGTTCTGTTTGTCCTTGTCATTCTTACATATACCTTTGGACCACCTCTATTGGAGTGTCGCCCTAGAATAGTTGCATGAATGATTTTGGCCTCAGATCTTCGAAATTTCAGTCTATCAGAGCACCAGTCAAGCTCTTTGTCTTTCTGAATTGTGGCTTCAGCGGATAGTGCACTTAAAATCTTCTGTTGAGCAAGGATTGGATCTACATTCAAGTTTTCCTATGCAAGTTCTTTTTGTACAAGAGCTTCAGCGACCTTTTCACTTTTTTTCAATTGTTCCTTGGCCGCCTTGTCTTTAGCAGATTCTTCCCTGAGTAATTTCCTTGCTAAGGCAAGATCATTCTCAGTTTGCTTTGTCTTTTCATCCATGATACGTTGTGCTTCCAATGCTTGTTCTCTCTCTTCACTAGACAGAAAGTAGAATTCATCTACCATCCTTATTGGTACAGCGTCTATGGGTTCAGCTTGAGGCACCCTTATTCTTCTTGCTTCGAATTCCCTAAGGAATTTTATTCGCCTTTCTTGTTCTTCAGGCTCGCTTATGATCGGCTTTTGAACGCGACGCCTGGGAATAAGGCCCTCTTCTTCTTCGGAGTCAGTCTCTATTATGTACATAAACGGCTCTTCGGAAGAAGGTTCCTTCCATGAAGTGGAGTCCTTTGGGGGACGGGACTCACTGAGGGAAGGAGAGGAGGAAAAAAAATTGTCAGAGAGAGTTTTTGTAGGTGAAGGAGGTATGGGGGTTTCAGAGAGATGTGTAATATAAGGGATAAGAGGAAGAGATACCTCATTAGTGGTCTCCCCCTCAGATAATGGGATGGTGGCATCCAGATTTACCACCTCCTTTCCTTTGCCTGAGGGACCGGATTGTCCTTGAGAGGGATGTTGTCCGTCCCCCAAAGGCTCTTGATGAGAGACTCCAGGCCTAGACATTCTGAAGTGTTCTAAGGCACTTCCAATGTCATCGTCATCTTCATCATCATCCATTCCCCCATAATGAGGGATTGTATCTTCTTCTTCTTCTTCTTCATCATCTTCCTCAGCATCATCATCTTCAGCAGTCAACCCTTCAGGGAGGGATGATCCCGTTTGCTAGATGTAAGAAGAAATCTTTTCTCCAGGGAACCTCTGTTGTGCTCTGCAATGAGTTCGTCTGCAAACTCTTTGGCACATCTCTCCCCCTCGATATTATCAGGAGGTAGACAATGCACCATCAGAGTGCGAACGTTTGACTGAATGTCCTTGAGCTTCGCATCATTATCCTGAAGCGTAGTCCGATCAACAGCATTGAAGGAGGAACTAGCCTCAGAGAGCTTGGTGAGCATCTGCATCATATCGGATTGAGTCTTTTGAATAGACTCAAGGACGTTCGCTTGAGCAGCGATCTTCTGCTCCAAGCTGGACAGGTTCTGGTGAATAACCCTGTTGTCTTCCTTCAGAGAGAAAACGTCAGAGATGAGGTTGCTGACGTTGGTCTTGATCGCTGGTGTCCCAACGACTCGACGGAAGATGAGTTCAGCTAACGTTTGAAGGTTATCAACCCTAGCCCTGGTGGGAGCACATTCCCTGACCAGATAGTCAACAGCAGGGAATGTAGGACTAGGAAGGACAATGGGAGGGAGTTCAGTGATGGGAGTGGGAAGCCTGGGAGCTGCCATCTCTGTCTTGAACTCTCTGAGCTTTGCAACATTTGGATGGCCCTGAGGAGACTTCCCCATCTCCGTGCTGAGCGGAGGAGCGCTGGTGGTGGTGGTTGTTGTCGCTGTCGCTGAGGTAAACAGAGAAGCGACACCTGATGATGACATAGACAAAGATGGCAAAAACGCATCTGGATTAGAAGATGGATGAAAAAAATTATTTTTCTCCTTGAGAGTATCATGAGGATTTCTCTCAGGGACTACATTTGCAGAGGTAGTGTCTTAGAGTATATGAAAGAGACACTCTGAGGTCCTTTTAAATTGGCCTTCCAAAACTCAGATTGCCTAAACAATATTGAGGTTTGGACTGCATGCATTTCAGCATTATCAGGGATAGGGACAACTATCGCTGAGTCATGTGCTGATGTGAGGACCAAGGAAGAGGAGATAGAAGGATGTAAGAAGGCTGTGAAAGTAGTACCTGATCCAGCTTCAGCAAGGCTGGCTAAAACACCCTCAGTGACCGGAGTCGCTGATGATGAAGGTAGTGCTGATGAAGCAACAACGGATGAAAAGACCGTTGAAGTGGCTGCGACTGCTGTTGGTGTTGGTAGTACACTGAAATCAGAGAGAGTGGTCTTTTGAGAGACCATCTTCTTTAGGTTTTTGGTGGCGATGGTCTTTTTATGACCATCGGTTGGTTGCTTCCTCTTTGCAGCAGCACTGTCCTGGGTGCTCGGTGTTGGGATGGGCAGCGTGGTAGACACTGAAAGAGGGGCTCCAATCACTTTCAACATGTAGGGCGTGAAAGAAGCATCACCTGGACGTTCCTCTATGTCCAGGGACTTCTTCCCCACCGTGGAGAAGGAGTGGTCACCGACCTTCGGGTAGTCTTCCCCGAAGGCGACTTCCATTATTGTTGCGAAGAAAGGTGGGTAGGGGATGACGGGATGTCGAGTAACAGCGTTGATGTGACTGACCATATCGCTGAAGATATAGTCAGCGTAGTTGAGGTTGTGGCCGGTGCACAAAGAGTAGGCGAGATCTTGAAAGTGCTTGCTCGCTTGGTTATGCGAGCCAATCTTCGACCCAAGGCATTGGATTACCTGAGTAAAGATGTATTTCCAGCGAGCAGGCAATCTCTTCTTTTCTACCTTTGAGCCCAGCGTCTTCAGTGTTAGATTCTCCCAAGCATAACCAATAGAATCCAAGAATGCGTCGATCTGCATCTTGGTAGGTTCAGCGCCCCATTGCGCATTCTTGGAACGGGTAGGGAGACGAAGAGCCTTCCTCACAAAGCCAGCAGTGAAGGAGAAGTAACCAAGATCTGAAATCTTGAAACCAATAGCAGAGAGCACGGTCCCCTTGTCCGTGGTGAGCGTGGTACAGTGAGGTGTGTACCAGAGAGCTTGAAGATGAGAAGAGATGCCCACAGGGTTATGGACAAATGCGTACATCAACAGGCACGCCTTGATGAAGGTAGCTCCTTCATTGAAGTGAGGGCGGTCAGCGGGTATGTCAACCAATGCAATGTAATTGTATGACTTGAAAACAGTCTTCTCCATTGGGAAGTGGCAGGTTGGTGCAGCGACCAGAGTGTTGTCAGTAGTTGCAGCAGCAGGGGTTTCAGTAGTCTTACTTGCAGAGGCCATTTATGTAGGAAAAATGGGAACACCAAAGAGATAAATCATGGTATTATACATAAATGTATAAACCAGAGTTTGGTATTAAGAGTACCAAATGAAAGATTCAAAGAAACAAGTATTTTGATGAACGAGATCAAAATGCTTGTGATAAAAACAATAATATAGAAGATATTCTTAGAAAAAGTAGAAGATAAATAAAAATGGATAAAACTTTTAAGAAAAAAGTCTTCTGTTCTAAGGAAAGAACTTAGAACAGGGTTTTGAAAATAGAAGAGTTTTTGAGTTTTAATCCAGATTAATTTTATTTTCTTCCTAAAAATATGTTTTTATTGCATTTTTTAGAAGATTAACAGAAATGTGAAACAAGATGTTTCCAGTTTTAAGTAAAGGTTTAGATCAAACCTTAGGTGATTTCGAGAAGGAAAAACGCACAAGTGCGTGTTCTTGGTGTTCTTGAGAAAGCTTGAAGATACGAAGGTTCTTTTGCTATTTTGGAGAGTTATGAAAGCGTAAAGAGGCAAATGAGGCAAAAGATTTGCTTAAATAGCAAGAAGAGAGAGAAAGAAAGGAGTGCTAAACGAAGGTTTTAGCTTTTTGAAAAAGAAACGATGACCTGGCGCACGTTCCAAGAAAGGAGTTGGAATGGAAACGTCGCGGTCCGTCATGTGTCAGAAAAAGGTCTGACGTGTCCTTTTCTTATTTTTAAAAGATTATAATGATAATTATCCATAAGGAAGGTTTATCATTATTAATTTAAAAAATCTTCATCACTGATAATAAAGGATTGTCAGTGAAGAGTTTTAATTTCAGATATTCATTCTTTGATGAGAAAAGATATCAAAGAGTGATAAGGGTTAGAAGATAATACCCGAGGAGATGGCCCAGATATCGCTGAATCAGAGTTCAGCGAATGGGAAGTTTGAAGGCTTTATCTGTATCGCTTGTTGTAGTCACTGAATAAACATTATTCAGCGTTCAACATACCAAGTTCGCTGATAAGTAGATTGAATCTAGTTTCATCAAGAGGCTTGGTGAAAAGATCAGCGAGCTGATATTCAGTGGGTACAAAATGAAGCTCAACTTCACAATTCATCACATGATCTCTGATAAAGTGATATCGGATCTCAATGTGCTTGATTTTGGAGTGAAGTACAGGATTGTTAGCAATGGCGATAACACTAGTACTATCACAATAAATAGGAATTTTAGAGAGCTTGAGATCGTAGTCTCTGAGTTGATTTCTCATCCAAAGGATTTGAGCACAACAACTACCAGCGTCTACATATTCAGCTTCAGCAGTGGAGGTAGACACTGAGTTTTGCTTTTTGCTTGTCCAACTAATTAACTTTCCACCTAGTAGCTGACACCCACTAGTGATGCTCTTTCTATTTATCTTACAACCTGCAAAGTCACTGTCAGAATAACCAATAAGATAAAATCCTGAGCCTTTGGGATACCAAAGACCTAGATTTGGAGTTCCTTTCAGGTATCTGAAGATTCGCTTTACAGCGATTAGATGGATTCCTTCGGTTCAGCTTGATACCGAGCGCAGAGACATGTAGAATACATGATGTCAGGTCTACTCACTGTAAGATACAGCAGAGATCCAATCATCCCTCGATAGGCAGCGACATTGACTGGTTTCCCATTGGGATCCTTGTTCAAAGTCAGAGGAGGCGCCATAGGGGTCTTCATCGCTGAGCATTGATTCATGTCGAATTTATTCAGTATGTTTTTAACATATTTGCTTTGACAAATAAAGATTCCTTTGTCAGATTGCTTAATCTGCAAAGCTAGAAAATACGTTAGTTCACCCATCATACTCATTTATATTGCTTTAGCATTCTTGCAGCGAAACGAGTACACAATTATGGTCTTGTGGAACCAAAGATAATGTCATCGACATATATCTGAGCAAGAATGGTATGACCTTTATATTTTCGTAAAAACAGGGTTTGGTCAATTTTTCCACGAACAAGTTTTTCTTTAAGAAGAAATTTAGAAAGGGTATCATACCAAGCTCTAGGAGCTTGTTTTAACCCATAAAGAGCTTTTTCATGTTTGAAAACGTAACCAGGATGGTTAGGGTCTGAGAAACCAGGGGGTTGTTCAACATAAACTTTCTCGCTGAGCTTTCCATTTAGAAAAACATTTTTAACATCCATTTGAAAAACTTTGAAGTCCTTATGGGAAAGCATAATCTAAAAAGAGTCTTATGGCTTCTAAATGAGCAACAGGTGCAAAGGTCTCATCATAGTCAATTCCTTCTTACTGTCTATAACCTTGAGCAACAAGTCTAGCCTTATTGCGAATTATAGTCCCATTTTCATCTAGCTTATTTCTGAAAACCCATTTGGTTCCTATGACAGTTTTATCAGAGGGTCTAGGAACAAGATTCCAAACTTTATTTCTACGAAATTCAGTTAGTTCTTCTTGCATAGCTGAAATCCAGCTAGGATCAGAGATAGCTTGATCTATCTTCTTAGGTTCAGAGAGAGAAATGAAGTTAACATAAAGACAGATATTACCTGTTCCTCTACGTGTTTTGATACCTGCATTGGGATCACCAATAATTTGATTTATTGGGTGATTTGCAGTCCATCCCTGAGCTGGATGTTGAGGAGAGATATCAAGATCAACAGCAGATTCAACGACTTGTTCTTCAGTTTCTGGAATAGGACTTGTTGTTTCAGCAACAGGTACTTCATTTAGAATCAATTCAGAGATTGATTTTCAGACGTAGTTTGGTTGTTCATAGAGGAATTTCCAAGAGAAGAATCAGTAATAGGAATTTGATTTAGAGGAGTAACATTCATCCCTGAAGATGGATGATTGTCACTTGAAGGATCTATAGGTAATTCGTCATCATATGCTTCAGCAGGAGGTTGAT
The DNA here is from genome assembly GCA_036898165.1 of Silybum marianum. NCBI lineage: Eukaryota > Viridiplantae > Streptophyta > Magnoliopsida > Asterales > Asteraceae > Silybum > Silybum marianum. The sequence goes on along the minus strand of CM072538.1, from coordinate 12,084,790 downwards.
TGCTGAAATACGTTTCAGGTTCCCCATAATGAGAACTGATCCAAGCATTCAATTCTTCATCATCATCATGAGTATGAGAAGTATGAATGGGACGAGATTCATCAAAGTTGACGTGCATGGATTCTTCAACATGTTGTCTTCTTTTGTTGAAGACTCTGAAGGACTTAGATACAGAGAAGTATCCAAGAAATATACCATCGTCAGCTTTTGGATCAAATTTACCCAAATGATCTCTGTCATTCAGAATGTAACATCTACATCCAAAAATATGGAAATATTTTAGAGTAGGTCTTCTCCCATGAAACAATTCATAGGGGGTCTTTTTAAATCGCTTAACTATCAGGGATCGATTTTGAGTGAAGCACGCTGTGTTGACTGCTTCAGCCCAGAACTGAGTAGGTAGATGCAATTCGCTGAGCATTGAGCGAGCCGCTTCAATGATAGTTCGATTTCTTCTTTCAGCAACACCGTTTTGCTGAGAAGTTCTTACTGAGGAAAAGTTGTGAGATATGCCTTTTTCTTCAAAGAAGTTCACCAGAGTGCTGTTTTTGAATTCAGTACCATGATCACTTCTTATGGAACGAACAATTAGATTGTTTAGAACTTCCATCCTTTTGATAAAAGAAATTATCATTTCAGGGGTATCACTTTTGGATCGAAGGAAGAACTCCCATGTGTATCTGGAGTATTCATCAACAATCACCAAAGTATATTTCTTTCCAGAAATAGATTGGACATTGACAGGTCCAAATAGATCCATATGGAGTAGCTGAAGAGAAGCGGTCACTGAAGAAATTTGCTTTAACCTGAAGGAGGCTTTTGTCAGCTTTCCCTTTTCACACGCTGAACAAAGAGATCCTTTGTAAAGGTATGATTTGGAAGGTCTCTGACTAGATCTTTTTGAGACAATTCATTTATTTGTCTTAATGTTGAGGTGAGAGAGTCTTTTATGCCATAACCAGTTTATGTCAGTGGATGCTTTAGAGATAAAGCACATGTTCTCAGAGTGAGAACTATTCATATTTATGACATACACATTTTCCACTCTTTTTCCTGTTAAGGCAAGCTTATCATTTCCGTCAGTGACAGCACATCTATTTTTTAAGAATAGAACTTTGAAGTCTTTATCAAATAACTGACTAACGCTCAAAAGATTGTGGTTTAGTCCCTCAACGTAGGCAACACGAGAAAACGATGTGGCTCCGTTGGATAGAATTCCATAACCTTTAGTGTATCCTTTGCCATTTCCACCAAAGGTCATTGATGGACCAGCTTCTTCTTTGTAATCAAAGAGCAGAGATTTTCTTCCAGTCATATGCCTTGAACATCCGCTATCAAGATACCAGATACCTTTGGCACTCTGCGTACAACAAAAGATTAATTGTTTAAAGGTACCCATACTACTATGGGTCCTACTTGGTTAGATAAAGAATTGGCGGAGGAGCTACTAGCTGAAGAACTCTCTTCAGTGGATATCTTCACCTTTGGTGGTTTTGCAACCTTGGTGGATTTCACTCTCGCTGATTTATCAGCTTGAGCTACTTTCTTTCCATGAGCTAGTTTATCAGCTCTAGTAGCATTAGGACATTTACTTGCAATGTGGATAGTTTCACCACAGTGATAGCACTTCCTATATTTAAAGGGTTTGGAATTCAGAGAGAAAGCAGGAACTTTTTCAGGGATCGGACCAAGAATTCCTTTATCCATAGTCCTAGGAGGTATAACAACCTTTTCATGGGTAGGAGTGAGAACGATCTTAATTCTGGGGGTTGGTCTTTGAGAAAAGTCAGAGCCCTTCTTCCCAGATTTAGACTTTCTCTCTGAGGATTTCTTGTTCCTATTCTGAGCGATTTTATTCTTAGGAACTTGGTCGAGAAACTCGTTCTTGATCACTTTCTTAGAATTTATCACCGGCAACTTTTCCTTAATAGAAGAAGAAGAAGTAGAAGAAGAAGGATCGGGGATAGAAGAAACAAACATTCCAAATTTGAGCATGGAACGATCATTCTCTGATTCTTCCTTTTCAGGGTTATAGCCTAACCCACTTCTTACTTTCATAGGTATTTGGGCATTGATGATTTCATTGACTTTATCAGAAGCCTTACACCATCCTTCGATGGTTGTCTTTTCTGACTTCGGATCAGCAATAGCCTTTTCCCTATCAGCGATAACTTGCTGCTTCTCAATGCTAATGGTTTGATTTGCAAAGACTTGGTCCTTGAGAGTTTCCTCAATTTTAGAAAGTTTTTTGATTCTTATATGGCAATTTTTTAATTGCTCAGATAGATCAGTGTTAATTTTCTCGGCCTTAATCTTTCCATTTAAAGCATTATAAAAATCAACAGTCATAGCATCGAGAGCTGACAAGTTATCACTTTCAGAGAGTAAAGAGATAGTAGGAATAGTTACCTGAGTAGAAGGGGACTCAGAGGAAGAAGTTTCAGTAGCTTCTTCAGCGTATTCTATTCTTGCCATTAGACAGAGGAAGGCAAGATCTTCTTCATCAGAACCAGATTCTTCAGAGGTCTTGGCCCAGTCATCTTCAGCGTCCCAATCAACTTCTTCAGCGATAAGGCCTTTGCCTTTTTGCTTGTATTTCTTTAGATCCTTGTATTTGTTTTTCAATTTCAAATACTTCTCCTTTTTATCAGAGGTCTGGGAGGAGGTAGGAGCTGCAACTTTCTTTGATCTACATTCACTAGCAAAGTGACCCTTTCGCTGACAGTTGAAGCATATAGCTGAGGCTTTCTCAGCGGGCAATGACTTTTGCTTTCCAGAGTCAGATAGATTTGAAGGGTTTTGAAAGTTGCTCTTTCTAGCGAATCTTTTAAAGTTATTTGTTAAGAGAGCTAGAGAGTTATCAAACTCAGAGATGTCAGCATCAGTGAGTTGATCTTCCGAATCAGTTTGACCTAATTCAGTGGTGGAGGTAATAGTGGAAGAAGAAACATTTTTAGGAGGAGTTGCCTCTGAAGTCACAAGTGCCAAAGAAGTACTTTTGGCACCTTTGAGTTCATTTATGAGGTTCATTCCTCAGAAGTTGAGATTGTTCCTCATTTAAGAGCATTCCATATAACGCACTTAAGGACAGAGTTTCAAGGTTCTTTGACAGCTTTAGACATGTAGTGTACACTGCCCATTGATCGGGTAGTGCCTCCATGAATTTGGTCAGTATTTCAGCGTTGGAATACACTCTGTTTACTGATTTAAGATCAATCAAGAGACAGTTGAAACGCTGATGAATTTGAGAAAGAGATTCACCTTTATGATACATAAAACTCTCATATTGTCTTACAAGATTTATGCACCTGGTGACTTGTACATCAGAGGTTCCTTCATATTGGATACATAGAGTATCCCACATGGCTTTAGAAGTTCTCACTTTCATAACAGAATGATAAACTTCATCTGGTAAAGACATGCTATTATAGATCTAGCTTTTGAATCAATAGCAATTTCTTTCTTATCTTCTTCAGTCCATTGGTTAGGAGTTTTAACCATACTCCTTTCAGGGATGGCTGGAGTAGTAGTGGTGGCAGGAACACCAGCTACAATAGTTGTAGGAATGAATGGTCCGTTTTCTACATAGTAGGGGATCTTTGGGTCAAATCCTTCTAGAAACAGAGACATTCTTTCCTTCCATAATAGAAAATTATCATGGCTAAATCTTGGAGGTTTAGCTAAAGATCCATTATCATTGTAGTTCGTATTAGGGTTTGTCATTTTAAAATAGTTTATAAGAAAAATATTTTAAAGATAAAAGAAGCAAACATTGCTCTGATACCACTTGTTGGTCCCTAAAGGGTCTACAAGAGTTCAATAAATAGTAAACAGTTTGTACAAACACACAGATTTTCGTTTTTAAATGAGTTTATTTATCATAAACAAATTTACAGTTACAAGCAGAATAAGAACAAGGTTAAAACCTGTTCTATTGTAACTAAGAAACACTAGGTTTGATGCACAAGAAGAAGGAAGAACGAATAAAGAGGGTTCAGGCTAGAAAGACGCATGCATTGAGATGAAGAAGATATCTTCATCTTATTTATACCCGTTTGCATTTAATGCAAGACAAAAGGTACATGCCACGTGTCAAGCTTGGATAGGAAGCTTGTCCTTGCAAATAAGACAGCCATGTTTTTGGCCGAATATGAACAGTACCATATCAGATATGATGGGGATATAAGAGACAATGCGTACGTCCTTTTCTGACAAGGTATTAGGTTTGACTTTTGTACATCGAGGATAAGATCAATCTTTAATCTTGTAAAGGAAGCTTCATTTGATCGCTGACTCTGAATCTTCAAGGATGAATCTTCAGTATCGCTGAGGCTTCACAAGACTTCACACTTTTGATTAGATAATCGCTGCTATCGCTGAACCGCTTCAGTTCACTTAGCTGGTTATCTCTTTCTTCAGCTAGGGTCTTTGACTTTCGTTGAATGGTCTTCTGGTGTGATAGCTGATCTTCAGATCTTCAAAGATGAGCTTGTTGTTCCTTGATCTTCAGCGATTGCTGATGGTAATCAGCGTATGCTATCGCTGAATTTGACAGAAGCTTATACAGTGGAATTTCACTAAGTATACAAAAGGAATCATATTCAAATCATCGAGAGGAGTTATGATCAACACAAAGACTAAGAGCTTATTTCAAATGGGAGCTTGGAAGACCGACGACACTAAAGCTTTTCCAAAGAAAGCAAGGGGGAGAAGATTTGAAGATGCTTCCTTTATAAAACTTTAGAGGGAGATTGATAGGATCAAATATCCTAAATTAGGAAAGTTTTATAAAGAAGGAAATGATTTAATGTAATATTCTAAATTGTGTTTAAAATTCCTTATGGGCTTGGGCTTACCATGTACATAGAAAACTAATATATAAAGGAGTCTAGGGTAGAGGATTCGTCAATGAGAGTCGTTCAGTTACATTCGCGTTTGTAATCTTTAATGCTTTCATCAATAAAACATACGATTCAATGATTTCCGTATGATTTCCTCTTTTGATCTTATTGAATCGAACCTAACAGATCTAAACAGTCACGAACTAGCATGTATTTCTAATTTTATACAAAAAATTAACAATACTAAAACTAAGCAAGTATCATCACAGATTATACATGCATCACTATTTACATACACATCAATTACCATCATCGTAGCCTTTGTTTTCAGAAATTACCATTAATGATCTCTGTTTTATTGAAAGTTTCGGCATACTATTTCATTAAAAATTTAACAAAAAATTGTGTATATACCATTTTCAATAACATTTACGATTTGGTTCACCACCCTAATAAACCTTTGCAGATTTCATTTCAATAACAAAAGACCAAAACTTAGTAACAGATGCAGATTCAAATATGTATCTGGGAAATACAAAATACAACATACTTGCACTTATACTTGTTAGGTCTGAAATTATTGTATCCGAGATGACAACTATTGAAGACATGAAGGACCAAAAGTGCAAAGTCAACAAAGTCAATAATTAGGAAGGTTTAATATAAGGAAATGTTGCTTTATTTTAAATAAGACAAGTGTATAATGCCTTATCTCATAGTTTCCTTATTACAATAATTATTCTACATATAAATAGAGGGTTAGGGTCATTCTTTAGGTGTGCGCAAGATTATCTATTAAGAAGAGATTAGAGTGAATGTAAGTCAATTACTAGAGAGCCTAAATTCTGTCAAATCATATTGTAACCGTAAAAGTGAGATATCCGACTACGAAGTTTCTTTAATCTCTGTGTTCTTATTGCATTATTCTTCATAATCATTGTCCTTGCATAATCTGGGATCTACAAGTTGTATCAGAGCCGACGATCTGAGTTTTTTGCGCTTTTCTGAAGTTATCTTCAAAACAGAAGGTAATTTTTCGATTTCTGCGTTTGTGAGTTTTTGTCGATTCATACTATCATAGCTTAACCCGATAAAAACTCATAATCTTAAAAAAAATAAAAATTCTTTTTTCATCGATACATACCTCAGTCTTTTAATTTTTCTCGATTCTTATATCTGTTTTGTTGTGTTTTTCTCGACTCTTACTTCTGTGTTTGCTCGATTCATACGTCTGTTGCTTAATTTTTTATCGATTCATTCATCTGTTCCTTAACTTTTTATCGACTATTACTCAAAGTAATTAATCTGCATTAATTAAAATTATCCTAGTTTATTTTATTCACTTTTGAAACTCTTTACATAAGAAAATTCAGGAACTAGTGACTCCTGTAACTTTTCTTACTAAAGAATTCTCTAGTAAAAATCACAAACTTTTGTAATTTTGATTTTTCATTAATTGAACAAATAAGAAACTTGAGAACTTAGACATTCTTTTCCATAAAAAGACTTGTTCTTTTTAGTCAAGAACCCTTTGTTCTTGTTTTCTGGTTTATCAATTAAAGCAAACTCAGATTAAGTAATTTTGATCTTTTATCGAGTCCACTTGAGTCGACAAAATTTTTAATCGAGCCAACAGGAATCGATAAATTTTTTTATCGATTCATTGCCTTATCGAGTCAAATTATTTTTTGTCGAATATTGATAAATTGAGAAAATCAAGGATATCAGGTACTAAGTGATCGATAAAAAAAAATTCGACTCAAAATTTTTTCTTAGAAGTTTTATCGAGTCTCTTTTACCCGACAATAAATTTTATCGAGCCTCAAACACCCGACAAAAACTCTTGTCAACTAAGCTTCACCCGATAAAAGTTTTTTTTTCCGATTCCTATTGTATCGAGAAAACTTTCTGTTTTCACGAGACAAACTCAGAAAATTTCAAAAACTCACTAATCGAGATCATCAAGCCAAGTACAATGACCACTCGAGAAGCTATGGCCATTGGTTCAAACACAAAACCCCCCGAGGTAAGTCTTTCGGACTATTATCAAATGAATGACATGATGATACAATTGCAAGAACTTCAATCTAAATTGAAAACCGAGAAACTCTTGGTTTCAAAATTAGAAGCACGACTAGAAAATAATTATCATCAACTGCTAATTGCCCAATCTGAAATTGCAACATCTCGAAGTATTGCACACAATCATCAAACGGAGAAAGCGGTTTTTCAAGAAGAAAATATTCTCTTAAAACAACAAATCTCGGATCTCACACTTCAACTTAACAAATCTAAACGTGAGACCGAAGATTTTTCGTCCAAATATGAATTTGTGAGTTTTCAAAGACAAGACCTTTTGGAAAAACTAAAAGATTTGGAACTAAAACTGTACAAAATTGGTCAAATTGAGCACACAATTCATTTGAACGTTTCAAAATATTTAAGTTCTAAAGCTGGATTAGGATTGATAATCCGAAACATTTAGAAAAGGTCCGGATTACAAAATTCAATTTATGAAGTCAGATTCCAACGTCGAAGAAAGGGAAGATTTGAATAGGAGAAACAAAGATTTTCATCAAATTCCTTTCTTCTATCCTCGAGTAGTAGAAAAGGAATCTTCAAAAGAAACTCTTCCAAATGACTATTTTCCATCTTATACTGATGAAGAACTTCACACTCAAATTCCTGAATTTAAACCGTATATTCCCACCTTGTTCTTAGAAAAGAAAATTATTCAACTTGAAAAGGTGTTGGAAACTAAACGTTGTTCGTCGGAAAAGGAAAAAGAGGCATTCATGTTAAAAATTCAAAAATTGGAAAACGAGGCTTTACAATTAAACAAAAACCACGAAAATGATTCTATTTCCAATATTTCTTCGTGTAAAGCTTTCGTTAGAAATTACTTAGATGATTGTGAAGAGTTGTTTACATTAGATCCAAACTATATTTCTCCTAAACAAAAATGTTCCCCGTCTTCCGACCAAATTGATGATGACCTAGACTCTCTTGAGGAAATGCCTCGTTTTGACGAGTACACTGATTCCTCATCGAACCTTAAATCCACGGAACAGTTAAATGATTTAAATTCCGATTTTGACTTCAATCCTACGCTTCCAAATCATACGGAGTTTTTGGACAAAGGCAAAAAGCCAATCGAATCAGTTTTACCTCCAACGGATCCGAATGAGTGTTCCACAAGTCAAATGCATTACCTCATTCTAACCAAAAGGATCAAACTCATTTTTTCAAAACCATCAATTCTCATTATGTGAAAAATGCTAAACATGGTTTTATTCATGTTTCAGCTTTTCGAACTCATAATTCTAAACAGTTTCATAATGATTTTGTTGCTAAATCCGTAAATTTCAAAAAGTTTAAGATGGTTTGGTGAAAGAAATCAACTACAGATGATAATGTTAGAAACAAGCCACATACATCTCCTGTAGTTGATGAAAAATCATTTGTGTCAAAGACTAATTTACCTCATATTGTCAAGTCAATCGAACATCTAATCAGTCTAAGCACCACTAATCTTTGTTGTTCTACTTGTGGAACAAATGATTTTGTCGATCAAAGATTTGCTCATAAATGGTATGTTACTTACAATATCCCCACTTCCCCATGTTTGCATCAAAACATAACCCCCAAGGAACCAACAATGCTTGGGTACCAAAATCTTTTTAATCTATTTTGTAGGTACGTCATGTGTGTTCTAAATTCCGAATATTCACATCATATGAAAATCTTTCAAAAGGTTATGCTACATTTGAGAGGAGTACCACATTTTTACCATTTACTTAGTTTCATAGTATCTCAGCTATGAACCTGCTCTTAACATTATGACTTCTGAATACATCAGTTCAGAACTCGGACTTCAATATTTCAAAACTCTTTTTGCATTAGATTTAGAGGTTTCAATGGTCAAACCAAATCCAGAAGGACCTATCCATGAAAGACATCCCTAGGTTAGATATCCTGAAAGGGAATGATTAAAATAAAATTGAGTGCTTGTGAGATAAAAGAAAAATGTGAGGGTGTGACAAGACTTTAAAGAAAATATTTGGTCTTCACCAAACCTAAACAGTTATCCGGGTAGCCACATAATCTATTCATTCTCGATTCTTTGGAGATGAATATTGAACTAGACATGGACCCAATGTCGATAACTCGTGTCACCCCACCCAACTACTCAAGTATCTCACAAAAGATATTTGTTTCATATATCACGGAGAATGAGCATATCTGCTATCTTTTCTTCACTCGGAAGATTAAGATATTGAAAAAGGAAGACACACCTCCGGTCTCCGAACTTCACATTCAATGCACATTGAGTCTGTGAAATGTATTTTCACATTTTGAGCCTTAAAATTAGCATTTAATGCATAAATTCTTTCTACACATTGCACGAGTCTTTGTGATTCCTCAAGCATATCTTTGTGTTTATGCCAGAACAGTTTGAGAAGTTAGTTTTACAACTTACTTCTATGATAACTGGAAGTCCTATCAGTGCCAACCCGCCGCCAACACTGCATATAGGCCACTTAATTAAAATTTATTTTGATTAAGTGATAACAGTTGCTTCACGTGCTTCTGTATGTTAGTTTTACACGCTTCATTAGTTAAGGAATTTTTTTTGTCTTTGGTTATTCATAATGATTCGGATTCTTCTTATCATTCTGAGGGGGAGAGATTGTATATCAGAGACACGACATCACGACATGAGAAAAGGAAGATGACAAATGTTGATTTGTTTTGAAGATAAAGAATGAAGTAAATATGTTTTGTCGACTGCTGAAGATAAAGTTGAAGACTTATCGAGTGCTTAAGACCCGACATAAATTTTCATCAATTCAACTTAACCCGAGATCATTTTCTGTTGAAGACTTATCGAGTGCTTAAGATCTGACATAAAGTTTCATCGACTCATCTTGGCCCGACATCAATTCTTGTCGAATCTACTTGGCCCAAGATTTTTTTTTCATTGACATCACCTGACCCGACAAGTTTATATCCTACGACATCACGGCTCCTTCGATTTTTCCAATCATGCTAATGTTAAGGGGGAGCAATGGAGATTACTAGTGATCATTTTCGTAGGAGGAGCAAAAGATTCAAAAAAAAGATTTGTTGACAAAAGCTTCATGATCTTCAAAAAAAGAATGCTGATTTTTTGAATTGTAATCTCGAATACAAAGGGGGAAATTGTTAGGTCTGAAATTATTGTATCCGAGATGACAACTATTGAAGACATGAAGGACCAAAAGTGCAAAGTCAACAAAGTCAATAGTTAGGAAGGTTTAATATAAGGAAACGTTGCTTTATTGTAAATAAGGCAAGTGTATAATGTCTTATCTCATAGTTTCCTTATTACGATAATTGTTCTACATATAAATAGAGGGTTAGGGTCATTCTTTAGGTGTGCGCAAGATTATCTATTAAGAAGAGATTAGAGTGAATGTAAGTCAATTACTAGAGAGCTTAAATTCTGTCAAATCATATTGTAACCGTACAAATAAGATATCCAACTACAAAGTTTCTTTAATCTTTGTGTTCTTATTGCATTATTCTTCATAATCATTGTGCTTGCATCATCTGGGATCTACAATACTTCTTACTGGAGTTGCTCTGACCAAACACCGATCATCCAATGACTTCTTTACGATATGAATAATTCAATTTAGGGTTTTTTCTTCATCTTCAATGGATTATTCAACTTCAGTATTATACAATCAAATGATGAAAAGCACAAACTAACCTTGAGATTCCATGGAAATCGTCTTGAATCGAAATGTAACTTCTTCAAAAGAAATCGTCAAAAAGCGAAAAAACTATGAAACACGCTTCTATTCTCCAGTCTATATAAGCCCTTATCACAAGAATGTCTATGATTTTGAAGATAACTTCAAAACTTTTAAAGATATTAGTCATATCGATGGCAAGTGGAGTGAAAAAAAGGTAATGATTTAGGTAGTTGTAAATAGGGATTATCATCCCTTACATATCGCACGCCCAATTCAATCTGATTCTATTTTTGTATAATGTATTCCCATTTTACCCCTAAATCAATAAAAAAACTGACGAAATCTTCCTTTTTTTAAATCAAAAATAAAATAAATATCATTTTTAATCTCTACCGTTGATCACATTAACTTAATGGCTGAGATCATTCCCTTTATTTTTTTAGAATGTTTGTATTCCTGTTTGATCCTCCCTCTATATATGTATGTATGTATATATATAGAGGCTCCTTCAAGTGTTAACTCAATTATTTGTGTTAAACGTGTTAACCCACCGTTCACTGGTGAACACCATGCTCGTTCACCGGTGAACACGATGCTCGTATACTGACGAATGGTGTTCACCAGTGAACGAGCATACATGTATGGAACCATTCGTTCACTGATGAATGGTGTTTCACCAGTGAACGAGCATGGTGTTCACCAGTGAACGATGGGTTAACACGGTTAACACAAATTATTGGGTTAACACTTGAAGGGGCCTCTATATATATGCATATATATAGGGGCTCTTCATGGGAGATCTAAGTTATCTATGATAACTATGAGATCTCATCTCACCCATTGAAATATTTTATCTATGGTCCAGAATTAAATGAATTAAATTTAATGAAAATACCTAAAATAAAGCAACCTAATTTAATTAAATAAAATGAAAAATGTATCAAAGTAATTTGACATTGTATTTCATCTTTATCTAAATAAGGCGAGTTCCAATATTACATGTATGTTACCAGAATTAAATTAAAAAAATTATCCTACCAAAATCATTTCAAATAAAAAAATCGTAAGCTCTGCAAATCACAAATTTACCATACATGATCATAAAAATTGTACCACACATATTCATAAAAATGTACCATACATGATCATAAAAATTGTACTACACGTTGGTATAAAAATTGTACCACACATATTCATAAAAGTAGTACCATACATGATCATAAAAATTGTACTACATGCTTGTATAAAAATCTACCATACATGATCATAAAAATTGTACCACACATATTCATAAAAAAAATTCTTCCAGAATTCAACTTGTCAAAAACTATACTTAAAAAATTAGACTTTAATATAAAACATATATCGATATGTGCTTAATTGTTCATCAAAATTATATTTTGAGAAAGAGATATTCTGTAATCTCAGTTATTTGAGATAAACATGGAAACAAAATCATTGTTGATATCTAGTATTGAAACAGTCAAATTAAAAAATAAACATTTTATTATTAAATTAAGTCAATTACTAATATACCCTTATGTATTTAATTAAATAATAAAATTAATTATATAAAATGATTGGTCCAAATTGGATTTCACGGTTATCACGAAATACTTGATGATGCCCCTATATATATATATATATATATAGAGGCGGGTTCATGCAAGGACGATAAAAATTTACGAGAATGCGAGAACAATCCTCAGCTAATCATTTTGTACATGAAATTTTTCATGTACAAAATCACATATGATTCATGTACAAAATCACATATAATTCACGTACAAAATCATATATGATTAGCCGCCACGACGTTTCACGCGACTTAGCCCACGGGAAAAGTCGCGTGTATCATTTTTATTCTAGTACAAAATCACATACGATTTTGTACATGAAAAAAATTTCATGTACAAAATGATTGGCTGATACATATATACATATATATATATATATATATATATATATGCAGCAAAATGAAAAATATAAGGAAATTATTGAAACTGAGTTGACCCGATAGTTGAACCGGTTGACCCGGTCACCACACCGGGCCAACTAAAAAACTGGGTTTAAAGCATTGTATTCAACCAGTTTTCTCTGATTTTTTAAAAATAAAAATAAATCTAAATTTCTAATTAAAATTATATTTTATTGTAACACCCCGTCCCGCGTGGTTAAAGACGAAAGATGCCACAATAGATCCACAAGCTTAACACAAGGTTTATCATCATGAATTATTCAGATGTTCTTCCATCTCCGTAGCTCTCATCCCCAAATCCTTGCTAAGCCCAAATCCTTGCTAAGTCATGTACCTGCCGAGGCAAAGAAAACCTCGGCTGAGCTTAATGCTCAGTGAATAGATAATAACAATTAACCAATTTCTATGAGATAACAAGTTTAAAAGAAATCCATAACTTTAAATGTCAATTCAAGAGAAAGTCAGGTCACACAAATGGCCCGAAGGTATATCAAGGGTCCGAAGACCAAACCGTATCACAAGGATACGTTGTTCCCAACGGATGATCAGTCCATTTGGGGGTCGGTGAGGAAAGGGGTACGAGCACAACACAAATCCTCTCCATGGAATTAACCACGACCATAATTATTATCCGATAACAGTTCCTAGGATCGATCCATACGCCCTCTAATTGACCGGTACCAAGTCAAGTCAATATACCATTGAGGACGCCATGATTGTTTTAGCCATAATGGAAGCATCTCAATACCGGTGCTCCCAATATTGAGTCTATATTACCAGTTCACAATAGATACAATTTAATAAGTCATATGATCAGTATTCCAAATAAGAATGTAAGCCATAGTCAAAAGGAAACAAAGTTCCATAATATTAACAAACATAAAGGGGATTTGGAATCAATATATTCGGATTAGGAAGCCTTATACAAATGGCTATCCCCGTGTCAAGTGAAGTATGATATCCGTACCTCGATCAATTTCGACAATTACTGCACGATCAAATGGAATTCAAGATCAAGCTTGACTCGCCCGCGTGCCTAACGAATACATAAACGGGTTATTAATTGCAAGGCATATAAACCATAATATAACTATTCTAATAAATTTACTTATATTTTAATGACCCTAAACAACTTATACATCAAGAAGTACAACCATATATGATTTCAGAACTTAAACGCAATTTTAAGCTTATACGGTTCCATTCCAACAGCTTCTAGACCTGTTCTTTTTGACCATTTTTACCCAAATTAGAGGTCAATCTAGATTCTATAGTCTAAATATAAGTTGTAGAATGAACTCTTATGAGTCTATTGGTTTTGGAATCAACTCGTTTGGATACTCCATCTATTAGATATGGCTTAAACAAAACAACAGCTATTAAGCCGTATGCACATCAAACAGCACTGTACACTCACTGTTTTAAGTCACTTAAAGACACAATTGGGTTCTCGACTCTTCATAACAGTTGTAGTATATGGTAAGACCTTTCCATATGCAAAATATGAGCTTATTTTGGACGTACGGTTTTAGAGTTACGCATCGTCAAAGTACTGGACATGGGGCTATCCAAATTTCCAAATTCCACATTTTTCACCAATTCATTTTAATGATCCAAACCTCATAATTTGCAACATTCAAAAGCTCCAAAACATACCTAACATACTAAAAACTACAAAGGAGCTTAATGGTTAAGACCTTAAGCTTAATCACGCAATTTTTGCTCTTTTAGACATAAAACCAAACACTTAGTGTGCGGTTAAACGTAAACACACAACTTTACCTTATTGATTTCATAGTTTAACCCTTTTTCTTTCTACATCAATTTTTGCTAATCCAACCATCCAAAACGTGTATTTAACCACGAGTTACAATACAACTTCTTATACTAATCATCTAAACAATTATAAACCAACCTCACAAATCCTAACATAAACAAAACTTAATAATAACAAAAGAAAATTATACCTTTAAAGAGGATTCCGAATTTGAGATTGTTGGCTCAATTTCTTCAATAGCTTAAGAGAATTTGTAGGGAGAAGTAAGATTTTAGAGAGAAAGAGAGAGTAGCATAAGGCGGTCATCTGAAGAAGAAGAAGAAGAAGAAGAAGCCGTGTAATCTAAATATAATGTTTTCCATTTTGTATAAACTAGAGTTTGGCTCCGCGCGTTGCGTGGTGACAAAATTTATTTTGTTAAGAAGTACGTAATTAAGTTAAGATTAAACGTAATTTGATAATAAATTTTTATATGGTGGTGAAATTTATTTTATTAAGAAATATGTAACTAAGTTACAATTAAACGTAATTTGATAATAAAAATGTAATCTAATAATGTATTGTGTGTTTTTGATCAAATGATATTATATTTTTTATTTTTATAAATTCATGCACATATAATTCATCTAAATAGTTAGATGTGTAATCAAAATTAAAAACGTCATATAACTAAATTTACAATATAATCATGTAATGCGAAATAAAGGAAGAGTTTTTTTTATCAATAGTTGAACAAAATTTAATATCAACTTACAATGAGAAACTGTATAATGCAAGACATATAAAGAATAACATGTATTAGATAAAGCTAAAGAACCAAAGAGTTTGTAAACTAAAAAACGCCCAACATGAGTAAAATTTAAAATCACACACACAAAAGTTGTAATGCAAACAAAATCATGATACAAACATACATAAATTTATAATTCGATCAAAATCAATAAACGAACCTATATAAAATTCTTACCTTGTATCATAAAGTATCAAACTTGAAGAGTATTCATGACATAATGCGTAAAAATTATAATGCGATCCTAACCATGATACGAACGTACATAAATATATAATGTGATCTATATCCACTTACAAACATACATAAAATTGAAATCTGATCAAAATCATCAAACAAATATATACATATAATTACCATTCAATGAAAATACAACACAAACATACATAAAATTATCATTAAATCAAAATCACATTACGAACAAATATAAATAAATAATTCAATCAAAACCATAAAACAACATATATAAAATTATTATCTTAATTAGATCATAACCCAAAAATCTTAACAACTCCAATTAAGCGAATACAATGACAAATTTTATCGTTGAGAATACTCCTCAAAATTCCGACAAAGCTGGGGAAAAGCTATATATCGATAATATCAGAAGTAAAACAAAAGAGAAACCAAAGAGAAAATAATAAACTCAGATTTATAAATCTGACAGTATTTTGTCATTATTGACACGTGATTTAACTAAACTTTGAGATACAAATTCGAAGCCATTGATAAGTATATATTTTTTTTTATCATATCTCCTTCTAATCTTTTTATGAAAGTGAAAGTCAAAAAATGTATCTTGTACTTAGTTGATACTGGTCGGTAACTTCCCTTGCTCTCAATAATCTCAAACATTTTTAGACAATTCACAACACCCTCGCTCAATAGATGAGGAAACCTTGGGACCAAGTTTTTATGCACAGATGCATGCATTAAGCTTTCCTGTAAAAAACGTGGATAACAAATTAGAAAAATCAGAACAAATTGGTAATGCAATAGACAATTTCATCATACCTTCTCATTGATTAAAATCATGTTTAAACTAATCAATTCTCCTCCTTTCTTCATGTTTAGACTTTCTCACAATCTACAAATACTAATAATAAACAAAAACTCATAATAAAGATTGATCTTTTAGCTATAAAAATCTAGTGAGAGAAAATGTTTTAGAATGAGAGATTGAGAGGTGACTTGTTATTAAAAAAATCCATAACACAACCAACAAAAAAACAAAGCATCATGTATGCTTAAATAAGATAAATGAATGATTAATTAAAATAAGGAAAGGAAGACCAATGGTTAGTAACACAAGGAAATGAAAACAAAAGGTTAACCTACATAAATTGCAATAAAAATCAATTATTAATTAAAATAAATAATGGCAAATGAAAAGTTAATAACATAAAAAAATGGTTACTTAATATAAATTACAACAGGTGTGTAAATTTACTAAAAAACCCCTCATTTTTAATGATGACATAAACCAATTGTAAAGTAGTAGGTATAAAGAATTACCAAAATAACTTTGGCTCACATTAAAATACATACTTGCATAAAAGGACAGAAAGATCTTTTAACATATTGATAGATTTAAATTTAAAAAAGTGAAAATTTGAGAAATTCTCTAAGGATGTCATGTTATCAGCTTATGATATTTAGATATAGATTGAAAACAAATTTCATAAAATAAATAAGAGAAAGTAAATGAAGGCAAATCAAGAGTTGGAGGTTAAATATAGGCATGCAAAATTACCAAAAACCCGGGTAAATAATGAATCACACAATTTCCCTATAGAGGTAGAAATGTCTTTAACATATTCAACATTTAAAATAAAACAAAAAATTGTAGGATTTCATTTTCTTTATTATTGCAACTTTGAAAACAAATTTCATAAAAGACATAAAGAGAAAGTAATGAAGGCAAATCAAGGTTAATAATGAATTACACAATTTATCTGTAGAGGTAGAAAGGTCTTTAACATATTCAATATTTAAAATAAAACAAAAATTGTAGGATTTCATTTTCTTAATAAAAAGAAAAGTAAATGAAGGCAAATCAAGAGTTGGAGGTTAAATTTAGACATGCAAAATTACCAAAAACCCGGATTAATAATCAATCACACATTTTCTTCATAGGGTAGAAATGTCTTTAACATATTAAATATTCAAAAATTGGAAAAAAAAAATAGAATGAAGGTGCCATGTGGACTCTTGTGAAGGTGCCACATGGACCTCCCAAAGTTTCTACTTTATATATATATATATATATATATATATATATATATACTAGTGTTCGACATCGCGCGTTACGCAATGATCAAATTTTATGTTAGGAAAAAGTGTAAAAATTGTTTTATTGACCATTTTCATATATATGAAATATGTTGCAAGTCCATATACAACAATTTATTTTCAATAAAGATTGGTTTTGAGCATATTCAATTAATAAAGTTAACGAAAAATTGATCACATCCGAGCATTTTTTCGGCCGAATCCACACTGAAAATTATCAATAATAACCATAATTTAAATATTTCTATATTAAAATAAAACAATACATAAAATAGAAAAATAAATCAACAATCACCAACATAGTCGAAAATTTAGGATAACCAATACTCAACACTATAATTTTTTTAAAAATAGAAACAACATATATACAATATGTATCAATAATTATTGAATAAAATACCATTATCAAATATTTATATGATAATTAAAATAAATAATTTAAATGATCTTTTTATTTAAAACCAAATTGTATAATATTTTTTAAAACTATAATCATCTTATATAAAATACGACAACACGTGATAAAATGTAATAGATTGTTTTATCAATATTATTATATTTATAAAAAAAGTAGAAGTCATTAAATTCTAAGAAAATTATTTTATCAAGAGTTCACTCTTCTAATATTTTCTTCTCTTTCATCAACAATTTATTGATTTTAACTTTTTTGACATTTTGGACAAAATACGTATTGATTCATGTGTCACATGAACACGATTACATAACATTATCAATCAACTTCATTGTTTCATCTTTTTTCTGTAAAGATGATTCATCAACTACATGTTCTAAAACAGTCTTCTTCGATACATTTTTTGACAATTATCGATCTAATTAGATTACAACAAAATTTCAATGTTGAAAGTGTTAAGTTGTATGAACAAAAAAATTATATTCACAAAATGAAATCAATCTAGTTTTGAATACGATTCAAAATTAATGAAGGTCAAAAAACCAAACTTCAAAGAAAATTAGCCGATTTACAATCTCGTAAAACTTTGATTTTTAAAATGATGCACTAAAAACATATATTAGTAACCAAGAAACGAATATAAAAATGAAGATGCATTGTCCCTTTTGTGGGTTATACTTCTGAAAAAAAAAACATAGAAATTAGAATGAAGATAATAATAAATTACAAAATAAACAAAATCAAAAAATACAATGAAAATTGAAGAAGTACTTGAATGAAAAACTTACATGTAATAATAATATGTGTGCCTTGATTATCAAGATTTGATATTCTTCGACATATTTAACGATCTTTAGATGGTTTGTTTTTGCTTGTCACACTTACTACAAAAAGACCACATAAAAGAATATAAGTTAACAAAATAGCAAATAACCTAACAATAAACAAAAGTTTATAACAAAGATTAATCTTTTAGCAAGAAAAATATAGTGATAGAAAATGTGTTAGAAGGAGAGAAGAATAGCAAATAACCTAACAATAAACAAAAGTTCATAACAAAGATTAGTCTTTTAACAAGAAAAATATAGTGACAGAAGATGTGTTAAAAGGAGAGATTGAGAAATGCCTTGTGTTTATAACAAAAAGGTTTAAAAATTTCCATAACCAACAAAAAACAAAGTATCACTTATGCTTAAATAAGAGAAGTGAATGGTTAGTAACATAAATTAAGGAAAACAAAAAGTTAATCTACATAAATTGTAATAAAAACCATGATTAATCAAAATAAATAATGGCAAATGAATAGTTAGTAACATAAAACAAATGTTTAATTAATATAAATTACAATAGATGTGTAAATTTACTAAAATGATCTTTAGTTTTAATGATGACATAATTTAGATATATGGACAAAAAAGCCTTTAACATATTCATCATTTTAAAAGTCAAAAAATTGAGAAAAATTGGTGAATATATTCTAAGGATTATGAGGTGTCACGTCATTCTTCTTGGGTTTTGCTTATATATATTGTTTCCTTGTATTCAATCTTGCTTCATTAAGGTGGTGATGGATTGAGATTAAGAGATGCAAGGGAAAAAAAGGCGTATCGAAAGAAGGATGGTGTTACAGAAAATGAAAGGTTTTGAATTAAATGTAAATAAATGTCTAATATTGATTGGTTGAAAATTAGGAAAAATAGTTTAAATAAAAAACTAAAAAAAGGGACTCTTGTGGAGATGCCACGTGGACTCTTGTGGAGGTGCCAAGTGGACTTCCAATGTTTCTACTTTATATAGATATATAGATATATATAGATAGTCATAAAAAGTTTACTAAATTGACATCTTAGCCCCTCAAGTAAAGATTCTTAACTTTAAGCCCTAATAGGTATAAACATAACATTTTAAGTTAAGTGTAGTTTCATTTTGTACGTGTGTAATCCCTTGTATGATATTACATCACAATTTTGTCTGAAGTACAAGTAAGTAATGCATTCAATTTTCCATATAAATCATATACTAGATTAGTCGGTAAGAAAGTCTAGGGTGTTATATTTATTGTAACATACTTTATATTTTAGAGCTTACAGTAGTGAAATATTATTTTATTTTATTATATCAATGCATTTTAAAAAAAGAGTAAATTATAGTTATGGTCTCTGTGGTTGTCATGTACTATCACGAGTAGTCTCTATTTCAAACTAATTACAATTGTGATCATTGTAGTTGTCAGTGGGTTTCAATATTGGTCCATTTGGATAACTCTGGTTAAAAAGTATGTTAAGTCAAAGGGTATTTTGGTCTTTTATTTTATTTTATTTGAAATGGAAAAATATATCAATCATATTGTATTAAATATGCATAAACAAGATATTTATATGTATTCAGCAACCCTGACCCCATCCCCCAGGAAGCAAGCTCCTATTCCAGCCTCCATCCCTGCCGACGTTGGCCATCGATCTCGCTCCCCCCCCCCTTCTTTTCTCTTCTATTTCTCTGTCATCGAGCTCTCCCATCCGTCTCCCAGAGATCGCAATAGCAACCTTAGCAACTTTAGAATCAAACAAGAGGAAAAACATCGATTTCGGTCGACAAACCTAGACAACCTATTTCTTTGGGAATATTCTTTACTGTTGGTCCGGTGATCTCTCTCTTCTCTCTTCTATTTCTTTGCCAACGATTTCCTTTACTGGTTCGGTGGTGGTCATTTGGCAGGATGGTTTTTGGTTAAGATTTGGGATTGCTTCAAGCTTCGACTTGTAGCAGGTCCCATTCCCCATCCCCGCTCTCTTCTGAAGTCTTTATCTATCTCCTTTGTTCTATGGTTGAAATACATGGATTGATTTGGTTTAAGATTTAGAGGTTTGATTTTGGATTTTAATTATCGATCTGTGATATTTTTCTGATTTACAATTGAGATTTAATTTGTTATCTGTGATTCTGATATGGTTTGCGGGTTACCAAATCAACACTTGAAGATGATTACCAACAAGTACAAAAATAAGACCTCAAGGTGAAGGGTGTTTTGATAAGAAATCCTACGAATCCATTAGGCACATCGTTGAGCTTGAATGAGCTCGATCTTCTCATTAACTTCATCTTGACTAAGAACATCCACCACATCCGCGAAGTTTACTTCGACACCGTTTTCGGTTCACCGTACTTCGTTAGTGTCATGGACGTTCTAAAGAATAGAATTGTCGCCGCAACTAAAATGCCAAACTTTGATTGATTTCGTCGCAAACTCAGTATCTACTATCGGAAATATTGTTCGATCGGAAATTTACGAAATCCTATCCACCATAGAATCGTTGGAGGCTAAAGAAACGATAGGAAATGCTCGTAAAAGGGCTTCAGAATCGGGAATTCGACGCCTGAACAGCAACACCGGTTTGTTCTGTTGGGTGGACATAATAGACCTTATGAAGTCGAAGACTATTGAAGGGGAAATGGAGTTGTGGGAGAAGATGGTGTGTAATAATAACTTTTGTATGTTATATGTTTTATTTTAAAATAAAAAGAAACTAGATCATAATAACATATAGCATAATAATTTATTTGTTTAATTTTAAAAATTATGTAAATTATTTATTTGTTTAATTTTATATTTTAACAGAAAATTAAAGAAATGATAAGAAGACTAAAATACCATTTACTTAACTGAATTTTTTAACAAAACCTAGTGAGAGGGACCAAAACACAACTAAAAAGGACTAAAAAGTTATAAAAGTAGACGTAAATATGGTTAATAAATTAACCATATCACTCTTGAAACAAAAAATAAATTGGGCTTTATAGATGGTACATGTACTAGACCTACCACTGATGTTGTTCTTATTAAACAATGGGACGGATGTAACTTTGTTGTCTTGTCATGGATTTTGAACTTTATGACCGAAGAGTTATTTTTGGGACATATTTTCTCTAAAATTGCTTCTGAAGTTTGGTCTGAATTAAAAGAAACATATGACAAAGTGGATGATTCTGTCACGTTTAACTTGCATCAAAAAATAAATTCATTACGTCAAAATGGTTCTCCTGTTTCTGACTATTATCATAGACTCAACTCTCTTTGGAAGTTGTTTGATGCCTTGGTCAAACTTCCAACGTGCACCTACAATGATTCACATGAATTTTCTAAACATAATCAACTATTAAAACTAATGCAATTTTTAATGGGATTAGATTATGTTTATCAACCCATTAGGAGCAGTATTTTAACCACTAAACCTTACCATTTGTTAAAACTGCTTTTTCTATTGTATCTCGGGAAGAGTCTCATCGTGAAGTCTCTAACTCTACATCTAGTAAGGCTCAGAGCTCCGCCTTTTTCAGTAAGGTTCCTGAAAACAAAAGAAAGAATTTGAGGGCTTCCAATCTGGTGTGTAAACACTGTGGTGTTAACGGTCACACTATAGAGAGGTGTTTTAAACTCATTGGGTTTCCAAAAGATTTTTCAAGAAAACCTATAAGTCAAAATTCTAAAAAACCATCTAGTTATGCTAGTTCTGTTGAAAGTTCTAACTGTAATAAATCCTCCTCCATGTCCCTAACTGAGAAACAAGTCAAAAAACTCTTATCGTTACTCGACCAACATAGCACTACAAATGGGCCATCTGTCAACATGGCAGGTATGTCTAAATTTCTCCGATCTGGTTGCATCATTGATTCTGGGGCAACCCAACGTATGACAACTTCTATTTCCAATCTGGACCATGTAGTGGATATTTCTGATCTAAACCTAAAAGTTAGTCATCCAAATGGTATTGAGGCTAAAGTTAACAAGATTGGTAATTTTAAATTAACCAATAATGTTACTTTATTTGACGTCCTAGTTGTCCAAGATTCTAATGTAAATTTGCTATCAGTTCACAAATTAACTCGTGATAGTAAGTTGTTTGTTGGTTTTGATAAGTCAAGATGTTATATTCAGGATTTACATCAACAGAAAATAGTAGGGGACTGGTAGTAAAGAATGTGGTCTTTATTTCTTTGATGTTGAGGGTGAGCCTATTTGTTCCAATAATTTTGTAACTTGCTTTGTTTCGCCACAGTTATGGCATAATAGACTAGGTCACCTTGCTGACCCTGTGTTGGGGGTTTTAAAAGACAAACTTAATATAGGGAATGAAATCTCGTTTCCCTGTGAGATTTTCCATAAGGCAAAAATGTCTAGAAATAAGTTTCATCTAAGTGAACATAAGTCTAAAGAAATAGGTGAATTAATTCACCTTGATTTATGGGGTCCTTAGAAAGTTACAAGTAGAGATGGCTATATAGTCTTGACTCGAAACAAATTTTGGTTTCTAGAGATGTAAAGTTCTATGAAAATGTTTTTCCTTTTAAGATGAGTGATGATAAAAGTTGTTCAAACTCAAAAGATTTAAACTTGTTAAATTTCTTTGATACTGTTTATGTTCCTACTAATCATTTCTCTGATCCTTTGCCCTGTGATGATAATAAGGATCGATCTTTAACTGGGGACTCTAGTCAAATTAGTGGCCCTAGTCCTTTTGGTAGTCAGAATAGAGTTGCCAGTCCATCGGTCCTGAGTAGCTCTGACTTGGCTTCCAGGGACCAGAGTGCTCGTTAATAATGAGGGTTCTAAAAGCAGGATTGAGAGTGAGACCGTGTTACAGGTCCCTCTCCTGAGGGTGTTTGTTCTAACTCTCAAAATATCTTAAATACTCCCTCTAATTCTGTTAGGAAATCTAATAGAATTTCAAGTTTGCCTCGTAAGTTTGATGACTATGTTGTAGAAGGCAAAGTCAAATTTGGTTTGGAGAAGGTTGTCAACTATTCCTTTCTAAGTAAAGATAATTTTTGTTTTGTTTCAAATCTAAATAAATCTATTGAACCCATAAATTATTTTGATTCTAGTAAGGACTCTAATTGGGTAACAACTATGAATAACGAAATTGAAGCTTTATATAGAAATGGTACTTGGATTGTTACTGATCTTCCTCTGGGAAGAAAACCTATAGGGTGTAAATGGATTTACAGAATTAAATACAAGTCTACTGGTAAGATAGAGAGATATAAGGCTAGGTTAGTTGCCAAAGGCTATAGTCAAAGAGAAGGGTTAGACTATGAAGAAACTTTTTCTCCGGTAGTTAAAATGGTTACTGTTAGATGTGTCATTGCTTTATCTGTCCAAAATAATTGGGATTTGTGTCAACTAGATATAAATAATGCTTTTTCGTATGGAAGTTTGATGAAGAAGTTTATATGAGTCTGCCTCAAGGCTATTTCTCACCTAATGATAAACGAGTTTGTAAACTTGTTAAGTATTTATATGGGCTTAAACAAGCTCTGAGGCAGTGGTATGCTAGACTTTCTGATTGTTTGTTGAAATTTGGTTTTAAACAAAGTAGTAGTGATTATTCTCTTTTTACACATTCTATTAATTCTATTAATTCTGTATTTTTGATTTTATTAGGTTATGTTGATGATATAGTAATTACTGGAAATAATGATGATGAGATTAACAAAGTTAAGGATTATTTGAAAACCAATTTCATGATAAAAGATTTAGGAAATCTTCAGTTTTTCTTAGGAATTGAGATTTTAAAAGGAAATAATGGTTTGTGTATATCTCAAAGGAAATATTGTTTGGAATTATTAAATGATTTTGGATATCTTGGTGTTAAACCTATAAGTACCCCTATGGATATGAACCTTGTTGTAACATATTCTGTAGGTTCTGTGTCATCCACCTTTATCTGATTTTTCGGGATATCAAAGGTTGATTGGTCGTTTAATATATCTTCTTGCTACTAGACCTGACATTGCTTTTGTTGTTCACTGTCTAACTCAGTTTATGCATTCTCCTCGTCGTTCGCATCTTAAACTTGCTCTTGGAGTTCTAAGATATCTAAAGCTGTCTCCTGGTAAAGGTATATGTTTTTCTAAATCTGTAGAGTTAAAACTAAAGGCTTTTGTTGATGCTGTTTGGGGTAAGTGCCTTTCAACTAAACGTTCTGTTATGGGATATTGTTTATATTCGGGAGATTGTCTAATCTCTTGGAGAAGTAAGAACCAAAATATTGTTTCACGGTCTTCCGTTGAGTCTGAATATAGGGCCATGGATTCAGCTACTTGTGAAGTCATTTGGGTTTTTTGCATTCTGAATGATTTGTGTCTAACAAATTTACTTCCCGTAAATTTTTACTGTGACAATAAATCAGCAATTCAGATTGCAAATAATCCGGTTTTTCATGAAAGAACAAAGCATATTGAAATTGATATACACCAAGTGAGGGATAAAATTGTTGTAGGGATGCTAAAAACTGTTAAAATAGAATCTTCTGAACAGCCTACAGATATTTTTTACAAAGTCCCTTGGTGTAAATCAACACAACTATTTGTGTTCAAAGTTGAACATGTTTGACATGTTTTACAAATATCAAGATTGAGGGAGGGTGTTAAAACTCTGTGGTACAATTCAATCTTGACATTTATGGCTTCATGATCTTAATTTATATTTTTTGGTTTATTCTACAGTATTTTAGAACCTGAAGGGGCTGTTTGGGTTTAATAGAAAGATGAGGGACTGGGCCTCACATCTGCAGCAAGTTGGTAACACCCGGAAATTTGTAATCAAGATAATGATTTTTCGCATCCTAAACATTTTGATATTTATAAGTTATTTGGTGTGTTTCAAGGGTTCAGTGTTGGGTTGCATTTATTTGGAAGATAGGAGCGAAAAACGGAACAAAAGTGAGTTTTGGTACCTTCTAGGAGACCATGACTGGCTAGGATGTCATGTCAAGGTCGCAGGGCATGGTAGCAGGGCATCAGATGGCAAGAAATTCAGTAAAACTCTCGGTACAGGTTTGGCGACCATGACAGCCGACCATGCCATGTCAAGGTCGCGGGGCATCGTCGACTGAGAAGAAAATCGAGTCGAGAGGGGAGGCTGGCGGTACAATTTGGGCGAGGATGACATGGCAACCATGCCATGTCAAGGTCGCGAAGGCATGGTCGCCCGGACCTGGTCAGGAAGCATTTAAGTCACGATTTTGGCTCTCTTCTTCTCATTTATCAGATTTCAAAACTCAGTATTGGGAGCAGCTTTAAAGAGGCGATTTTTAGGGTTTTTACTCCCTTCACCTACCTCTGCCAAACACATTTATTGCTACATTAAGTGAAGATTCAAGAGTTGATTCAAGGATTAAAGCGTCAAGTGGTGGTGTTCTTGACTCCTTTCATCTAGCTTCTTCATCTTCATCCTCTTAGGGAGATTCTAGGGTTTTCCAAACCCTAGCTTTGTGAGTTCAAATCCAAACCCTTTAACCTCAAATACATGTTATAAATGTTGTGTCTTGTTGATTTTAAACTAATATTGTCAAGGGTTTATGTATTTGGTTGAGTTTGTAGATTTTAGGTCAAAATGAGGTATTTTGGATATTTTGAGTTAGATGACGAAATGAGCATCATAGTTGGTTTAAAATACTTGGGAAAGTTTTATGTTGAGATAAACTTTGATTTTGGAAAAAAAAATGTTTTTTTGACCTAACATTTGGTGAAAGGTGTATTTCAAAGAGGAATGATTAAATGAAAGTTTTATGTGTTTGGAAAACTATAAATACGTTTCGTTTGATGTATTTGGAGAGTAGGCTAGTATGTAATGGTTCCATAGGCATTTAGTCGGTTTTAAGTCGGGATTGTTATCCCTTTTTGGTTTCGTTAGTAGTCATCGAGGGCCCTACACTTACGTGTATTAGTCGGTTGTTACTGATTGTCATTGACTATGTTGGGTGCATCGAGAGGTCATCGAGGGCCTTACACTTTGGTGTATTAACTGGGAGTTGCCAGTTGCCATTGACCTATTGCACGGGCTTTGTAGGAGTCATCGAGGGACTTACACTTTGGTGTATTAACTGGTGTTGCCGGTTGCCATTGATTTCTATAATTAGCTTGAACATTGAGTAGTGACCTACTTTTGTATATGTCACTAAAGATGGAATATCGGGTCTCTCCCGGTTGTTTAAAAAGATCCTTGCTCACCAAGAGTAAGCTTTCAAGTAGAATTAAATGGGATAAACTGAACTGTATCTTTGTTTAAATATTTTATTGATTTATCCATTTAACTGTCTGTTCTTACTAGGCTTAAGCCTAACACTTGATTTTAAATGTGGCTTAGCAGGTGATCGGGATGGAGGGGCTCCCTAGAAGGGAGTAGAGTGTAGTGTCGGTGGAGGCACCCTTTTAGGTTGCTAGTAACACCCGAATGTAATCTATATTCCGAATTGTATAGATTATTAAGTTGTTATTTTAGTATCTATATTTAGATGTAAACTCTCATACTCTATTCTCATTTTGTGGGTGATTTTATATATTCCTCATTTTATTATCCGATTTTAATTTACTCTAAATTTTAGGGTGTTACAAAGTTAGAGGGTAGCGGAGTTAGTGTCTTTGTTCTTTGAGGGCTGAATGTAAACATTGTGTATATAAATAGATGTTGCTGCCGAGAAGTTGCAATTAATTCATTCCATTTCTTTTATGTACTGTTTGCTTTTCTTATAGCTTTAGAATAAATTGTTTTAGGGTTTTCATTGTAATATTCTTTGTATTTTGTTAATACTAGTTGGATTAAACTTTTGTACAATTTCTTATAATGTGTTTGAAGCTTGCTAGCAGAGGATACACGTTTAAGCACACTAATACAACAAAATTCTGATGGATTTAATATTTTATTCATCCAATTACTAAAATCTATTTTTTTTAAATCCCACTTATTGGTCAATCATGAAGAAAGTACCAAATCCTAGTGGAGCCGTTTTTTAATTTTGCTTTTAAATAATAGGGGAGCACCATATAAAATATAATAAAAATATAAGTTAACATTATGAAAAAAAAAGTAAAGATAACCATATTATATATTTATTATTGATGATATTTCGACCTTCTCAATAGATATGTTTTGCGAACTTCATCACAAATATTAGGATTGTAATACAAAATTCTAATTTGCAAGCCAAGGTTGGTCGAAAGATTGGATAAGTTGATTTTCGTATGACTTTGTTCACAACTATGAAAGTTATTTTTATCTGACATAGAGAACGTATCACTCATTGTTTTTCTCTTTATTAAAAATTTATCCATTACTCTTAAATAAGGGAAAAAATATCTATCATAAAAATTATAATGAAAGATCATAAAAACACGTAAGAAACACTTTAAGAAGAAAACAACAAGAAGGAAAAAATTCTTCAAGAATCTTAAAATTGATGTGATATTTTAGAAATTGTTTTGTCGTCAATGTTTAAAAAGGTGTGAGGCGTGGCGTGGCGGCCAAGTCAAGCTTCAAGTTTTACACACCACGACGAGGACACGAATGTGTGGCATAAAACGACAAATTTGTATATCATATATAGCATTATATATATTTTTTAATCAAATAATGTTGGTCCCAATAAGGGTCTACAAGAGTTAAATAATAACTAAACAGTTTGTAGAAGGGGGGGGGGGGGGGTTGAATACAAACACACAGATTTTGTTTTTTAAATAAGTTTATAGATTATAAACTAATTTACAGTTACAAGCGGAATTAGAACAAGTTTAAAACCTATTCTATTGTAACTAAGAAACACGAAGTATGATGCACAAGAAGATGAAAGAAAGAATAAAGAGGGTATAGGTTAGATAGAAGCATGCATTTAGATGAAGAAGATATCTCCATCTTATTTATACCCGTTTTGCCTTTAAAGCAAGACAAAAGGTACATGCCACGTGTCAAACTTAGATAGGAAGCTTGTCCTTGTTAATAAGATAACCATGCTTTTGGCCGAATATGAACAGTACCATATCAGATATGATGGGGACATAAGAGACAAGTCGTACGTCCTTTTCTGACATGGTTCTAGGTTTGACTTTTGTGCATCGTGGATAAGATCAATCTTTAATCTTGCAAGGGAAGCTTCATTTGATCGCTGATACTGAATCTTCAAGGATGAACTTCAGTATCGCTGAGGCTTCACAAGAATTCACACTTTGAGTAGATAATCGCTGCTATCGCTGAACCGCTTCAGTTCATTTAGCTGATTATATCTTTCTTCAGCTTTGGTCTTCGACTTTCGCTAAATGGTTTTCTGGTGTGATAACTGATCTTCAGGTCTTCAGAGATAAGCTAATAATTCCTTGACCTTCAGCGATCGCTGATAGCAGTCAGCGTATGCTATCGCTAAACTTGAACTGAAGCTTAACTAAGGAATTTCACTAAGTATATTAAAGGAATCATATTAAAATCACCGAGAGGAGTTATGATCAACAATCTCCCCCTATTTGATTATGATTAAGCAACATAGGAAAAGTGCTTTAAGAGACTAGTAAAGGACTTAGGAAACATTTAAAGAAAAATTTTCTAAGTGCTAATCTGTAAAGTCTTTTTCAGCTAGTCTACTATCTGAATTGAGTTTCATTTATAAGGATATGAAAGCACAATTTTACAAGTAGATAAGCTTAAAGTACATTCACTAATTGATTTTTCAGCGTGAAAGATCAGTGAGTTGAGATAGTGTAACGAAAGTAGAACTCTTATGTTCATTGTCCCTTTTACTATTTTCAGGGATCTTTTCAGTACTAGGATGGAGTAAAGTACTTTGAATTTCATTAATTATAATCTGAAGAATTACAGCGAAATGAAATTACAATGATAAAGGTAAAGTACTTGTACACTGAAGAAATATTACAATGGAAATAGAAAACTATGACTAGTCAGAGATATTCTCGTTTCTTCTTTGTAGCTCATTCTCATAAAGCGTCTTATGTCGATTCATCAGAGGAATATCTGACCAGCAGCGCCAAAGCATAATCTTTATGAGAGAGGATGGGGCCTTTTGAATTTCTTGATTTCTGAAGAGTCCTAAGAATCCTTCATTATCCAAGAATATCATACCAGGTTCAGGCAGTGAGATGATTTCATCTTCTTCATATCTTCGGTCTTAAGGGAGAGAGGTGCACAACATTGATATATCAGGGAGTTCAAGATGACCAAGAATGCTTTGATAATTAAATTTAGTTTTATGCTCATTTTTAGCACTTGAACTTCCTTCAGCAGTTGATCTTTTCTTCTTGGATGATTCAGGGAGAGGGGGAACTTGCACATGTTGTGACATTCTTTGCAGCAACTGATCCAGCACACTGTCGACCACGTCCTTGAATTTGGATTTGGAACCCTGAGTGGCGTATCTGATTTCTAGCCATTCAGTGTATCCATAAATTCCTAAGAATTTGGCTTCTTCTCTCTCAGTTCTGTTTGTCCTTGTCATCCTTACATATACCTTTGGACCACCTCTGTTGGAGTGTCGCCCTTGGATAGTTGCATGAATGATTTTGGCTTCAGATCTTCGAAATTTCAGTGTGTCAGTGCACCAATCAAGCTCTTTATCTTTCTGCTTAGTGGCTTCAACGGTCAGTGCACTTTGGATCTTCTGTTGAGCGAGAATTGGATCTACATTTATGTGCTCTTGTGCAAGTTCTCTCTGTACGAGAGCTTCAGCGACCCTTTCACTCTTTTTCAGTTGTTCTCGAGTCGCCTTGTCTTTCGCAGAGTCTTCCCTGAGTAATTTCCTTGCTAAGGCAAGATCATTCTCAGTTTGCTTTATTTCCTCATCCCTGATTCTTTGTGCTTCTAATGCTTGTTCTCTCTCTTCTCTAGACAAAAAGTAGAATTCATCTACCATCCTTATTGGTACCGCTTCAATGGGTTCAGCTTCAGGCACCCTTATTCTTCTAGCTTCGAATTCCTTAAGGAATTTTATTTGCCTTTCTTCTTCTTCAGGATCGCTTATTATTGGCTTCTGTATGCGACGCTTGGGAATGAGGTCTTCTTCTTCTTCAGAGTCAGTTTCTATTATGTACATTAACTGCTCTTCAGAGGAAGGTTCCTTCCTTGAAATAGAGTCCTTTGGGGGACGGGGATCACTGAGGGTAGGAGAGGAGGAGAAAGAATTATCAGAGAGAGATTTTGTGGGTGAAGAAGGGAGTATGGGGGTTTCAGGGAGAGGTGAAGAGAAAGGGATAAGAGGAAGAGATACCTCAATTGTGGTCTCCCCCTCAGATATAGGGATAGTGGCATCCAGATCTACCACTTCTTTTCCTTTGCCTGAGGAGCCGGATTGTCCCTGAGAGGGATGTTGTCCGTCCCCCAAGGGCTCTTGATGAGCGACTCCTGGCCTTGACATTCTGAAATGCTCTAAGGCACTTCCAATGTCATCGTCGTCTTCATCATCGTCCATTCCCCCATAGTGAGGGATGGGATCTTCTTCTTCTTCTTCTTCTTCATCTTCTTCTTCTTCAGCTTCTTCTTCATCCTCTTCAGCTTCAGCCCGCTGGATGTAAGGAGAGATTCTCTCTTCAGGGAACCTCTTGTTATGCTCTGAGATGAGTTCGTCAGCAAACTCTTTGGCACATCTCTCCCCCTCAATGTTATCAGGAGGTAGACAATTCACCATCAGAGTGCGAACGTTTGTCTGAACGTCCTTCAGCCTTTCATCAGTTTCTTGAAGAGTGATCCGATCAGCAGTGTTGAAAGACGAGGAACTTGCCTCAGAGAGCTTTGTGAGCATCTGCATCATGTCGGATTGAGTCTTTTGAATAGACTCAAGAACGTTTGCTTGAGCAGCAACCTTCTGCTCCAGGTTTGTCAGGGTCTGTTGAAAGGCCCTGTTATCTTCCTTCAGGCCGAAAACGTCAGAGATCAGGTTGCTGACGTTAGTCTTGATCGCTGGAGTACCAACGATCCTTTTGAAGATAGGCTCGGTCGACGTCTGAAGGTTGTCCACCCTAGCTCTTGTGAGAGCACATTCCTTGGCCAGATAGTCAATTGCAGGGAATGTAGGGTTGGGAAGGACAATGGGAGGTAGCTCGGTGACTGGAGTGGGAAGCTTGGGAGCAGCCATCTCTGTCTTCACATCTCTGAGCTTTGCGGCAGAGGGATGGCCCTAAGGAGACTTTCCCATATTCTTGCTGATGGGAGGAGCGCTGGTGGTGGTAGTTGTCGTCGCTGAAGTAGAAAGAGAAGCGACACCTGATGATGACATAGACAACGATGCCAAAAACACATCCGGATTAGAAGATGGATGAAAAATCTTATTTGTCTCCCTGAGAGTATCTTGAGGATTACTCTTAGGGACTACATTTGCAGAGGTATTGTCTAAAGGATCACTGACTAGTGTCTTAGAGTATCTGAGAGAGATACTCTGAGGTCCTTTTAATTTGGCCTTCCAAAACTCAGATTGCCTGAACAATAATGAGGTTTGGACTACGTGCATTTCAGCATTATCAGGGATAGGGACAACTATCGCTGAGTCATTTGCTGAGGTGAGGACCAAAGAAGAGGAGATAGAAGTAGAAGAGAAGGCTGTGGAAGTAGTACCTGATCCAGCTTCAGCAGAGCTGGCTAAGACATCCTCAATGACCGTAGTCGCTGATGATGTAGGTTGTGCTGAAGAAGCAACAACGGATGTAAAGACCGTTGAAGTGGTTGTGGCTGCAGTTGGTGTTGGTAGAACATCGAAATCAGAGAGGGTGGTCTTTTGAGAAACCAACTTCTTTGGCTTCTTTGTTTTGGTTGCGATGGTCTTTTTATGACCATCAGTTGGTTGCTTCCTCTTAATACCAGCAGTGTCTGGGTTGCTCGTTGTTGGGTTGGACAGCGAGGTGGACACTGAAAGAGGTGCACCAATCACCTGCAACATGTAGGGTGTGAAAGGAGCATCACCTGGACGTTCCTCAATGTCCAGGGACTTCTTCCCTACTACAGAGAAGAAGTGATCGCCGACCTTCGGGTATGCTTCCCCGAAGGCAACTTCCATTATGGTCGCGAAGAAGCGAGGATAAGGGATGACAGGATGTCTGGTGGCGGCGTTGATGCGGCTGACCATGTCGCTGAAGATGTAATCAGCGTAATTCAGGTTGTGGCCGGTGCAGAGGGAGTAAGCGAGGTCTTGAAAGTGCTTGCTCGCTTGATCATGCGAGCCGATCTTCGACCCCAGGCACTGGATTACCTGAGTGAAGATATACTGCCAGCGAGCAGGTAGCCTTTTCTTCTCTACTTAGAACCCACCGTCTTCAGAGAGGGATTCTCCCAAGAATATCCAATGGAGTCCAAGAATGCATCAATTTGCATCTTGGTGGGTTCAACGCCCCATTGTTGATTCTTAGCACGTACAGGGAGATGCAGAGCCTTCCTAAGAAATCCAGCAGTGCAGGAGAAGAAACCGAGTTCTGGAATCTTTAACCCAATAGCAGGGAGTTGGGTTCCCTTGTCAGTTGTCAGCATGGTACAGTGAGCCGTGTACCATAAGGCTTGGAGATGAGAAGAGATGCCCACCGGGTTGTGAACGAACGCATACATTAGAGGGCATGCCTTGATGAAGGTAGCTCCTTCAGCGAACTGAGGGCGGTCTGCAGGGATCTCCACCAATGCGATGTAGTTGCAGGACTTGAAGATGGCTCTTTCCAAGGGGAAATGACAGGTTGGTGCAGCGACCAAGGTAGTGTCTTCAGCAGCAGAGGAGGTTGCAGCGGTCTTACTTGCGGAGGCCATTGCTGTGGGAAAGATAGGAACACCAAAGAGGTAAATCATGGTTTTATACATAAATGTATAAACCAGAGTTTGGTATAAAGAA
Source organism: Silybum marianum (assembly GCA_036898165.1). Lineage (NCBI taxonomy): Eukaryota > Viridiplantae > Streptophyta > Magnoliopsida > Asterales > Asteraceae > Silybum > Silybum marianum. Next base: position 12,051,321 of record CM072538.1, on the reverse strand, counting down.
TACCAAATTTAAGATCAAAGAGAACAAATATTTTGATGAACAATATCAAAATGCTTGTTATAAACAATAATAAAAAGCTTAGGTAAATGGATTAAAGTTAAAAAATAGTCTTCTGTTCTAAGGAAAGAACTTAGAACAGGGTTTTTATAAAGGAAAAGCTTTTTAATTTTGATCCAGATTATCTTTATTTTTATTTTTAGAGTTTTAAGGAGAAGAAGAGGTGAAACAAGATGTTTCCAGTCATAATACAAGGTTTAGATCAAACCTTAGTTGAGTTCGAGAAGAAAAACACACACAAGCGTGTTCTTGGTGTTCTTGAGAAAACCGTGAAGATTCGAAGATTTCTTTTGCCTTGAGGAATGTTATGAAAGCGGAAGGAATAAAGTAAGGAAAAAAGAATGCTTAAATAGCAAGAGAAGAGAGAGAAAGAAAGGAGTGCTAAATGACGGTTTTAGCTTTTTGAAAAAGAAATGATGACCTGGCGCACGTTCCAAGAAAGGAGTTGGAATGGAAACGTCGCGGTCCGTCGTGTGTCAGAAAAAGGTCTGACGTGCCCTTTTCTTTATTTTAAAAGATTATAATGATAATTGTCCATAAGGAAGGTTTATCATTATTAATTTTAGAAAAAATCTTCATCACTAATAATAAAGGATTGTCAGTGAGGAGTTTTAATTTTAAGAGTGACATTCTTTGATGAGGAAAGATATCAAAGAGTGTTAAAGATTAGAAGATAATACTTGAGGAGATGGCCCAGATATCGCTGAATCAGAGTTCAACGAATGGAAAGTTTGAAGGCTTTATTTGTATCCCTTGTTGGTCACTGAATAAGAGATTATTCAGCGTTCAACATACCAAGTTTGCTGATGAGTAGATTGAATCTAGTTTCATCAAGAGGCTTGGTGAAAAGATCAGCGAGTTGATATTCAGTGGGTACAAAATGGAGCTCAACTTCACCATTCATCACATGATCTCTGATAAAGTGATATCGGATCTCAATGTGCTTAGTTTTGGAGTGAAGTATAGGATTGTTGGCAATTTCAATAGCACTAGTACTATCACAATAGATAGGAATCTTAGAGAGCTTGAGATTGTAGTCTCTTAGTTGATTTCTCATCCAAAGGATTTGAGCACAACAGCTACCAGCGGCTAATACTCAGCTTCAGCGGTGGAAGTGGATACTGAGTTTTGCTTTTTTCTTGTCCAACTTATTAACTTTCCACCTAGTAGCTGACACCCTCCAGTGGTGCTCTTTCTATCTATCTTACAACCAGCAAAGTCACTGTCAGAGTAACCAATAAGATCAAATCCTGAGCCTTTGGGATACCAGAGTCCAAGATTTGGAGTTCCTTTCAGGTATCAGAAGATTCGCTTTATAGCGATTAGATGGGATTCCTTCAGTTTAGCTTGATACCGAGCACAGAGACAGGTAGCGTACATGATGTCTGGTCTACTCGCTGTAAGATATAGCAGAGACCCAATCATTCCTCGATAGGCAGTGACATTGACTGGTTTCCCATTGGGATCCTTGTTTAATGTCAGAGGAGGCGCCATAGGTGTCTTCATCGCTGAGCATTGATTCATGTCGAATTTATTCAGCATGTCTTTAACATATTTGCTTTGACAAATAAAGATTCCTTTGTTAGATTGCTTAATCTGCAAGCCTAGAAAGTATGTTAGTTCACCCATCATACTCATTTTATATTGCTTTTGCATTCTTGCAGCGAAACGAGTGCAAAGTTTGGGTCTTGTGGAACCAAAGATAATGTCATCAACATATATCTGAGCGAGAATAGTATGACCTTTATATTTTCTTAAAAACAGAGTTTGGTCAATTTTTCCACGAACAAATTTTTCTTTAAGAAGAAATTTAGAAAGGGTATCATACCAAGCTCTAGGAGCTTGTTTTAACCCGTAAAGAGCTTTTTCATGTTTAAAAACATAACCAGGATGGTTAGGGTCTAAGAAACCAGGGGGTTGTTCAACATAAACTTCCTCGCTGAGTTTTCCATTTAGAAAAGTACTTTTAGCATCCATTTGAAAAACTTTGAAGTATTTATGGGCAGCATAAGCTAAAAAGAGTCTTATGGCTTCTAAACGAGCAACAGGTGCAAAGGTTTCATCATAGTCAATTCCTTCTTCCTGTCTATAACCTTGAGCAACAAGTCTACCCTTATTGCGAATTATAGTACCATTTTCATCTAGCTTATTTCTGAAAACCCATTTGGTTCCTATGACGGTTTTATCAGAGGGTCTTGGAACAAGATTCCAAACTTTATTTCTTCGAAATTCAGTTAGTTCTTCTTGCATAGCTGAAACCCAGCTAGGATCAGAGATAGCTTGAACTATCTTCTTAGGTTCAGAGAGGGAAATAAAGTTAACATAAAGACAGATATTACCTGTTCCTCTACGTGTTTTGATACCTGCAGTGGGATCACCAATAATTTGATTTATTGGATGATTTGCAGTCCATCGCTGAGCTGGTGGTTGAGGAGAAAGATCAACAACAGATTCAGCGACTTGTTCTTCAGGTTCTGGAATAGGACTTGTTGTATCAACAACAGGTTCTTCATTAAGTATCAATTCAGGAGATTGATTTTCAGAAGTGGTTTGGTTGTTCACAGAGGAATTTCCAAGAGAGGAATCAGCGACAGGAATCTGATTAAGAGGGGTAACATTCATCCCTGAAGATGGATGATCATTACTTGTTGGTTTTATCATCACTTGCTTCAGCTGGAGTTTGATTGCTGAAGTATGTTTCAGGTTCCCCATAATGAGATCTCATCCAGGCATTCAATTCTTCATCATCATCATGAGAGTGAGAAGCATGAATGGGGCGAGATTTATCAAAGTTAACGTGCATGGATTCTTCAACATGTTGTCTTCTTTTGTTGAAGACTCTGAAGGATTTAGATACAGAGGAGTATCCAAGAAATATACCATCGTCAGCTTTTGGATCAAATTTACCTAAATGATCTCTGTCATTCAGAATGTAACATCTACATCCAAAACTGTGGAAATATTTCAGAGTAGGTCTTCTCCCATGAAATAATTCATAGGGGGTTTTTTTAAATCGTTTAACTATTAGGGATAGATTTTGAGTGAAGCATGCTGTATTAACTGCTTCAGCCCAGAACTGAGTTGGAAGATGCGATTCGCTGAGCATTGAGCGAGCCGCTTCAATGATAGTACGATTTCTTCTTTCAGCAACACCATTTTGCTGAGGGGTTCTTATTGAGGAGAAGTTGTGAGAGATGTCTCTGTCTTCAAAGAAGTTCACTAGAGTGCTGTTTTTTAATTCAGTACCATGATCACTTCTTATGGAACGGACAATAAGATTGTTCAGAACTTCCATCCTTTTGATAAAAGAGATTATCATTTCAGGGGTATCACTTTTGGATCGAAGGAAGAACACCCATGTGTATCTGGAGTATTCATCAACAATCACTAAAGTGTATTTCTTCCCAGAGATAGATTGGACATTGACAGGTCCAAAAAGATCCATATGGAGTAGTTGAAGAGGAGTGGTCACTGAAGAAACTTGCTTTGACCTGAAGGAGGCTTTTGTCAGCTTTCCCTTCTCACACGCTGAACAAAGAGATTTCTTTGTAAAGGTATGATTTGTAAAGCTTAACTAAGGAATTTCACTAAGTATATTAAAGGAATCATATTCAAATCACTGAGAGGAGTTATGATCAACAAATAATGATATTAAAAAATATACATTCATATTAGAAGAAACAAAATCATATAGACTATTATTATAAACAGGGGCGGTGTTACACATTTGAAAGTATGAACCATAAGATGAAGAATATGACGTGGCACATACATCCAGTATGTCTACCTTTTGCAACTGACCAGTTTGTTACACGCTCCCATCTCACACGTGTCAGTCTGTAATAGGTTAGGATATTGACTTTTACATTCTGCTATTTGTATAAATAGATCTTTTCTCTAATGTAAATGTTGTCGATCTAATTGAAAGATTGAAGAACATGCTGTGCGTCATTCCAAGTATTTGTAATCGTGATTCAGGTTATAATACAAGTTAATCTGTTCCTCAACCTTTGATTATTCTTATTAGTGTTGATTAATCGATATTAACTGTTTATGCTTATACTCTGTTATATGAATTTATCGATTGATCTTTGAAGTAGAGAATCTGGAACCAACAATTGGTATAAGAGCCTGATAATCAATCTATTGATTATTAGATCTCCTAAATTTGGAAATTTCTCTCTTCATTCATTCAGTAATTTCCTGTTTTAACTACTGTTCATAATTCCACCCTGTTCTACGAAGATTCATAGCAATTTTGTCTAAAACAGTGGCAATTGTAGTTAAAATTTTGAAGAATTAGTAAAATTCTGTTATTCTATTCAATTGAAATTTACTTGTTCTAAATTTCAATTCAAATTTGTCATTACATTCTTCTCGATTTAAAAAAAATGGCAAATTCAAATTTGAATGCTGTTTACACCTCTGGTTCTCTGACCAAACCTCCTACTCTTATTCGTGGTGAATATCCACAATGGAAGATTCGAATGATAAATTTCTATGAAGGATTGGATATTGAACTTTATCCTATTGTCCAAAATGGTCCCTTCGTACCAATGACTACAATTCCAAGAGTTCCTGCCACTACCAATACTGATGAAGTCCCTGCTCGAAAAGTTCCAAAGCAAAGGGAAAATTGGTCTGATGAGGAAAAGGCCAAAGTTGAACTTGCTAAAAAGGCAAAAACTCTTCTTATCATGGCTATTCCGAATGAGATTTTTCAATCTCTGGATTCCTGTGATACTGCTAAGGAATTATGGGATCAATTAGAAAATCTTCTGGAAGGTGGTGCTAAAATGAAGAAAAATCGAAGAGCTCAAGCTCTGAACGAATACAACAGCTTCCAGGCCGTTACGGATGAATCTCTAGAGCAGACTTTTCATAGATTTAATAATCTGATAAATCTATGCAAACGATGTGATATCGTTCGATCAAAGGAAGACAATAATGTCTTATTTTTAAAGAGATTAAATCCAGAATGGTCAAATCTCTCCATGTCTTTACAAGCTAATCAAGATCTTGAGCAATGGTCTCTACACGATGTATTTGGAACTCTTCAAGCTCATGAGAAGGAGGTCGTACAAAAGAAAACAACTATAGGTGGACCTCTGGCCTTGATTTCTGAAACAAAGGGAGCGACCAGAAGAAAAAGTGAAGATAGAAGAGTGAAAAGCAAGGCATTCATGTCAGAAACTGTTCCAGAAGAAGATTCTGATTCTGATGATGAAATAAAGGCATTTGCTGATTCCTTGGCTCTTATTACCAAACAGTTTACAAACCGTTTTGGAAATAGGGCATTTCAAAGAAATAGAAGGTCTGATCGCTCTAACTATACTCCTAAGCAAGAGGTTCAAAGACCTGAGAAGACTGAAACATAATAGAAGGAAGAGGAAATGAAGAAAAAGAAAGATGTATGTTACAGATGTGGCAAGCCGGGTCATTACTCGAAAGATTGCAGAGGGGCTCTGGATAAAGACAAAACATATTACAAAAAGAAATACAAGTATAATGTTACTGAAAGAGCCCACTATGCTGAGAAAGAAAACTGGATCGGAGATGAGTCCAGCGGTGATGAGGCCATGTTCTGTGGAATGACAAATACAAATGAATCAGAAGAACAGCCTTCTGAACCACCGGTTAGTACTCTTTCTGAATCATCTGAACTTGAGAATACAATTGTGCTTTTATCAAATAATTTTGAGGAACTTAAACAAAAGCTTACAATTGAAAAGAAGTTACAAAAAGACGTTGAGAAAACACTTTCCACAATACAAAGGGAAAGATATATTTACAAAAGAGAGATGGATATCTTAACAGAAGAGAAACTGTAACTTGACACGGAAAAAGAAAAGATTTCTAAAACCTTGAAAGACACAGAAGTTTTGTTAAAAAAAGGAGCACTTAAGTTGTAAGAAACTTCTGAAGAAAAGGATAAGGAAATTCAAGTTAAGGAAAGTGACAAATTAAATTCTGTAGCACTTAAAAACTACTTTCAAAACGAAAGAGAATTTCTATACATTGAACTTCAAAACAAAACGCACCAGATCAAAACATATCTGGATGCTCAAAAAGTTCATGAGAAAATAAGTACACAAGTAGGAAGATCTGGAATCGGTTTTGAAGATTTAGATCCCTATACGTGTGAAAAGAAGTCTTGTCTAAACTCTGTTTTTTGTATGGGGCAACAACAGAAGCCTGTGTTTCCAATTATTTTTGAACAATCATGCTTTAAACGATCTAAATTTGAAAATGGTCATCGTCAACGAAAACTCAAGTTTAAAAATATTATATATTCTTCTGAAAAGACTACCATTAATCTAAATAAAATTCAGAAGAAGGATGATATTTTCAAATTTGGTTCAAGTGTTCTTATAAAATTGAATCCAGAGGCTGATGCGTTTATTCCTATTCAAGCAGAGGAGGAATTAAGACTTAGTTTTGAAAATGATCTTCTCTTGACTCTGGATAATTGTTTTAAACTTGAGATGACAAACAAAAGTTAGAAAATAATCCAGAGATATTTCCTTGTTCATTTATTGATTTAAATCTTTCTAAAGCTCCAGAGGAGTTAGAAGAAATCACATATCCCTGGGAAAATGACGATCAAAGTGAGGATTTCTTTGACAATTCAGAAACATATCTCTCTCATCTTGAACATCAATCTCCTATCTATGCTAAAACTCTAGAGATTATCAAAAACAAAGATGCTCCATTTCAATTTACAAATGAATCTCTAGAGATAAGAGCTTCTGGAATGAATTCTCAGAAACATTCAAGTGAAATTCCGATTTTCTCTGTTCCTTCAGAACAACGAAAACCTGTTTTTATACATCCAGATTTTATAGAAATGTGCCTGAAAGCTAAATCTTGTCTTGAACTTGAAAAGGAAGAAAAACTTAACAAGAAGATCCCTATCCAAACTCCTAAATCTTATTCTCCAAAACTTTCTTATGTTCAGAAAGGTAAATGGAAATCTAATTTTTCTATTCCTGTTTCAATAAATACAAAAGCTTCTTAGAAGGTAAATCCGAGGAAATCTCCGCTGAAGAATATTTCAGATTCTAAACATATGTCTAGTCTAGATAGGAAGTTCTTTAGAACAACTGATACTAGAAAAAACAGTTTTAAGAATAATTTTAATTATCATTATCGCAATGAAAATTCAATAAAATCTTCTATGTTTCAGAATTCTGAATGTTTTTCCCTATTCTTAAAATTACAAAAAAATTTCTCACGAACTTCAAATTCCTTCACTGCCAACCATTCGTACTTCAATAAAAATAAAACAAAGAAAAACCGAAAAACAAAAAATCCAAATAATTCGTCTTTACCTTCTGTCAAATCAACTCAAAAGCAAATACAAAAGGTTGATAAAACAAAAACTAACGTTAAAGGACCCATAATGGTATGGGTACCTAAGAAACTCTGATCTTGATTGCAGAAACAGCGTGTGCATATCTGGTATCTTGACTTTGGATGCTCGAGGTACATGACTGGTTCACGAAACTTACTCTCCAAATTTAAAGACAAAAGTGGTGGAGCTGTAACGTTTGGTGATAATGGTAAGGGTCAGATTAATGGCTATGGTACTTTACAGGAAGGTAACATTACCTTATCTAAAGTAGCTCATGTTTCTGGTTTAAAACATAACCTCCTAAGTGTAAGTCAACTCTGTGATTCTAAGATACTTGTCGTATTTGATGAAAAACAATGTTACTTATTTTCTAAGACAGGTGAGGAACTTTGGAGAGCAGACAGAAAAGGTAATCTCTACATGATGAATTTTACCTCCAAGGATGGTAAGGAAACCTTATGTCTTATTTCCAAAAAGAGTGAAGTTGCATGGCTCTGGCATCATAAAATGTCTCACTTAAACTTTGATAATCTTGAGATGCTTGTAAAACATAATTTGGTATTTGGACTTCCAGAAGTTCATTTTCAAAAAGATCACCTCTGCCCTGCATGTGAAACGGGAAAGATAAAACGAGCATCTCATAAAACAAAAAGTGATCACTCTTGCATAAGACCTCTACAATTGCTACACGTCGATCTCTGTGGTCCCATTGCAATTCAGAGTCTTTCTGGTAAAAAGTATATTCTGGTACTTATCGATGAATTTTCCAGGTATACTTGGCTTGCTTTTGTTCGAAAAAAGTCAGAAGTACCTATTGTACTCCAAAATATGATGACCAGAATCCAAGTTCTTTTACACCAAAAGATTCAACAGCTAAGAAGTGACAATGGTACTGAATTCAAGAATGCCAAACTTGAAGCATACTTTGTTGAAAATGGAATTACTCAGAACTTCTCTGCTGTACGCACTCCCCAACAGAATGGTGTTGTTGAACGTCGCAACAGAACCTTGGTCGAAGCATCCAGAACAATGCTTGTCGCTTCGGACTCCCAATTCACTTCTCGCGTGTCGTAGCCACTGCTTGTTTCACTCAGAATTGTTCCATAATTGTCAAGAGGCATCTCAAAACCTCTTATGAGCTTATTAACAAAAGAAAACCATCTGTCAAATTCTTTCATATCTTTGGTTGCAGGTGTTTTATCTTAAATGACAGAGACAAACTTGGCAAGTTTGATCCAAAATCAGATGAAGCAAAATTCTTAGGCTATTCTTTAAATTCCAGAGCTTTTCGTGTTTTTAATCTAAGAACTAAAACAGTTATGGAGAGCATTAACGTTGATTTTGATGATCAAACTCAACTGACTTCTGAATATTCTTCTTCAGAACTCAAACTTAATACTGTTACTTCTAACTTTCTTTCAGGATCCAGAGAATCCGAGATTGATGCTATTTTTCAAGACTTTCTGGGCGAAGAAATAATGTCAGAACCTATTGTACCTAACTCTTCTTTCAGTATACCTGAAGTTCTTCATGCCTCTGGCATAACTTTATCTGGTCCTACCTCTTCTGAACCTAGCTCTTCAATCCCTTCTGTTCCTGTTTCATCTGATTGTCCAGAAGATTCTTCTGTTCCATCATCTGAGGGGGAGACTTTAGGATCAAGAGTTTCAGAATCAATACTTCCGGATGAAGTTATCTCATTATCTGACACTGAAGTTCAGGCTCAACCAATACCACAAACAAGGATGACGAAATGGACTAAATCACATACTCCAGATCTCATAATTGGTAATCATTCTGAGGGTGTCAAAACACGATCTGCTACAGCAAATGAAGCTTTCTATGTCAACTTTCTAAGTATAATTGAACCCAAGCACGTTCATGAAGCCTTAGCCGAGCCTAGTTGGGTAGAAGCAATGCAGGAGGAGTTACTTCAATTTGAACGTAACAAAGTTTGGAACTTAGTGCCATTACCAAAAGGCAAAGTTGCCATTGGTACTAAGTGGGTTTTTAGAAATAAAAAGGATGAGGACGGAATTGTGATCAGAAACAAAGCTCGTCTGGTGGCAAAAGGATATTGTCAAGAAGAAGGTATTGATTATGATGAAACCTTTGCTCCTGTTGCAAGACTGGAGGCGTAAGACTTTTTTTGGCATTCTCTGCATACAAAAACTTTAAAGTCTATCAAATGGATGTTAAATGTGCATTTCTAAATGGAAAACTCAAAGAAGAAGTGTATGTTGAACAACCCGCTGGCTTTAAAGATGCAAGACATCCAGAATACGTCTTTCTTCTCGACAAAGCTCTCTATGGCTTAAAGCAAGAACCCAGAGCCTGGTATGAACGTTTAACCAAGATTCTGATCAGCAAAGGCTATGAGAAAGGTAAAATTGATACCACACTTTTTATCAAAAGAGGCAAAGGTATGTTAACTATTGTTCAAATTTATGTGGACGACATAATTTTTGGCTCTACTTATCAAACAGAAGTTGATTTGTTTTCTAAATTGATGGAAACTGAATTTTAAATGAGTATGATGGGAGAATTAACTTTCTTTCTAGGACTTCAGGTTAAACAAAGTACCTCTGGTATCTTTATTAATCAAGCAAAATGTGTCTCTGACATGTTAAAGAAATTTCATTTTCAGAACTCATCAACTATGAAAACACCTATCTCTCCTAGCATGAAATTAGGTCCTGATCCTTCTGGGAAACCAGTTGATATCACGGGCTACAGAGGTATGATAGGTTCTCTTCTATATTTAACAGCAAGTAGGCCTGATATTATGTTTGCCACTTGTCTTTGTGCTCGGTATCAAGCTAATCCTAAAGAATCCCATTTGGCAGCTGTCAAAAGAATTTTTAGATACTTAAAGGGAACTCCTTCATTGGGTCTCTGGTATCCTAAAATTTATGGGTTTGATATAATGGCATATACAGACTCTGATCATGCAGGATGTAAGCTGGACAGAAAAAGTACCTCTGGTAGCTGTCAACTTCTGGGAAATAGACTTATCAGCTGGACATTCAAGAAACAAAATTGTGTCTCAACATCTACTGCAGAAGCTGAATATGTTGCTGCTGCTAGCTGTTGTTCACAAGTTATTTGGATGAAAACTCAACTCAAAGACTATGGTCTGATTTATGATAAGATTCCCATACTCTGTGACTCTGAGAGTGCAATTGCCATTACTTAAAACCCAGTTCAGCACTCCAAAACAAAGCATATTGATGTCAGGTATCATTTCATCAAAGATCACGTAGAAAAGGGCACCATAGAAATGTACTTTGTCTCTACTGATTACCAACTGGCTGATATTTTTACAAAAGCTCTGGATGAGATTTAATTTTTTAATCAGCAAGTTGGGAATGATAAATATGTAAATCTTATTCTTAGCATTTATCAGAGACCTCTGATCGTTTCTGAATTTCATCCAGAAGCATTCAGAGACCTCTGATCGCCTTTGGTGTAAGTTTTATTTTGTATCTTGCGCTCTTTATTCCTTTTCATCCAAGTAATACCAGAAAGGAGCCAATTCCTGAAAAGCAAAAGGGGAGTTTATCATTCAAGGGGGAGTTCACCTTTCAAGGGGGAGTTTATCATTTAAGGGGGAGTATCATACCTGGAAGAGTTCAAAGTCTAACGCTGGTTAGCTGTCTTCTGGATTTTTCATCCACCTAAGTTTCTTCTGAATCTACTTATTCTGTGTTTCTCTTGCCGTCAAGGTCTCTCATAATTTTTATGATTCATTTTAAACTTATCTTAGATGTTGATTCAAAATTGACATGTTTTTCAAAATATTTTTCTATGAATCAAAATATTCTAAATTTTTTTTAGTGAACATATACATTTTATTAACTCTTTCTGTCAAGGTTATTTAAAATGTATATATTCAATTTTAATTTTTCTTATTATTTTCTTTTCATGGAAAATTAAAACTTTCATTTGGATTAATTTTTTTTTTCAAATGTCTGATTTTAAATTTATTAGAAATGATTAATAACAAAATTGATTTAATCTAATTAAATTTAATTTTCTTATTACTCTCTTTCTAATTTTTGGGGATAATCAAACGGTTTATCTTTGATAAACCTTTCAGTGACTCATCAACACGGTTTATGCTTTACACGTGTCATCCATCGTGTGACCGCATGTATCCACGCCTGCGTGCTTACATCATCCCTCCTGAACCGTTTTTTTTTCTCTACTCCCAAAACTTAAACCTCTTCCAATTCCAAATTGGTCTCATATAAAATCCCCAAATTTCAGAAACCCATCTTCTTCCTTACTACTGTTACTGCTAAAACTCTCTTACTCACGAACTTGCTCACCAACTTCACCAACTCTCATCAATGGCTTCTCATCTTGCAAATCCAGTTCTTAACGATGACGAAGGTCGTCTCGTCGATTCCACTGCAGATAGTGCTCCGTTTGTCAAACTGCCATTGAAAGCAAACAATGTGCAGGTTCTTCTTGATCCTAACACCTACCAGTCCGAGTTCAGAATCATGGTTGAATTTCTCGAAATGCATCCACTAAACCGAGCCCTAACTCTGACAAACCCAAATGTTCCTGAAATTTACGTTCAAGAAGTGTGGCAGTCGATGTATATTCGTGATGACGAAACTTTGCTTGGAAACTTCAGCCATCCAGATCAACCTGATAATGCTGTGGAAATACCCATTACCAAGAAAAAATTAGCCAGGTATTTTCATTTATCCCCATCATAGGTACAAGTTGATGGTGATTTTGTGCCTAATCCAGCCCTAGAATCTAATCCATCTGTTGAAGCTTCGCTATCCTTCATTCTTTTTCTTGGCTACAATGAACCCCTAACTAAACTATCTGAATTTAAGAGAAAGCAGTTACCCCCAATGTGGAATCTCCTCGTCTCCATCCTGAACAAGAGTCTCACCTGTAAGATTGGGTCCCTCGATCAAGCAAGCAGAAACATTCTGACCATCATGTATGGTATGTATTTTAATCGCCCTTTGGACTATGCAAGCCTCCTTTTCCAAGAAATTAAAGCTGCTGTGCACACTAAGGTAACTCATCAAACCCAAGGAAAACCTCTCCCAGCCTTAATGTTTCCACGATTCTTATCCCTGGTTACCTACCCTGCAATTGGTGCACTCAAGGCCCCATTAGTTCAACCTTTCTGCAAAATTGCTTCAATGAGCTCTCATCGACCAACCATCGACCGCAACGGCTATCCCTCTCCAAGAGAGCTTTCCATATACATGCTAAACCTAATTCCATCTAGCTCTTCTTATCTCCAATCTCATAGAAGCTCTATGATTTTCTCAGAACAGAGAATTTCTACCCAGAGCATTTAGAGCCAGCTTTAGGAAGTGAGGGGTCAAGTGAGGCTGAGGCTGAAAATAATATGAGTGACCATCCGAGTGGTTCTACCCATGCCGACCTCTTGCTAAAAGAGGGTACTGAATATGTCCATCGAGACACCATTGAGCAAATCTCTCCTACTTCCCAAAGGGTAACTTCATTTACTGAAGTGGATGTCAACACATCTACTTTCATTGACCAAGGACCACCCAGTCCAAACCACCCAGAAACCATCCGATCAGAGGGTAATTCTTCATCCTCTGCATCAAGAACAACCGGGGAAACCTCCTCTTCATCATTCTCTCAACAGAATGATGATGAAGATATAAGAGTTCATTTGCCCCAAAACTCGCCACCCTCCCCACAGAATGTTGCTATCTCTGTGACCAACAAAGTTCTAGGAGCCTCAGAAGATAAGTCCATATCTTCTGATAGTTTAGCGGCTGAGGAAATCCCATTAGAGGGGTTACAGCAACAGGACGCACCACTTACCGGAGTGTTTACACTTCATCAAGGTAAGCACGTTGTCTTCAGCACCTCATCCTCTGATGATGAGGACAATGTTGAGACAATCAGAACAACCGAAGAGGTGCCTGTTAACCACATCCCTCGAAGACAAGTTGGAAGTCCCTCCACACTCAACGTCAACATAGGTGTGACAGAGGGCCTCTCTGGACGCGAGAGACAAGGGGCTCCATGTATTGGAGATACACCGGTTACACCTTCTGGGTTTGTCACAAATGCAGTGTTCCAGGCATTTGCTGATAAGATTCAGAGATCTATGGAAGATCTAAAATTATCCATCTCTAATAATCACTCTCTTCTTCTGAGCATCAAAGCTGAACAAGCAAGTCAAGCTGCTACTCTCCAAGCCCTTCAAACAGTTCTCTCTGATAATTCAGAAGCCCAGCAGAAGTATCTTGATGATCAGTTCAAACTTCTAAATGAAAAGATCAACGCCAATGCTGATGCAATCTTCCATATCCCTGACTCTCTTCCACCTTCAGAAGTTACAATTTCTGTGGCCGAATATAGCTCTCTGGTAGCTGATTTAAACAAGATTATCAAAGCTGTCACTCCTTCTGACGATCCTAATGGCACCATTCTGGTTAAGAAGTCAGACATGGCTACTTTTCAAAAGTCCATGATTGACAGAATAAATAATATATCTTCCAAGTTTGCATCCAAGGCTACGACTTTGAATGTTGATCAGAGGCTCTCTTTCATGGAAACCACTCTTTGTCAACTTACAACTATGGTAAGTTCTATCTCTGATACCTTCAATGCCAAGAAAAAGGCAAAGGAAGAACGAGCTTGCAGAAAAGTTGAGCTTAAACGACAAAGGTCTGAGGATCAGGGTCCTGATTCTCAGAAGGGGGAGAAAGAACCAAAAGCCAAGAAAGCCAAATCTACCACAAACGCTGAAAGCTCCAATCCAACTACATCTACTCCTTCTAAAAAACAACAACCACCTTCTTCCAGGCAAACCTCTTCTGCTCAACCTTCATCAACACAAACTCCTCTTACTCCAACTTCGTTAGCTACTCATTCAGGACCTCTTTCAAAAGATCCAGAGATAGCAAACTTTATTCTAGAGGTAGTCGGCAACACAAGAAAAACACCGTACTCTTCATCCACTAAAGCAGCAATAGCCAAAGAAAAGGAAGCTAGAGCCAGAGCTGAGGCATCAAAGGCTAAAGTTGAAGCCTTGAACAAAAGAAGAGAAGAAGAACGAATAGAAGCTGAAATCAGAGCAAAAGCTGAAGCAGAAAAAGCCTCTGCAGAAGCAGAAAAAACACAGAGAAGGGCTATTCGTGAAGAAGCAGCTCAGAGAATGGGAAATCTTGATCTTCCAAAACTCGAAATTATCAGAAACAGCATGTATGCTCCAAATGATCAAAAGATTTATTTAATGCTGCCCAACTTCTCCAATGCCTATAACGTGAGTGATGTTGTAAAAGACAAATTCTTGGCACACAGACAAGCAAGAAAGGATGTCTACACTTCTGTACCTATCAAACGAATCAATGCCATAAAGCACCCACAATTTGAAGATACAGAGATCTGGTACACGATCTATGAAGTAATAAGAGACGATAATCAAACCAGGTACTTTTGTGATAACGATTTATTATCTGTTCATCCTTCTGATCTCTTGTTTCTGGAAAGCTTTATGAAAGCCCAAATGGCCAGAGGTATTGATAGCCAAGACAAAGTTGCTATTCAAGAATCATTGAATGCATGAAGTCTTTGTTACGATACAAGAGGCAAGTCGACTTCCAGATAGGACTAAACTTCAACGTTGATCATCTTGCCATCTCTGCACCAAATGAAGAATTAGAAAACATTAATTCATTCAGAGTTGGTAAGTTCTTACTACAACCAGAAGAAGGGGTCATCTTTAGAAGACCAGACAGAAGAAGCTTTTTCAGAATAAAGGACGCACATCGATACTCCTCAGAAGTTGTATACATTGCAAAATGTTACATATCTACCAGTGCAAATGAACATGATCCAGAAGTACTTGAAAAGACAATCAAAAGACTTGACAGCCTATTATCAATCAGAGAGGTCATCAACAAAATTGCAAAGATCATATCTGAAGTTGCTCCTTTCTGAAGACTTCACTCTTCTGGTTTCATACTTAAAGGGAGATTGTTACACATTTGAAAGTATGAACCATAAGATGAAGAATATGACGTGACACGTACATCCAGCATGTCTATCTTTTGCAACTGACCAGTTTGTTACACGCTCCCATCTCACACGTGTCAGTCTGTAATAGGTTAGGATATTGACTTTTACATTCTGCTATTTGTATAAATAGAGCTTTTCTCTAATGTAAATGTTGTCGATCTAATTGAAAGATTGAAGAACATACTGTGCGTCATTCGAAGTATTTGTAATCGTGATTCAGGTTATAATACAAGTTAATCTGTTCCTCAACTTTTGATTGTTCTTATTACTGTTGATTAATCGATATTAACTGCTTCAGCTTATACTCTGTTATATAAATTTATCGATTGATCTTTGAAGTAGAGAATCTGGAACCAACAGGAGGAGCTAGGATTTTAGTTTAAGGGGGCTAGAAGATGTAAAACGAAATAATTTTAACTTGTCAATTTAAGGTATTAGTCTATTAGAGCTAAAAAATACTGAAAGATATTGATGAATATTTGTTGTCGTAAGTCTTGTGAGACTTTGAGATAAAATTTGAGATGTGATGAGTCAGTAGATCAAATAAACAAAAAAATTCCTTAAACAATTGTGGTTTTTGTACGTTTGTGAAATATTAGAAAATAAATAATTTCTTTATATAGTATTAACTGAAGCACAAAATATAATTTTATCATTAAATTGTCCATTATTTTCATAATTTATAATTATTGTTAGAAATATTTTATGAAGTATGAATCAGAAAATGCCTAAGTGTCAAACTTCAGAAGGCAAGCCAGAAGTTCACCATATGACATCTCATCCAGAAGCGCCAAGAGATCTCTAAAGACCTCTGGATTTCAAGTGCCATCCCATGTGCGCTTCAGATGACGTGGCATGTCACACTTCGCGTGCGTAACTAATTATGTTAGACGTACAAGTGACGTGTCACTTAGTGATAGGCTGTCTTATTGACTTTAGCATTTGTAATCGTATAAACAGAGTACGTCTTCACTGTAATTGATGTCGATCATCTTTGAGAGAAATTGTGCGATTCATTCCTACGTATTGTAATCAATTTCCAGGTTATTAATACGATTTCTCATTTGATCTTCAAACTGTTCTTACTGTTTTATTATTGTTTAGTATTAATCATAGAGCTGTATTGCTTACACTCATACTCTGTTATTACGATATATCGATTTATTGTAAAGAAAGGGGTATGGGTTCCAACAATTGGTATCAGAGCTAGATAATCAATCTATTGATTATTCGATCTCGTCCAGTTTGGAGAAATCCCTTTTCTACACACACTATATTTTAGCTTTAAACTATTGTTCATCATTCTACCCTGTTTTACAAGATTTTGTCATTTCATACAAATTATGGTTTATTTCTAAAATCAGTAAGGATATTGTTTCGATTCGTTCTATTTGAAGTTTAATTGTTCTAAATTTCAACAGTATTTTCTGCAATATTTGAATCCCTGTTTTTCTGCAAATATGGCAAATCAAAACCTAAATGCCATATACACGTCTGGATCCTTAAAAAAACCTCCTACTCTAATTCGAGACGAATACCCCCAATGGAAGATTCATATGATCAATTTCTACGAAGGACTAGATGCAAATCTATATCCTACCATTGTGGATGGTCCTTTCGTACAATGATTGTCATTCCCAGAGTACCCCCTACTGCCACCACTGATGAAATTCCTGCTCGTCATATTCCCAAGGAAAAGGGAAATTGGTCTGATGAAGATAAGGCCAAAGTTGAAATTGCCATAAAGGCAAAAAGTCTAGTCATAATGGCAATTCCCAATGAGATTTTTCAATCTTTTGATTCTTGTGAGATAGCTAAGGATCTGTGGGATCAACTTGCTTATCAGTTGGAGGGAGGTGCTAAGATGAAAAAGAACAGAAGAGCTCAAGCTCTAAATGAATACAACTATTTTCAAGCACTCCCAGAAGAAACTCTGGAACAGACTTACCACAGATTTAACACTTTGATAAATCTGTGTAAGAAATGTGATATCATCAGATCGAAGGAAGACAATAATGTTCTGTTTCTAAAACGCTTGAATCCAGAATGGTCAAATTTATCCATGTCTCTTCAAGCTAATCTAGATCTGGAGATGTAGTCACTACACGATGTGTTTGGAATGCGTCAAGCACATGAAAAAGAGGTTAATCAGAAAAAGACAAGTGTAGGTGGACCTCTGGCCCTCATCTCTGAATCCAGAGGATCGGGCAGAAGAAACAGAGAGACAGAGAAGGAAGGGAAGAGTAAAGCACTCATTTCAGAAACCAATCTGGAAAATTCTGATTCTGAAGATGATGAGATCAATTCATTTGCCGAGTCTTTAGCCTTAATTACTAAACAGTTCACAAAGAAGTTTGGTAATCGTTCATTTCAAAGCAGAGGGTTTGATAATAGAAATGAACACTCTACTCCTTATGTTTAGAGGCAAGAAGTACAGAAGGTGGAAAAGTCAGAAGCTGAGAAGAAAGAAGAGGAGTTGAAGAAAAAGAAAGATGTTTGTTATAGATGTGGAAAGCCAAGCCATTATTCCAAAGACTGCAGATGTGCTCTTGTAAAAGACAAACCATACTACAAGAACAAATACAAGTAGAACATAGTAGAAAGAGCTCACTATGCTGAAAGAGAGAATTGGCTGGATGACGATTCAAGTGGAAATGAAGCCATGTTTTGTGGAATGGCTATGGCAGATGACTCAGAAGATCAACCTTTTAAAACTCCGGTTTGCACCCTATCTAAATCCTCTGAACTTGAAAACACCATAATAATTCTAACCAACGATTTTGAAAATTTAAAGCAAAAGCTTATTGTAGAGAAGAAATTAAGAAAGAATCTTGAACAAACTTTTTCTATTGTTCAGAAAGAGAGAAATTTTCAAAAGAGAGATGGAAAATTTGACCTGTGAGAAAAATGAACTCTCTGTTGAATATGAAAAGATTTTGAAACGTCTAAATTCAACAGAAGTCAAACTCACAGAAGAAAACAAAAACTTCTATAAACTTCTAGAAACAAAAGATAAGGAGTTAAGTGTTAAAGAAAGTGACAGATTAAACTCTGTAGCACTAAAAAATTATTTTCAAAAGGAAAGAGAATTTCTGCACATTGAAATTCAAAACAAAGAGCTACAGATTAAAAAATTATCTCGATGCTCAGAAGGTACATGAAAAGATAAATACACAAGTAGGGAAAACAGGACTTGGTTTCGAGGATCTGGATCCTTACACGTGTAAAAAGAGATCTACTCTTGATTCTGTGTTCTACATGGGTAAAGAACAAAAACCTAGTTTTCCCATCTTATATGAGCAATCTGTTTTTAAAAAATCAAAATATGAGAATGGACATCGAGTTAGAAAACTAAAGTATAAAAATATTAAATACTCTTCAGAAAAAGCAAGTCAAGTTGATCTTAAGCTTATTCAGAAGAAGAAAAGTGTTTTTAATTTTGGTTCATTCACTTATAAACTATAAATCCAGAGGCTGATGAGTTCATACCCATACAAGCAGAAGAAGAGCTTAGACTCAAGTTCCGAAAAAGACACTCTCACAACTCTGGATGAATGTTTTAAATCAAATACTACAAATCTCGAACATCAAATCTCCGGAAACCATCCAGAGATATTTCCTTGTAATTTTGTTGATTTAAATCTTTGTGGCGTTGAAGATAATGATGAGTCTGTTACTTATCCCTGAGAAAATGATAATCAAAATGATGATGATTTTTTTGATAACTCAGAAAAATACATCTCAAAACTTGAAAATCTTTTACCTTCTAATTATACAAAGGTTCCAGAAGTTATAAAAGACAAAAATGCTCCAATTTTATACACAAATGAACCCTTGGAAATTAGAGTTGTTGGCTCAAATATTGCAAAACTTTCGAGTGGAATACCGATAATCTCTGTTCCTCCTAAAGAACAAAGAAAAGAGGTTCCCGTTCATCCAGATTTTCTTGGGATGTGTTTACAAGCTAAGACTTGTCTTGAACTCGAAAAAGAAGCAAATCTCAAAAGGAAATAAACTAATCAGCACAAACCACAGAAATCTCTGTCACAGAAGTTTACTTGTTTTGAAAAAGGAAAATGGAAAGCTAACTCTTATGCTTCTGTCTCAGTAAAACCCAAAGTTTCGTAGAAGTCTCATAAGAAGCAGCCTCAGCAGAAGAATTCACATGTTCAAAAGCATAAGTCTAGACTAGATAAGAAGTTCAATAGAACAACTGATGCTAGAATAGACAGAAATAAGAACAATTGTAATTATCATTCTAGTAATGAAAATTCAAGGAATTCTTTTATGTTACAGAACTCTGAATGCTTCTCTCTATTTTTAAAACTTAAACAATTCTTTTCAAGGCCTTCTGGTTATTTCTCTGACAAACAAAAGCACTCGAACTTTAAAAATCAAAACAGAAGAAATAATTCAAACAAAACAGGTAAATCAGTTGTCTCAGGAAAACCTGTGCATAATTCTGCTCATAAAGAAAAGATAAATCAGAAACCAACTCCTAATATTAAAGGACACATAATGAGATGGGTACCTAAATCTCTCTGATTTTAATTGCAGAAACAGCGTGTGCATATCTGGTATCTTGACTCTGGATGCTCGAAGCACATGACTGGAATGAAAAACTTACTCTCCAAATTCAAAGACAAAATTGGTGGAGCAGTAACGTTTGGTGATGATGGTAAGGGTCAAATAAAAGGCTACGGTACTCTTCAAGAAGGTAATATTACCTTATCCGAAGTAGCTCATGTTTCAGGACTGAAACATAACATGTTAAGTATAAGTCAACTCTGTGATTCTAAGATGCTAGTTGTATTTGATGAAAAACATTGTTACTTATTCTCTAAGGCAGGTGAAGAATTATGGAGAGCTGACAGAAAAGGTAATCTATATATGATGATCTTTACATCCAAGGATGTTAAGGAAACTCTCTGTCTTATTTCTAAAAAGAGTGAAGTTGCATGGCTTTGGCATCATAAACTTTCACACTTAAACTTTGAAAATCTTGAACTTCTTGTAAAACACAACCTTGTCAAGGGTCTCCCAGAGGTACATTTTCAGAAGGATCACCTCTGCCCTGCTTCTGATATGGGCAAAATAAAAAGGGCATCTCACAAAACCAAAAGTGATCATTCATGCATACGACCTCTACAAATGCTACATGTTGACCTATGTGGTCCCATTGCTACTCATAGTCTGTCTGGCAAAAAGTATATCTTGGTACTAATAGATGAATTTTCCAGGTATACATGGCTTGCTTTTGTACGACAAAAATCAGAAGTTCCAATTGTGTTGAAATATATGATGACAAGAATCCAAGTGCTTCTGCAAGAGAAAATACAGCAACTCAGAAGTGACAATGGTACTGAATTCAAGAATGCCAAACTTGAAGAATACCTTGTTAAAAATGGCATTACTCAAAACTTCTTTGATGTACGCACTCCACAGCAAAATGGTGTTGTATAATGAAGGAACAAAACATTAGTTGAAGCAGCAAGAACAATGCTTACAGCTTCTGGACTACCCACCAACTTCTGGGTAGAAGTTGTAGCCACTGCATGTTTCACTCAGAATCGATCAATTATAATTAAGAGGCATTTCAAAACCTCTTATGAGCTTATTAAGAATAGAATACCCTCAGTTAAATTTCTCCACATTTTTGGCTGTACGTGTTTTATTCTGAATGATCGAGATAAACTTGGCAAGTTTGACAAGAAATCTGATGAAGCCAAATTCTTGGGATATTCTTTAAATTCAAAAGCGTATTTACGAACCAAGACTGTAATGGAGAGCATAAACATCGATTTTGATGATCAAACTCAATTAACTTCTGAATATTCTGATTCAGAACTTAAACTTAACACTGTTACCTCTGATTATCTTGCAGGTTCCAGAGAATCCGAGATTGATGCTCTATTTGATGATTTTCTGGGAGAAAAGATACCTTTAGAGAGAATACCCAATAACCCAACCTTGAATATTCCTAATGTTCTTCAAGCTTCTGGGATAACCCTTTCTGGTCCAGTCTCACCAAATGACAGTTCAGAGGTAACCTCTATACCTTCATTTGAGGGGGAGACATTAGGTGCGTCTCCTGATCCAGAACCCATTCAAGAACCAGAACCCATTCCAATAGCAGAAGATACAAAAGTTCTGGCCCAACAAATACCTCAAACACGGATGAAAAGATGGACAAAGTCTCACACTCTAGATCTAATTATTGGAGATCCATCTGAAGGGGTTAAAACCATATCTGCAACTGCCAATGAAGCCTTGATTGTAAATTTTCTGAGCACTATAGAGCCAAGAAGGTTCATGAAGCTTTACAAGAACCAAGTTGGATGGAAGCTATGCAAGAAGAGTTGCTTCAATTTGACAGGAACAAAGTACGGAAATTAGTACCTCTGCCTAAAGACAAAATCGACATTGGTACTAAGTGGGTATTCAAAAACAAAAAGGACGAAGATGGTATAGTGATTAGAAACAAAGCAAGATTGGTGGCCAAGGGATATTGTCAAGAAGAAGGGATCGACTACGATGAAACTTTTGCTCCAGTTGCAAGACTTGAAGCAATAAGATTATTTCTGACCTTCTCCGCGTAAAAAGACTTTAAGGTATACCAAATGGATGTTAAATGTGCTTTATTAAATGGAGACTTGAAAGAAGAAGTGTACGTCGAACAACCGTCTGGGTTTGAAAATTCAAGACATCCAGATCATGTTTATTTTCTGGACAAAACTCTGTATGGCTTAAAGCAAGCTCCCAGAGCTTGGTATCAACGTTTGCCAAAATACTTGATTAAGCATTCATATGAAAAAGGTAAGATTGATACAACTCTGTTCATCAAAAAAGGAAAAGGTACTTTAACTGTGGTTCAAATTTATGTGGATGACATCATATTTGGTTCTACTGATCAAGCAGAGGTTGACTTGTTTTCAAAGTTAATGGAAAGTGAAGTTGAAATGAGTTTAATTGGGGAATTAACTTTCTTCTTAGGACTTCAAGTCAAACAAACTGCCTCTGGCATTTTTATAAATCAAGCCAAGTATGTTTCTGACATGTTAAGGAAATTCAAACTTCAAAATTCCACTACTATGAAAACTCCTATCTCTCCAAGTACAAAACTAGATCCAGATCTCTCTGGTAAATCTGTTGATCTTAAGAACTACAGAGGTATGATAGGATCCCTTCCGTATTTGACAGCAAGTAGACCAAATATAATGTTTGCCACTTGCCTCTGTGCGAGATTCCATGCCAATCCAAAAGAAGCTCATTTGGCTGGTGACAAAAGAATTTTTTGATACCTAAAAGGAACACCCTCGTTGCGCCTCTGGTATCCAAAAAATTCTGTATTTGATTTAATTGCATACACTGACTCTGATCAAGCAGGATGTAAATTAGACAGAAAAAGCACCTCTGGTAGCTGTGAACTTCTGGGAAATAGACTGATAAGTTGCACATCCAAGAAACAAAATTGTCTCTCAACCTCCACAGCAGAAGCAGAATATGTAGCTGCTGCTAGTTGTTGTTCATAAGTCATCTGGATGAAAACTCAACTCAGAGACTATGGTCTAGTGTACGACAAGATACTCATCCTATGTGACTCAGAAAGTGTTATAGCCATCACTGGAAATCCAGTTCAGCACTCAAAGACCAAGCACGTTGATGTAAGGTGTCATTTCATAAAGGATCATGTGGAGAAAGGAGCAATTGAAATGTATTTTTTCTCCACTGATTACCAGCTTGCTGATATATTTACAAAAGCTCTGGATGAAAAGCGATTCAATTTCCTAATTAGCAAGTTGGGTATGCTAAACATGTAATTATCTTAATTTCTATGACCTTCATAGGATTGAGCGAAATCACTTGTTCAATATATCTTTATTTTCTTTACTTAGTCATTTTTGTGTTAAACAACAAATCAAAATCGTCCAGAAGCCTCTGGTCACTTCTGATAATCAACTCAGAAGCACTCAGAAGCCTCTGGACACCTCTGTTCATAAAAGAACAATTATTTTCACTTTTTGATCCAAGTATAGATAGAAAGGGAATCATAATTTGCAGAAGCTAAGGAGGAGCTAAATACGCAGATTTTGAGGGGGAGCAAAATACGCATATTTCGAGGGGGAGCATTCCAATGCAAACTCAAGAATCCCTAACTTCTGATTCTATCGAAGGAAAATAAATTTTGACTAACTTTTGTTAGCTGTCATCTAATTTTTCTTTTCTTATAAATTGTTGAGAATTTGTTACTTCTGAATTAACTCTTGCCGTCAAGGTTATTCAGAATTCTCAAGTTCAATCAAATTTCTTCTGAAAAGACTTTCACTTGACACAAAGCTATCATTTGCTCCTAAAATGCTTTCCTCAAACTAATGATTAGTTGTTCTATAAATTTTCATATCTTTTGAAAAAAAATTCTTAATAAGATTACTTCTAAACTAACTCTTGCCATCAAGGTTATTTAGAGTTTTCTTATTTAATTAAAATTCTTCAAAAATCAATATTTATAGAATACAAAGTGTTTTTAAAATTCTATTTTCAATCAATTATTTTTAATATTCTTCTTAAAAATTAATAACTAAAATTATCCTTTTAATCTACATTTGATGGTGATTATTTGGTAATTTTTAATTATTAATTTTTGCAGGGAATATTCAAAATAACGAAAGAGGAATCGGTTCTCTTCAAAAACCCACACGAAACATTAAACTGCCAAATGCTGACAACACGCGTCCCTCATCCCTCATTACACGCGTGATTGAACCTCCACGTGTCATAAATCCATGGTTTGCATGTCTGCACGCTTTCACGGCAGACGTCAGCATACGGAAACCGTTTTCAAATTCCCAATTCCCAATTAAACCCTTCCCATTCTAATCCCTTTCCCAAATCTCAATTAAACCCTTAATTTCAAAATTACTCGAGTGTATTTTCAAATCCTACTATATAAACTCGAGTAAATTCCTAATTTCACTTTTCATCGTCTTCAACCTCCAGCTTTTCCGGTGCTCCATTGCAAACCTGCAACTTTCGGTTCCCAAACTTCCCCAATCTCACAAATGGCAAACCCAAGTGCAAACACAAATGTTCATGATGAAGAAGACAGGCTGATCGATTCCACCGCAGATAGTGCTCCAATCATTCGATTGCCCATCAAACCCAACAACGTTCAAGTTCTTTTGGATCCCAACACGTATCTGTCAGAATATCAAGTGATGATAGAGTTTTTGAAACATCATCAGTTGAATCGAGCCCTAACGCTTACAAATCCAAATGTTCCGGAGGTGTATGTTCAAGAAATGTGGCAAACTTGTATATCAAGGAAGATGAAACCCTATCTGGCAGTTTTAGCCATCCAACAAACCCTGAAAATGCAATTGAAATACCCATCACCAGGAAGAAGATTGCCAGATATTTTCATTTGCCCCAACCTCTCATTGAATTCGAAGGCCAAATAGTACCCAATCCTGACGTTGAACAAAATCCATCCACAGAAGCATTGTTAGCATTTATCAATATTCTGGGCTACAACGAACATCTCACCAAGCTTTCTGAGTTCAAAAGGAAAAAGTTACCTCTAATGTGGAATGTCCTTGTTTTGATTCTCATCAAAAGCCTCACTTGCAAGCTAGGGTCTCTGGATCAGGCAAGCAGAAATATTCTAACCATCATGTATGGTATGTACTTCAATAGACCCTTGGATTTTGCAAGTCTCATTTTCCAATAAATTAGTGCAGCAGTTCACCTAAAGGTTCTGAATCAAGCGAATGGTAAGGCTCTTCCAGCACTGATGTTTCCTAGGTTTCTTGCTCTATTCTGTCATCGAGCCAATGCTGTCCTAAATGCCCTAATCATTCAACCTCTGTGCAAAATTTCAACAATGAACTCCCACAAACCAACCATTGGCCTAGTCGGCTACACTGTCAGACGTGAATTATCCAGGTATATGCTCGATCTTATTTCTCAAACCGATCCTTATCTTACTTCTTATAAAAGCTCTATGGTACACTCAAAACAGAGAGTACCTACCCAGAGCACTTAGAGCCTAGAGTAGATGGTGACAGGTCGAGTGAGAATGAGTCTGAAAACAACATGAGTGAATAACCGAGCGCTTCTAACCATGTCGAGCATTTGTTAAGAGAGAGTCAAGAAGATGTCCACAGAGACACATTTGTGAGATCCACTCCAAGTCCACCCAGAGCAACCTCATTAACTGAGGTAGATGCCAACACATCTACACTCATTGAAACAGGACAGCTCAGTCCAAACCACCCTGAAACTAACCAAGCAGAGGGACTTTTTGCCTCTGACTCGAGCACAACTGGGGAAACCACATCATCTTTATCATCCTCTCAAAAGGATGATGATGTAAATATAAGAGTTTCATCACCCCAAAACTCATCACCTCCTACATGTGTTGATGTCTCTATGACCAACACAATCTTAGGAAATATAGAAGGCACGTCCATGCCTTCTACTAGTGTAGATGCCTATGAAATTCCATCAGAGGGGTTCAGGCCAGAGGTTGCACCACTTACCGGAGTCTTCGGACTTTTTCAAGGTAAGCACATATTAATTGACTCTCCACCCTCTTGTGTTGGAGATAAAGTCAATAATGTCAGAACATCCGAAGAGGTGTCTATTCCTAATAGCCCTCGAAGACAGGATGGAAGTCCCTCCACGCTCAACATAAAAACAGGCGTGAATGAGGGCCTCTCTGAACACGAGAGACAAGGGGCCTCATGTGTTGGGGATGCACCGGTTACAACACCTGACTTTGTCACAAATGCAGTATTCAATGCATTTGTTGATCAAATGAAGGGATCTATGGTGGATCTAAAACAACTTGTTCAAAATTCAGAGGCAAACCTAAAATCAGAAATCCAGACTCTAAACTATTCCATTAACTCGATCCATACAACTCAAAGAGAACAGAATCAAGCTCTGGAAGATCTCAAGAAACTCATTTCTGACAATGCTGAATCACAGAGGAACTCTGCCTCTGATCACTTCACCAACCTGGATGCTGGAATTAAAGCTAACTCAGAAGCCATCTTCAATTTTCCAGCAGCCATCCCCTCTCCAGAAGTGACCATTTCAGCTTCTGAATATGAATCCTTTGTTGCTGACATCCAGAAGCACATTAATGTTGTTGTACCCTCTGCGGACTCTACATCAACTAGTTCTACTCTTGTTCGACAATCAGACTTGGCATCTTTTCAAAAGGAAATGATGGATAAATTCAATGCCGTCAATGCCAAGTTTGTATCCAAAATCAACAACTCTAGCTCTAATGAGTTAGCATAGAAAGTATCTACCTTAGATGCTTCTGTCTCCAAGCTAACTCCATTAGTTAG
Organism: Silybum marianum; assembly: GCA_036898165.1. Taxonomy (NCBI): domain Eukaryota; kingdom Viridiplantae; phylum Streptophyta; class Magnoliopsida; order Asterales; family Asteraceae; genus Silybum; species Silybum marianum. The sequence goes on along the minus strand of CM072538.1, from coordinate 12,024,513 downwards.
CTCAATCTCTGAAGAGTTTGAAGCACAGAAGAAGGCAAAGGAGGCAAGAGCGTGTAAAAAGGAAGAGAAAAAGAGAAAAAGATCTGAGAATCAGGACACTGATTCTCAGAAGGGGGAGATCATGGCAAAGAAAAACCAAAACCGATAACGCTACTCAAACTCAGAGTGAAGGTAAAGCCTTTGCCTCTACACCTTCTGAACCACCACCATCATCCAAACAAACCTCTCTTACACCAACTCCTTTGGCTGTGAATTCTGGCCCACTTCCCAAAGATCCAGATATGGCTAAGGTTCTAAAAAACGCGTTATGGCGGCGTTATGGCGCGCCATAACGTCGAGGCGTGTCTTGCAGTACGGCGCGTTATGGCGTGTTATGGCGCGTTATAGCGGGTTATGGCGGGTTACAAGACATGTTATGACGGGTTATAAGGCGTGAGTTGGTTTTTTTTTTTGCAAACCTTGTGTATTTGATATAAAATTATAAATGCATGTTTCTTTCTTTGTTTGTAGTTTTATATGAGTTTAATTTGTTTAATGATTACTGTTTATTGCACTGGCTCACATAGACATATATATATATAATATATACAAAAATTTGCCGCCTTAAGTCGCTCCTTAAAAAACACCATGGCCTCGCCGTAACTCGTAAGGCTTGAGGCTTGACCTCGCCGCCACTTCACGCCTCACGCCATTTAGAAACTTGGATATGGCTAAGTTCATTCTCGAGCTTTTAGGAAACAAAAGAAAGCCAAAAGGTAAACCTCAGAGTGCAAGCTCATCTCAACCTCCACAATCACAACCTCAACCTCAACCTCCACAACCACAACCTCAACCAAAACAACCTCAACCACAAAAACCACAACCTCCACAATCTCAACCAAAACCACAACCTCAACCACAACAACAAGATCAACCAATTTCTTCCTGTGCAAGAACCAGAGAGTTCCCTGTTAATCAAAAATGCAATTCCCTCTGTCTTTGCTTCTGAACAACCCACTTCTGATCAAACCACGCTTAAGACTGAAGCTGACAAAGTTAAGGCCGAAATAGAAAGAATCAAGAGGGAAACATCAATCAAAAGAAGGGCTGAGACCCAAGCAGAAAAGGATAAGCTGAAGAAGTATGAACGTCCAACTACATTGGAAATTGAGCATAGACACATGTATTCAATCACAAAACAAAAGGTCTTTCTGATGCTTCCAAACTTTGCAAATGACTATCATGTAAGCAATGAAGTCAAAAACAGATTCATGAGTCATAGACAAATGAGGAAAGAGGCATTTTCTACTCTGCAATCAGAAAAATCTCTGGAATTAACCATGTCAAATTCGAAAATACAAAAATTATGTACACTATATATGAAGTGATGAGAGAAGACAACAACAAGTATTACTTCTGTGATAATGATCTCTTATCTATCAATCCTTCTGATCTTATACCTCTAGGAAGGTACATGAAGTACTAAATGAATCAAAGGACTAATGCTCAGAACAAAGTTGTCTTCTTCCGAATTATTGGCTGCATGGAAGCCTTCATCAAGTACAGAAGACAGGTAGACTTTTAAACGGGTCTAGATCACAAAGCAACAAATATGAGCATCACTGCACCCAATGAAGATAGAGAAGGTCTTGATCATCTTCCCATTGGAGAATTGTTGACAGAACCAGAAGATCGCCTTGTATTTAGAAGACCCACGAGGAAAAGCTTATTCAGAATTAGTGAAGCACATAAATTATCTGCTGGAATGATAAGTATTGTCAAGAGTTATGCCTCTCTTCAGAAAGATAACACAAGGAAAAAAAGAAAGAAGATAGAATCATCGGTGAAAGGATGGAGGAGAAACTCATCCTAGTCAATAAGCTAAGAGAGATCACAGAGATATTTCATAATCAGCCCGATGCACCTTTCTAACCTATATTGTAATCAATTTGTTTTCCTTGTAATATTTTCTTAATAGAAATGAAGTTCTGTCTTTGTAATATCTTGTAATTATGAATTTCATACTTAGGGGGAGATGGTTAGAAATATTTTATGAAGTATGAATTAGAAAATGCCTAAGTGTCAAACTTCAGAAGGCAACCCAGAAGTTCACCATATGACATCTCATCCAGAAGCGCCCATAGACCTCTGAAGACCTCTGGATTTCAACTGCCATCCCATGTGCGCTTCAAATGACGTGGCATGTCACACTTTCCGTAACAATTACAATATAAATAACGTAGATATAAAGATAAATATTGTATATCATATACATAGGAAAAATATCATAACTCCTTAATCGAAAATAACATGAAATTCTATCATCCAAATAATGATATCAAAATGATTTTAATATTAAATTAACTTGTTTTGATATTTAATGTAATAATCTTCTTATAAAATTATTGTAAATATAAATACTATAAAAGATGTTGATAATAAGAAAACCATAAATAATAATTAAAACTTTTAAATAAATAAGATTGTCAATTAAGTAAATTAAAAAAAGAAGACCAAAAACGCTGCTCTAAGGATCCGAACTAGGCTCTGCTTGCTTGTGTATCACATGCTTAACCAACTGGACAACACAATGATTTGGTTGTATATTTCTGCAATATACCTATTAATGTAGAACCATTAGGGGGGCTCAGCACCAGCCTGCCCCCTACTGGCTACGCCTCTGATTATAAACATAGTTTCTGATTAACCTTTTAAAATAGAAGCAGCAGAAACGTAATTTTGCAGCTTAATTTTAATCGTAAATCCACAACGTTTAATCGTTTATGAATTCGTGAAACTGTGAGTGATGTCATTAGATAAATCTTAAAAAAGTAAAATCTAAAGTTAATAGTGTAAAAACACAAAAAAAAATACTTTTTTGAAAAATGTCACGTCTTAAAAAAACTCGCGCCTCAAGTGGCGTCAGAGAAAAGCCATGGGCCAATTCGTAACAATAGAGACACGTTTTACGCTATATCGCACCATGGCGTGCCTTTTTGAACACTGATTGTAGTGGAGACAAGTTTTTCATATTTGTTAATTTATTAGCTTGAATAATTGAACGAGTGAAAGTGGAGCCCAAACCCATTAAAAAAAATTAAAATGTTAAATACATGGGCTGGATTGGTGTATTAAAAAATTCCCTTGAAAAATTGAGGAGGTGCCAATGCACCTTCTGGTGCCCACATAGCTCTGCCACTAGTTGGTATAGCTCTCAAGTTTAAAAAACCACCTTTCAGTGGAACATTATTATACAAGAGCAATCATGTCAAGAAAGCAATAACTTGCTTGATCTTGTAATATTCATGATATACTTTTTAAAATTATTTGAACTTGTAACACCCCAAAATTTTAAAACTCGTGTTGGATCATCGACAATTTGGTGATGAACCTTCTCTATTATTTGATTGATCTTTTACAGGTTCTTTTGAATGTCTGAAATATGCTTCAAGTATTGGAAAATCAAAGACTATCCAATCAAGGGTTGTACATCAAAATGTGGTATGTTTTATGTATCAACTAACATTAATATTCAGACCACTTGCCGAATCAAGATGAGGATTGGGTCACCTATGTTGTATTGGGTCACCAATACAAGATGAGGTCACCGACCTAAAAGATGAGGTCACCGATGTTGTATTGGGTCACCGATACAAGATGTGGTCACCTACCCAAAAAAGGAGGTCACCAACATGGTACATAGAGGTCACCGACATTGCATGGAGGTCACCGACATTGTACATGAGGTCACCGATTTTCATACATGGTCACCGAAAATTGCAGTTGCATTTACTTGAGGTTGTGATAACAAGTCATAAATACAAGGATGTACACTTGCCAACACTTAGTGAAAAATGAAGATCACCAAGCAATGTGTACACTTATCAATTCCAATCTTACAAGGCACTAACCAATGAGATACATGGTTCCATATATCACTTAGCAATTTTCAGATATAAGTTCTTGACTCACAATAAATGCAAGATACATGGGCAGCAAGAACATGGGCACCAAACCTTAAATAAGGACATTCTCTTTTATTCTTATAAAAGAGATGTTTGTCTTTTAGCTAAAAGGTTTGATGGGACTTCACAGAGCATGAAGAAAAGGAGATAAAGTTATCTGACATTGCGTGCTACAAAGAATGGTTCATCCATTATCCTAGTACAAAGGGATTGCCCTCTTCCTTTGTCCATCAGATATACTTTCAGCTAATGAATCCTTGACAGCTGTCCACATGCATCCCATGCATGGGCACTATAAAAGGAGATGAAGTAATTTCCATAAATCTCACGCTTTCAACAAATCCTCTGTGTGATCATTTGTTTGATTCCGGCAATCCTGTGAGTTCTAACAGTTGTATTTTAACTTCCTTAGTGTACAAGTTAATTAATGTTATCATGTGTTTAAGTTTGTTAGAATAGTGTGTCTGTTCTTTTCCGCAACAAACTTCTGTGTGTAAATTTTTAATATTTATATTAAAAAATTTAATAAAGTAAAATTTTGTGTGTTTGTATTCAACCCCCCCCCCCCTTCTACAAACCCTCACTTACATAGCCATCTCTAAACAGGGAATAACAAGTGGTATCAGAGCAGTTAGTTTAATTCAATAAACTAGATCTGTGATGGCTACTACCCCTTCATCTATTGAAGGTGCTCTACAAAATCCTTTCGCTGGTACATACGATTTAGGCTCTTTAGCCAAACCCCCAAGGTTTAATCCAAATAACTATGGAAAAGTCCTATGTTACTGTTCTTGGAAGGGATTGGTTGTAGGTATCCTAAAATTCTGTCTGAGGGACCTATCATTCCAAAAGTATGGGCTCGCTTTGGCCCACGAAAGGATACAGAAGGAATAGATATAGAGTTTGATGAAGACAGGAGTAATGCAACCGGCAGATATATCATCAAACAACCAAACAAATATAATGAAGATGATAAACGTCTGGTTGCATTAGACACCAAAGTAAAATCAGCTCTAGCATTATCTCTTCCTGCTGAAGTATATCATTCTCTTCTTAACCTTTCTACTGCAAAAGAAATGCGGGACACTTTGAGTATCTTATATGAAGGTACTAAAGAAGGTAAGAAATCCAACAAGATCTGTCTTGTTAGAAAGTATGAACTATTCTCCCATGAAAAAAGAGAATCCCTCTGTGTATACTTTAATCGCTTTAACTTTCTTTTAAATGATCTCAAGGTTCTAGGAAAAGTTTATGATAATGAAGAGGTTCTCTGCAAGTTTATGGACTGCCTCCCAAACTTCTGGGAAACCATATGCACTTGCATTAAGCAAACCAATGATCTTGAAATAATGCCTTTGACTGCTCTCTATGGAACTCTTCTTCATTATGAACAAACCAAGAACCAGAGAAAATCTCTCATAAAAGACATTAAGTCTTCTTTTGTTGCTCTAATAGGTGATTCTAAATCTTCTTCCATGTGTTCCTAGAATCACCTATCCCTCTTCTGATTCTGAAAATGATACTAAGGAAGATTCATCTCATCTATATCAGATGCGTACTATAGTGCTGCTGATGATGAGGGAGAAGAATCAGCCATTGACATACAGCCTGATAGTATGGCAATGATCGCGGGAAACCTTAAAAATAAAAGATTTTCTTCCAATCGCTCTAAATTTCAAAGAAAACCTTTTTCTCAAAAACCCTCTTCTGACAAAGCAAATGAAGAATGCTTCAGTTGTGGAAAGAAGGGTCACTTTGCTTCTGAGTGCAGATCCAAAGTTTTCTCTAAACTCAAGTCTTCTTCTTCTTCTGGCCATGACTTCTCCAAATTAGCTTCTAGGAAGTCTAAAGAGAGAAATAGCTGCTTTTATAAGGAAAGTCCTGAATCAAAAGAAACCTCTGGATATAAGAAATACAAAGCTAAATATAAGAGGGAAAAGGAAAAGAACCAAAGTAAAGGAAAAACTTTGGTTGATGAGACTCATTGTTGGGAAGATGAGCAAACTTCTGAAAGTGAGAGTGAATATGTCACAAAGTGCCTTATGGCCAAAATTGATGAGTTGGAAGATATGGAAAAGTCACTCTACACTGCTCTTGTCTCTACTGAGGGATCAGCTTCGGGAACAAAGCCCCAGGTACATCCCTTTACCACTCTCTCTGATGATCAAAAGGTTGATGCCTTTGATTCTTTAACTATTGACTTTTGCAATTTAAAGGATCAAAAGAAAAAGGCTGGCATGCACATTAAATGTTTAAATGATCAACTTCTATCTTGCTTTTCTAAACTCAAGGACTTTGACAAAATGAAAGCTGATATAGAAAACCTAAGGTATTTAAATGACAGCCTTTCTGAAGAAAAAGATAAAATCTCAAATACTCTTGAAAAAGAACAGGAGGTTCTCTCTAAATGGACTAAATCTTCTAAAAATGTCGAAAAGATTCTTCTAGATCAAATCTCTTGCAAGGACAGGTCTGGACTTCGATATGGAAAAGATGATCCTCAACCTTCTGACCTTCCACTTCCATCATCTGAATGTCAAGGCTTTCCTGTTGGTTTCTTCTCCGATGACGATGATGATCTGTTAGATTACTCATCTGAGGATTCCACTTCTGTCCATTCAATAGATTTGTTAGATATGCTAAAAGTAGAGTCCAATGCCAAGAAGTTTGGAGTTTTGTTTAAAGCTAAAGAATCCTCTCCTGAGCCTTCAAAAGTTTCAACTCTTCCAAGCTCTTCTTCTTTTTCTCCCAAACCCATTCAAAGACTTTTAAACTCTCTAAGTCTTCATGAGTCAAGGTACTCTCATGAGTCATCAAATGTTCCTGAGTACCCTGCTCCAAAGAGATTTTCTCCTCTTCAAAAGAAAAATATTTCTAAATCAAATTTTTCATCCAAAAGAAAATCTCACATAGTTATTGATTTCATTCCTCGATCAGTAAACTTGAAAAAATCTAAAAATCCTGGTAAAGGAATTCTTGGACCAAGACCAGGTGTCGGTCACCCCTCCTCTTCTCAGTCATCAACTTCTGTTCAAAGTTTTGATATTATGGATTTCAAAAGGGCCTTTACTATAAAGAAATGCTACAATTATGGCAACACTCTCCATCTTGCTAAAGATTGCCCAAAAGGTTTTGACCTCCGTAAAAACAAAATGCCTTCCATTCCCAAAGGACCCACCTCAAAATGGGTACCAAAAGTCTAAATTTGTTTATGGGTGCAGGTACCAAACAAACATCATATACGGTACATGGACAGTGGTTGTTCAAGGCACATGACCGGAAACAAACTTCTTCTCTCTAACTTTTGAAAAGAAAAGGGACCCACTGTTTCCTTTGGAGGAAATGGGAAAGGTTTCACCAAAGGTTATGGTACCATATCAAATGGAACCATCACTTTCTCTAAAGTAGCTCATGTTGAGGGGCTAATGTACAACTTACTGAGCATCAGCCAAATATGTGATTTGGGATATAAGGTCATGTTTCAACTGTGTGTTTGCTTGGTCTTTGATGTGCAGAATAAAGTTGTATTAGCCGGAACCCGAATGAACGATGTATACATAATCAACATGAAGGAAAATGCCATTGGAGAAGCTATGTGTCTCCTTTCTCAAGAACTAGCCAAACAAAGTTGGATGTGGCATAAAAGGTTCTCTCATCTAAATTTTAAAACCTTGAATAAACTTTCCAACAAAGATCTTGTTGTTGGAATGCCAAAAATAGTTTTTGAGAAAAAAAAGTTGTGTGGAGCATGTGAAAAAGGAAAACTCACTAGAACTTCCTTTAAAACAAAACAATGCTCATCTATCTCTCAACCTCTTCAAATGTTTCACATGGATCTGTGTGGTCCAGTAAGCACACTTAGTCTAGGTGGTAAAAAGTATGTGCTAGTAATTGTTGATGAATTTTCTAGATATACTTGGGTGTTCTTTCTAAAACACAATAGTGATGATGCTGAAGAAATCATCAGGTTTACTAGAAAGATTGAAAACATGAATGGTAAACTGGTGTAGTCTATCAGAAGTGATAATGGCACAGAATTCAAAAATGCTGCACTGGAAGATTTCTTTAACTTAAAAGGAATCTCTCAGGACTTCTCTGTTGTACGCACTCCTCAGCAAAATGGTGTTGTTGAAAGAAAGAACCGGACACTGTGTGAAGCTGCAAGATCAATGTTGAGTGAATCCAAGTTGCCAACCTATGAATCCTTGTGTGATGAGTTTAGCTCTCTCATCCAAAAAGAGTATAAAATGAGCATGATGGGGGAGTTAACCTTCTTTCTCGGTTTGCAAGTAAAACAGTCTCCAGAAGGTATCTTCATAAATCAAAGTAAATACATTAAAGACCTTCTGAAAAAGTTTCAACTTGATACTTGCTCTACCTTGAAAACTCCTATGGCTCCTCCACTTAGACTTTATTCTGATCCTGATGGTGTCTCTGTAATATTACAAATTATAGAGGCATGATAGGATCTCTTCTCTATCTTACTGCAAGTAGACCTGATATAATGTTTGCTACTTGTCTGTGTGCTCGATATCAAGCAAATCCTAAGGAATCACATCTAGCTGCTGTGAAAACGATTTTTCGGTATCTAAAAGGTACCATAAATCTGGGTCTTTGGTATCCCAAAGACTCAGGTTTCGATCTCATCGGGTACTCTGATTCTGATTTTGCAGGTTCAAAAATAGACAGAAAAAGTACAACTGGAAGTTGTCAATTGCTTGGTGGAAAGCTTGTGAGCTGGTCAAGCAAGAAACAACATTCGGTGTCTACTTCTACAGTTGAAGCAGAATATGTGGCTGCAGGAAGTTGTTGTGCACAAATATTGTGGATGAAAAATCAGTTGTGTGATTACAATCTTCTCAAAGATCCCAATACTGTGTGATAACTCAAGTGCAATAGCCATTGCCAACAATTCGGTGCTTCATTCAAGATCTAAGTACATTGATATTAGGTATCACTTTATAAGAGATCATGTCTCTATAGGTGATGTGGAACTGCACTTTATTCCCACTGATTTTCAATTAGCTGATCTGTTCACAAAGCCCCTTGATGAAGCAAGGTTCAAGTTCCTCATCGGTGAATTAGGTATGATAAATATAGACTAATATATATATATATAGAAGCTCTTTCAAGTGTTAACTCAATTATTTGTGTTAACCGTGTTAACCCATCGTTCACTGGTGAACACCATGCTCGTTCACTAGTGAACACGATGCTCGTATACTGACGAATGGTGTTCACCAGTGAACGAGCATGCATATATGGAACCAATCGTTCACTGATGAATGATGTTTCACCAATGAACGAGTATGGTGTTTACCAGTGAACGATGGGTTAACACGGTTAACACAAATTATTGGGTTAACACTTGAAGGGGTCTATATATATATACATTATATATTTATATTTATGTATATTATATGTATATATATTATATACATTTATGTATATTATATATATTATATATGAGCATATATATATAAAATAAATAAATAAATTAAAAATATATATATATATATAACGTCGGTGACCTCACTCACCGACGTATTCTCTCTCTCTCTCTCTCCCTCTCACCGACAATCACCCTAAAACCACACTCACCGACAATTTCCATATAAAGCCTTTCCGACGAAAACCCTAACCATACACTCACCGACGATCGAACTCACCGACGGTCTCTCTTCCGTTTCATCCACTAACGACATCATCTCCTCACCCACCGACGTCGCCCATAGCCACCGACGTCTCTCTCTCAACCATCTCTCACTAACCCACCGACGGTCGCAACCACCTCTCTCTCACCACACACCCACCAACGCCACCTCTCTCTCATCCACCGACGTGTGTACCCACCGACATTTAGTACTACCCACCGACGTTGTGTTTCTTTAAACCTTTTAAGGGATAACTCTTAGTTTACCATTCTTGGTGACTCAGATTCGTTGAACTTATCCGTAATGACATCATCAACGTCATTAATGTCAGAAAGCATGCGCCGAATTCAACCCTAAAACCCTTAGAATTCTGACCTTCCAATCACCTCAGGTCATCATTGTTTTTGAAAATTGGAATTCCCTCCTCTCATATATAACCGTTCCCCCACTTCTATTTCCCTTCTTTATCGCATCCATCGTCTCCTTCATCTTCTTTCTCTCTCAATCTCAAGAACACACCTGCAACTCTCAAAGCTCTTCAATGGCGTCCCCATCAAAATCACTCAAAGCTTCTGAAGAACAAACCCTCACCTTTGGATCTCTTACATTCCCTGCATGCAACTACTTTGATCGAATTGGAACAGACAAAGCTCATCCGGAATACAATGATGTATGTTGGTTTCTTCAAAGGTGCCCTCTTCAAAATGCTCTCACTGCTAAACCCAAGATGAGTAAGTTTCTTCTGGGTAACTTCTAGCTAACCTGCACTTTTGATGCCTCCTCGGATCAAATAATGGCATCTGTCCTAAGTGATGATGAACCTGACGTGGTCTTCGATGTTAAAGATGTACGTACCATTCTCCACCTTCCTTCATATGACTCATATGAAACCTTTCCACTTGGGAATGAACACCAACAGGTGGTGTCAGTTCTGAATTATATTGAAGAGAAAAGGGGTCCAAAATTCAAGGGTCCAGGTACATTGCTAAGAAAGAATATGGGAAGCATTTGGAACTTCTTCTTTGCCCATCTTATTCTTTGCTTGAGCAAGAAGACAGGCGGTCCGGATCAGGCACTATCTCAGATAATCGAGTTGGCTCATGCTTTGATTTTTCAAAGAAGGATAGACTTTGCAGCTTATTTCTTCAATGAAATGATCTCTTCTTTCTCCACCTATCGGCGACCTTAGGTACCATTTCAGCGCCTTTTCTCCCTCATTATTAATGCCAAGCTTGCTGATAAACTTGAGAAAAGGGATGATATTGAATATGATCTCCCTCTTCATCAAGTTGGCAATCAAATTATGAAAAATGGAGACTTGGCAACCGACAACCCCCTTAGACCTTCTATGATTGAGTTTGCAAGAAATGCAACTCTTGCTTGGGGTGAAAATGAACCTAGACTTCGGAGATCTTCAGTCACCGAAACCACCTCCTCTGCACCTCGAGTCACCGATGTGCCCAAATCTAGAAAGAGATCCAAGGCGTCGGGCACATCTACCTCCGCACCCACCGATGCCACGTAGCCAAAAGAACCTTTCGCTTCTACTCAGGCACCAAAATCCCAAAAGCAGAGAAACTCGAAAAGCCCCCCAAGGACTTCCTCAAACAAGTCCAAGTGTACCCAAAGGGTCATAACACAAAAGCCACCCATCGACTCCCAAAAGTCAGTGGGTGTTGAAAAAATCCTCACTAGACCCAAGGAACACTCAACCCTTCCTGTCTCCTCCATGCCCTCCCAAAAGGACACGAGTGTACATACGGATATCCCAACTAGGCCTTCATCAACTTTTTCATTAGTTGATGAAGATGACTTGGAGTCTCCCATCCAAGGTGTCTCTTCACCACCCCTTGAGCTCTCAAAGCTCCTCTTCCAAACTCCACATGAGAGTGCATCACAACCAGGTGCACTTGATGGAGCATCCCACTTTACGGACTTCTTGTTCTCCAACACTACACCTTGGCCACGTACGTCTTCCGTACATGACAAGGCTGTTGAGGAACCCATTATTGAGGACTCCGCTCATCGACACTCTCCTAAACGTGTCTCCCCCACATCTCCTCACTCTCCGACCCCCCCCCCAATTAAACCTACAGGTTTGGTGGATTACTCTTCTAGTGATAATGATGATGATGATCAGCCACCTAAGCCTTAACCAACTGCTCCCATGACTTCTCAACAGGGAGATGCTCTTATCAAGGCCTTCAACAACTTTTCTCGTGATACTATCCGACGGGTGGAAGTTCTAGAGGATCATGCAAATAAAGAGGTGGAAAAAATGGCCTCTCTCTCTACTACTCTTAGATCCAACATTGAAGAACTGTCGGTGAGTCAACCAACTCTTATGACATGCTTAGATCTCTTGCACATGGATGTCCTTGATCTTCAACAAGGGTTTCTCTCCAGTCAAGCTTCAGTAACCTCTTCTATTCAAGAGCTTCACAATGCTTCTGATAAACAGGCCACCGATATTGCTTCTATCCTTCTCAATCAACAGGCAATTTTGGAGTCTCTTGCCTCTCTTCATACAAAGATTGAAAAGGTACCAACTTCTCCTCCAACAGTTGAGCTCGATGTAGGTGATACATTCTTCAAAGATAAAGATCGATTCGTACTTCAAAGGGTTGAGAAAAGAATGGGTGGCTTGTGCTCTGATGTTGAAAAGATCAAAACTTTTCTCTGTTCAATGGGTTTCAAGGGTTCAACCACTGCGAGGGAGAAATTAAAGAAAGCAGAAGCCACAACCACCGATCCCATGGTCATCACCACAGCCGCCGATGCCATAGCCATCGAGACCACAGCCACAACCACCGAGGTGATGGTCACCGACGTGACCCCTCCCTTGGTCACCGAGGTGACTCCTCACGTGGTCACCGAGTTAGCTGGAGCAACAATTGAGGGGGAGAGTGTCAGTGCTTGATCCCTTGAAGAAACTTAAGAAGAAAAAGAGAAAAAAAGACTGGAAAAATCTAAAGGAAATAAGGCTCTTTCTCATGAAGAACATCATGAAGAGCAAAAGAAGAAGAAAAGAACTAGAGGTCCAGAAGCAGATTCTCTTCGACTGCAGCCTGCCCCTTCACTCATCGATCCTCTTGGAGTAATTTTAAGTGAAGCTGAAAGGGAGGAAGAAATAAGAGCTCAACTTGAGTATGATCAGACAAATGTACTCAAGTTGGCTCAAGATGAGGCTACTCATGCGATGGTCACCGATGCACTTCAAGCTTAGAAAGATGAGCTTGAAAATATAAAGAAAAAGTCTGAAACAGTGAAAATGGTTGTCGATGCCAAGAAAACCAAGGAGGTTGATTGGTTCAAAAGAAGACTCAAGAATCGAAAAGATGACTCAAAGATCATCGGCGCGACTATTCACCCTTCAACCAAAAATTCTCCTAAGTTACTTATCACCATAAAAAGAGATGACTTTCTCAACAAAACTTATGAGATAGAATGGTTGGAAGTCTTGGGGATTACTGAATGGTTGGAAATTGGCAATCATGTGTCCAAGAGTAAGAGCAAGTACAAAGACTTTGTACTTGATACACTCCGAAAAATCTTCATCAAAATGGTTAAAATTCAGAGGGAACATGATATTGCAGTTACAAGATTAGAAGGGCAGCAGATGTACCTCGTCCAGCAAGGCCTCACTGGAGAAGTCATTCCTGCCCCAAGGAACAAGAAAAAGGGGCACTTTGCCATGCTTCATGAGAGAAACATCAAGATAAATGTTTTGGGTATAAATCTCTCCATTCCTACTCCAGTTGCATACCCGGAGCAAACTATGATCACTGAACCTAAACTTGGGGTGTTCTTTGAAGACATCTTTGGAAACATAGGTTTCTTAGAGCTTCTGATATTCCAAGGGCTCACAACTCTTTCCTCTCTGCTATTCTAGGTGTGCCTCCCGTTGAAGATCATGGAATCACAAGACTTATCTTGGATGAGCTAAAAAGAAGAGAACCCACCGATCCTTGATCATTCTACATATAGTATGAACTTCATTAATCATGTACTCTGTATGATGTACAATCCTGTGTGTTGATTAATAAAAGTTCATACTTTTCTTCATCTCAATTCTTGTTCATACCTTTATTTTCTTTTTTGCACATACACATACTTATACTTATAATTATACTTATACTTATACTGTACATACTCAGTTAAAAAAAATATGAGTCAAAAGAACCCAAAAGAAAATAGAAAGGGTCAAAAGTATTTCTTTCTAACATACAGGTATCATCATCAAATAGGGGGAGATTGTTGGGTCACCGATGATTTGGTGATGAACCTTCTCTATTATTTGATTGATCTTTTACAGGTTCTTTTGAAGGTCTGAAATATGCTTCAAGTATTAGAAAATCAAAGACTATCCAATCAAGGGTTGTACATCAAAATGTGGAATTTTTGATGTATCAACTAACATTAATATTCAGACCACTTGCCGAATCAAGATGAGGATTAGGTCACCTATGTTGTATTGGGTGACCAATACAAGATGAGGTCATCGACCTAAAAGATGAGGTCACCGATGTTGTATTGGGTCACCGATACAAGATGAGGTCACCGACCCAAAAGATGAGGTCACTGGCATGGTACATAGAGGTCACCGACATTGCATGGAGGTCACCGACATTGTACATGAGGTCACCGATTTTCATACATGGTCACCGAAAATTGCAGTTGCCTTTATTTGAGGTTGTGATAACCAGTCATAAATACAAGGATGTACACTTGCCAACACTTAGTGAAAAATGAAGATCACCAAGCAATGTGTACACTTATCAATTCCAATCTTACAAGGCACTAACCGATGTGATACATGGTTCCATATATCACTTAGCAATTTTCAGAGATAAATTCTTGACTCACAATAAATGCAAGATACGTGGGTAGCAAGAACATGGGCACCAAACCTTAAATAAGGACATTCTCTTTTATTCTTATAAAAGAGATGTTTGTCTTTTAGCTAAAAGATTTGATGGGACACAGAGCATGAAGAGAAGGAGATAAAGTTATCTGACATTGCGTGCTACAAAGAATGGTTCATCCATTATCCTAGTACAAAGGGAGTGGTCTCTTCCTTTGTCCATCAGATATACTTCCAGCTAATGAATCATTGACAGCTGTCCACATGCATCCCATGCATGGGCATTATAAAAGGAGATGAAGTCCTTCCTATAAATCTCACGCTTTCAACAAATCCTTTGTGTGATCATTTGTTTGATTCCGGCAATCCTGTGTGTTCTAACAGTTGTATTTTAACGTCCTTAGTGTACAAGTTAATTACTGTTATCATGTGTTTAAGTTTGTTAGAATAGTTTGTCTGTTCTTTTCCGCAACAAACTTCTGTGTATAAATTTTTAATATTTATATTAAAAATTTTGAAAGAGTAAAATTTGGTGTGTTTGTATTCAACCCCCCCCCCCCACTCACTAGAACATAAACAGCGGAAAGTAATGTCAACAGCTGAATGATTAATTAAACTAACGCGGAACAAAAATTTTCGGAGGCCTCTCTACATCCTTCCCTTTCCCTTATCCCTTATCCCTTTTCTCAGCAACATACCTGCCTGAAAATATTTTATTTTGAAAAGTGAGGGTTAGACCAAAAGGTCTAGTGAATTCCCATAGAAATAGTAGATATTTTCAGCAGTTTATAAATCATCAAAACATGCAATGGTTTACCGAACAATTTAACCCATTCCTTAAGTGGGAACAAAATACGCATTGGAGAAATATGGCAAAGGCAAACACCATCGCAAACCCCTAGCGACATACCAGTCCCTTAGGACCAAATCCGTACAACCACAAACCCCTAGTGGACTAGGATATAATAAATAGGGACTTGCCACATGACTCCAATTAAAACAGATAGTGCATATATCGACCCTAAAGCTTATAAAGTGATCATGGTAGTTTGCATATAGAAGAGATAATTTAAAATATCATAATCAACAAGTAAGCATTTGAATTACACACATTGCATTTTTAAGGGATAGGGTAACTCACCTGAATTGGACACACCTTGTCCGAGCTTAAGCGGTTAACTTCTTCAAACCGAAAGCCTAAATTCGAAAACATAAAATGGGTGTTAACCCAAAGAAATACCCCAAAAATCTTCTATTAAAGACTTAAGATAAGCCCCTAATCCAAATATCCAAACCTCAGCCTTAAACGAAAACTCGAGACGGACGAAGTCGCACCAAACAGTGGGTGACGCGACTTGCGCCGCGACCTAACCCGCGGGGCTATCCGCGGGAGCCACTGTTTGAGCTCTTCGTCCCTGCAGCTCCAAAACCTCGAAAATCCCAAACCAAGTTCCAAATATTGATTCCAATCTCTCCAAAATCATATATAAACAAAGGAACATTAAAATCCACAAAATCAAAACCCAGATATTTTCCAATAGAAACTAACATAAATCTCTAAAACCCATAAGGAGTCGATTAATTAGAGATTTCATTAAAAATCATCTTCCATCTCTTAACTTCATCATCCAAAACTAAAAACCCCAAAATCATCTAAAACCTTTAACCAAGATGGAAGCTAATATTTTAAGAATACAAATTCCAAAGGGTTAATAAAATCCAAGTTTTAACAACCAATAAACCATGTTATCTTCATTTAATAATAAGTTTTAATCCATAGAAGGTTCCCAAATAACTCTATTATTTCACCATCAATTTTGAGCATTTAGGGATTAAAAACCCATCAATGAACAAATTCTAAAAAATTCTAAAAACCTTGAATCAAAAGAAGGATGAAATGCTTACCTAAAATGGAGAACCAAGTCAAACATTTCTTCTCTTTCTCCCATCCATGAATCTGATTTCATTTCTTATTCCTTCTCTTTTCTTTTTGCAATCTTCTTTCCCAAGAAATGCTTCTCTCTCTCCTACTAAAATGAATCACAAGATTAAATGGTGAAAAGTGACTCTAATAGCCAACTATTTACACATATGGTCCTTTGTGGTACAATGCTTTTGCCAAACCACCCTTCCACTTGCACCATTCTACACTTTATAAATTTCAGGTTATTATAGAATTTATATTTATATCTAAGTTTTCGTATTAATAGGTGATATGATAACCCATGTATGATAATCGGTTTTTATTGATTGGTGACACGGTTGTTATGTGGGGGTTTCATCTTTGCTTTACGACTCAACCACACCGTGAGTGATGCACCCGGACTCGTACAATTCATGACTGCATTGGGTGAAATGGCATAGGGTGCGTCGAGACCATCGACATTCCCGTCTGGCAAAGAGAATTTCTTTTTGCAAGGACCCGCCACATGTAACATGCACTCATCATGAGTACGATGTAGTGGAAGACACTAAAGATACAATCATCCCATAGGATGACATGGCTCATAGGTCCTTTTTCTTTGGACCAGGGGAAGTGGCAGCCTTTGTTCCAGCAAAAATGCTCCACCTTTGAGGTGTTGACAGCTTGCCTTTAGCATTGTCGTGCCATCACTCTTCAGCTAGATCCTGAAGAGGAGTGTTAGGACCAAAAGTCCTAAGTTTAGAAAGTTTTATAAAGAAGGAAAAAATTCATTGTAATATTTCATATTGTGTTTAATATCTTATAGGCTTGGGCTTGCATTGTAATAGACACCTCTATATAAAGGAGTCTAGGGTTAGAGGTTTCGTTAATGAGAGTCGTCTAAACAGTTTCGTGTTTGTAGTTCTCTAAAATGCTTTCAATAATAAAAAATTCGACTCAATGACTTGCATATGATTTCTCTTTGATCTTGTTGAATCAGACCTAACAAGGAGATGCGTACCATATGCATCGTTAACGCCCGTGCCAAGTTCAATCTTCCCATCCCTGAAGGATATTACGGAACTGGTTTTGCCTTCTCGGTTGCCATTTCCACAGCTCGAGACTTAACCAACAAACCATTAGGCCACACATTGAAGTCGGTGATGAAGGCTAAAAAAGACGTCAATGCAGAGTACATGAGATCATTGGCTGACCTAATGGTCATCAAAGGACGGCCCCATTTTGTAGTTGTTCGAAGCTTTGTCGTGTCAGACGTGAGTCGTGCCAGATTCAATGAAATCAACTTCGGATGCGGATAAGCAACCTATGGTGGACCCGCTAAAGGCGGAGTAGGCTCTCTCCCCCGTGTTGCTAGTTTCTATATACCTTTTATAAACCACAAAGGGGAATCTGGAATTGTGGTACCCATATGTCTGCCGAGCGCTGCAATGGAGATATTTGTGGAAGAAATAAATTACATGTTGATGCAAAACAAGAAGGATCTAGTTCGCCAAGAACACAACGTACCCGCTTTTTCGAGGCTATAATTCCCATGTTCTAATTCAATTTGAGATTAGAAAACACGCTTTTAAGAGGATGTTGTTTTCAAAATCGTATGTGTATATGTATAATTAAATGATTGTGTTGTCAACTCTCTAAATTTGTTATATTATAAGGTATTGTTTCCAAATAATCAATCAAATTGTTACTTTAAATTACTTGAAAAGTCCATATTCTGGTTTCACTACTAGTCAAAGTTAGAGCTTGGAGAAAATAACGAACATTGATTTTTTAAATCTTGTCTTGGTGACGGGATTGAGTTATATATGTACTAGGCGGGTCTGGGCCGTCCTTAGACGACCCGTGCCCACAGGTCTTATAAGTTATAAGGTGTAGTGGCTTGATGATATAAAAAATGTCCTATTCGATAAGCTTCTAAGGAGGAGCTTTATGCAAAAATCCAAGTTTTTGCAAATCAGCCCTTTCCATAAATAAAAAAAATACGAAATTCATTTGCATATATTTAAATCACAAAATCTCTTAAAGCTCACATATGGCGCATTTGGTCTTTCATCATCCCATAATACAAAATTCATAAAGACAATATTAGGATATAGATGAGACTCAAAGTATCATGAATTTATGTATTGTAGTTGAACCACCCAAAATGCTTGTTCAAAGAGCTAACGTGTAGATGCATCTATTAACAAAGTTGTTGCTATAATAACCATTTACAAATTCAAAAGGATTGAGCCAAGTACATGGAATTAGGACATAAAAATCATTCAATATCTTGAATATTTGATGCATAGAGCCAAGACAATTAAAAAAGATGAAAAGAAAAAGGATGAAAAATGATACATATCAACAAAGGGGAAAAATTAGAGAACATGTCCAGTAAATAGCATCCCTCCATCCACTAAAAACCCCTAAGCAACCTGATCATCCAACAAAGATATGCTCATCAAAAGTTCAATAGGAATGTCCTCCCAAATCTCAGGACTAATCATCTATATAAATAAAATACAAATAAATAATTCAAATATTAATCATTTGTAAATTGACTTACCTCCCTTGAGATACTGACATTGGCGATAAAATCTGATGTCCATGGCCTTGATCTCTATTTCAGTTCTTACTGGAATTTGAGGCTCTGAGGCTTGAAGTGGGAAGACATATTTAACCACATCAATCGAATCGTCAAGTTTAAAGTCCCAACTCCCAAAGGATTGTAAATCAGGGTTTGAGTTTTATGTCGTGGAAGAAAAAGAACAAAAAAGTCAGGACTGTAGACATTGTTGCCAGCATATTCATTTTAGTTATGAAAGGAAAATCTAGTAGACCAAAAAAATGGTTGGAGTTTAACAAAAATGGGAACATAAAGAAACATATATTAGAATTTTTAATAAATGCAAGTGGATTGACAGATGGAGAAGATCGGGGGAATACCTTGAAGTTTTCGAACACATGAATTACAATTCGCTGGGAAATATAACACAATATTTATATACAAGTTTGTATAAATACAAACCAGAAGTGAATGAGAGATTTTGAAAAGAAGAAGTACCAGGAAAATAAAAGAAACCATAATCTCAAGCATCAAGATCTATAATTTGGTTTGCTTAACCATAAATGTGAAGATGAAGGTATTAAGAGATGAAAAATCGTTACCTACGGTATCGCAACTCAGATTCAAACCTTAAGAGAAGGGTGTACACCAAATTAACACATATAAATGTGTGGCTTGATTGATTGATTGATTGATTGAGACCATCCAAATCATTACGTGGAGGTCTATATATGCAAGTATCACAATAATTGACCTTCACGATCATCCCGTTGACCATTACTTCTTTAATACAAGGTAAACGTAACTGTGGAGTTTGGCTAGATCCAATTTCTAAGTTCTGATCCATAACTTCTGGTTCTGGACGGTGTGTATTGCGAGGATTATTCCTGGGTCCCTCATTAGAAGCAACATTATAACCTGCCAACCAACATAACATTCACTAATTCAATAAAAACATTATTAAGCGTGAGAGCTCTATCACATAGATGTCAAGCTTTTCTGATGATATAATTCAGTAAAATAACAAAAAGAACAACACAAATGCATAGATGTTCTCAATAAAGAATGTGTGTGATCTTATAAGAGACCCTTATTTTATGCCCTAACAACTCCCCTTCACGTGTGTGAGTTGCCCATATCAATCCACAATATTTCCCCCAATTAGCTATGCAGTCATCCACACCCAAACTACCAAGAACATCCTAATGAACTCAAGGCTCACACTTACAAAAGTTGAACGACTTTCCGAATGTGTCATCGTGATTTTCAGGAAAATGTGTTCATTAAGTGTATTAAGGCTTGGAGGTATAAAATGCAAGAAGTGTATATGGTTACCTTGTTCATATATAAATGAAATTATCATCTAGGATTAAGAAAGAAGAATTATAAAGCACTCCTGGGGGTTGGTCTTCCATCAGAACCTGCTCCATCGATATTGAATTTATGTCCCCCTCTAGGATGGTTGAGCATCATTTTCATTGCTTATAGTACAACCAAATTAGGAATAGCCTGACCTATGGCAATTGGAGATTTTGTATAAAAAGAATTACTTCTCGGCAATAAATCATCAAACCAAGTGTGTTTGTAGTGACAACTTCTCTGTCAATTGAACATTGAATGTAGATATGAAATAACAAAATCAAAACTTTTAGTAGTGTTTAAAGAAAAGCAAGCTCAAATAAGATCCTCAGCCAGAGGTTTATAGCTATATGTCAGTGTAAACTTCATCAAGCAACTAAGCACATCAATATGTCACCCTCAAATATAATTTTGTAAATAGCATGCCATGGTTATCATGACTGTTAGTTCCTTTGAGTCATTGTACGCAACTTCTAGTTAAATGTTTTTGCCTTGTGAACAAAAGCAATTTTAAACTCTCTAACATGTGGGTTCTTTCGGTTCGCATACGCATCTATGTACCAAAAGGGGTTCTTTGATTTCTTTTCTTTCATGTATCTGCTGTTTTCCTTTTCTTGGAGAGAATTTGTAGTTGTGTCTTGTGTCCATTGATGAAGGGAAGTTTTCAAGATTATAGTAATCTGAGCAATATCGACAATCCTAAAGATAAAAAATAAACCAAACAGCCCTAAGCCTGGAACAATCTAATTTAGTTTAGAAAAATGGGATTCAATATGACACTGGTAAAAGAGCGTAATAATAATAATGTCAAGACCTACAAAGTTATGTACCTAAAGTTATGAAAACGGGATCAATCCTCGCACGATTTAGTAAAGTTTTCACCACCATTCTATCAAAGTTCTGAAACAATACAATGAACAATATAGCCCTATTTGGAAAACAATTATCTATAGTAACTCTAAAGGTCATCAAGGAATATATAGTTATATAGAGTTTGCCATTTTAAAAGATAAATAGAACACTTGCATATATTCAATCATAGCATCAACAGTTGAAGAAAAACATCATATAGTCCCATATCTGAGATCAAGCTTAAATCTGACTAAATACTTTGCTTTGCTGCTACGAAAAAACAGAGAACTAATCAGAATCTTTTTTAGCTTCAAAATGTCTGGTAAATTTAGCATCATTTCCATGTCATCTTGTTCTTGTCTTACAACTTTATAAAGATCGGTAACTATGATACCAAATTTTATACTCATCATTTATCCTTGTATATGTAGTTTCATATGATTACACTCTAGACATCATATTTCTTGTCACAAGAAGGCATATATTACAGAACTTCCATCAAGATTAACATAAAGTTTGGAGTGAGAGACAACTCAAGAATGGAAAAGTATTTCAAGTCCATAATTAATTGGAAACCTGGGTGATGATGGCATAGTGGTATTGTGGTAAATGCCCTTAAGTTTCATCCTAACTAAATACCCTTAATAATTCAAACAAAAACCAGCAAATAGATCAAGTCGAAAAGGTGATTAAGGACTAACCATTATTCAAGCATCACATAAAAAGAGGGAATTAAAAATGTCTCAATTAGGTTTCGCGGGTAGAGAAATACATACAATTAGTTTGACTAACTAAGTTGGATCAAAACAAGCACAAGATAAAACCGAAAAAGGTTATGCATTCTATCACCAGTTAACCCACTGTGAACCAAAATCATCCATTACAGACAAGACAACTGTTGTTGCTTTGATTCAAACCACATTATAATGAAAACGAAGAAATCAATTGATCCAATCATTTATCGACCATATAATCTCAATTACAACAGAGCATGAATCATATAACTAAGTAATGTAGCTAGTTCATAACAGATCAAAAGAAAAAAAAACACACAGGGTTCCTGATTTTCGGCCCCTGCACAAAGAAACAGTAACATATTAATCAATAATCATGTATAATTTATCTGAAATTATGAACTTCACAATTCAGAGATGATCATGGTGATTAGTTTAATTACTTAACTCATATACAATTTTGCGTGTGGCTTGATTGGTTGATTGAGACCATCCAAATCAGGAAGAAAAAAAAACTCAGTCTCGACTACCAAAAACACAAAGAGAGGAATCAAACTTTCCAAAAAATCTAAAAATTAATGAAGGTTTTACCTATCTGATGCAGATCGAGAAGAGATACAAAGACGACATTATCAGTGATGACGATGAACAAAGGTGCGAGATCGATAGCATCGAGAGAAGGATCGAAATCGAGATGGAGAAGAAGAACCGGGTGGGTTAGGAGATGCGATGATGAAGAGAATAATCAGAAATGTCTCTGAATTTAGAAGAAGATCAAAAGTGGGGGGAAGAGGAGGAGAACACGTGAGCTGCGATTGGGGAATTTTTTTGAAGACGCGCCCTTGCGTGATGGAAAACGCACGGCTCAAAGCCTTCCTCTGAACTTATAAGATATAGATATGGACAAGTACAAAAAACAAAAAACCAAATCAATCAAGCTCACTATATCTGAGGGGCATCATGCAGGTAAGAGTAGAGCAAATAATTCTGTAAAATCCCCAACTTTCAAAAAGTTAGAGAATATTTAAAAGATTCTCCAATTTCTTTTAACAAAATAAAGAATCAAAATTCAAAATATTCAAAAAAATTAGATTCAAGACCAAAAACTTCTCCATTTAAATATCACAAGATTTCTAATTTCAAAATGTTTATTGATAAAAAATAATAAAAATCTATATCTCTTGCGATAACTATTTTTAGACATTTTTTTAAATTTGGAAATTTTTAATGTTTTTCATACTTTTTCTATTTTAAATAATCTTTTAAACAAAAGATTACCTAAAATCTTCAATTTTAAAGAATTTTATTGAAAATATCCTTGTATATCTTTATATATTAAAATATATTTTTTTGTATGTTACATATTAAAATGTAAAGATTTCAAAATTGAAACTCATAATCGGTCCCAAAGTGGTTCTTGACTTCTAGTGGTGATGTTACTCCTCGTGCTCATAAAAAAAAGGAGAAGCAAAAGCACAATCATTCTACTCTAAAAAAGGAGAAGCAAAATCACAAAATCACAATCATTCTTTGGTTAACGAAAGTTGTATGTTTGGGATTCTGTATGTTCTTACCGATCAATTTTTCAATTAAAACATTTAGGAGGAGTAGAGAAGCAAAAATAGCATAACAAGAGAAAGAGAATTGGAAGGAGAAAAATAACGAGAAGGACCGAGAAGTAAGCACTTACCGAGTCATTTATGAACATGACAAGCACTGATAATCTTATCCGATAAGAGCGAGGATAAGTACGGAGAGTTTTACCTAGTAAGTGAGGGTGACGACTTTTACCTGTTAAACGCTTAACGGGTAAATTGTTGCATACAGTTTTGATGGGCTACAATCTTACCGGGTAAAGTAAATTAAAATTTTGACTCTTACCGTAAGCGCTTACTGGGTAACCAATTGGGTAAATAACCCCTTACTGCAAAATTCAAAATCATTTGGAATCCAACGGGTAAACCTTACAAGTTTTTTTTAGAAGATGAAACCAACGTCAAAAATTAAAATCGTCTATTTGTAATTCACTGTGGAATCGTAACCTAGGGAGTCTACCGTGAAGTCCCCAAATCGGGTGTGTAAGCTAGAAAGTAGAGGTGTTATTTGATTGGTTTATTCGGTTCAACTTATTTGGTTTTCAACATTTATCAATCATGCTTATTCTATTTTATTCCTATCTGTTTTATATCATATAAAAATATTGTCAAACATGAAACAATGATCGATGTTTTATTACATCTAATGTACCAAAAGCCAGTTAAGAGCCTCATATATTATTTATCAAGATGGAGAAATTGATATTGGCGTATTGCCCAATTTATGAAATGGGCGATGTGTGTTGTTGTAGTCGCATGCATTTTTGTGGTCAGATTATGTTCTCTAATTTGATCACGTTTTGGGTCTTTGGCAGAGATATTTTATGTGTTGAATTAATTTCATATATAATAAGAGGAACGGTTTGGGCTCGGTCCGGGACCGAAACCGAGACCGGTTACCATAACCGATTACAAATACCTTTAACTAGACCTTAGTCGACGGGACTGGGACTAGTCTTCATGAATGGTGTTTGAGATTGTGACCGGTTTGGACCCGGCTGACCGGTTCCGGGACCGAAATTGGCCCACCTCTATATATAATGCATATGTTTTGCATCTTGGCTTCAATGGTTTGTAGTATCTGTATCCAAATTGCCATCATGGTTTTGGATAAAAATGATAGGATTTACCAAAAAAGATTATTATATATGTGGGGCTTTTTTTGGAAATCCTAATTTTTGTAGGAACCGTGAGGGTCATTTTAAGCCACTAAATTGTATTATATTAGAAATTAATAATTATGGTAATTTTGATTTAAAAAATTAATAAAAGGGCATTATGGGTATTTATAAAATCTCCCTCCACCCTCCTCTCTCCTCTCCCATCGACCACCACGTCATCCCGATCTTTTGTGAACCCTGACCATGTTGTGAACACTACGTAATTGTTCAATAAAACTAAACCTACTACTTACAGACTGTGAACACATTGTGAACATGGTAAACACAAAACGATATATATCTGTGTAAAACATTTGTGCACAATGTGATTCCTGGAATAAGGAAGAAGAGCAGAAGCAAATTTTTTAGTTTGAAATTCAAATTAATTGGATAAATATGTTAGCTAAAATGGGGGAAAGAAATTAAGATGCAAATAATATCAGAATTTGATGAGTTGTAACATAATTAATCAGTTACCGTTTTACCCTCTAATTAACATTTAATGAATAAATTTAATTATTGTTGAATTAAATTAACTTGTGGCTAATAATGGTTCTCTAAGATCTTACAAAATTTAGAGTTCTCAAAAAATTAAACTCTTATATATGTATATATTATATATATATATATATATATATATTGTGATAAACAAGAAAACTATTATTTTAAGATATTGTTTTAAATGATTTTCTTTAAGATTAGTATTTAATGTATTGATGAACATATATAGTTTCACAACTTGTTTGTTTCATATGTATGCATTCACAATGTGAAACATTTTTACGTGTAACTTTTGTTTCACAAACAGAATAAAAATGTGCATATTGTGAAACAAATATATGTTAATCGATATTCTATATCATAGTCTTAGATGAAAAAAAATATACAATATCACATGATACACAAGTTTTAAAGGTTATAACAATTTCATGTGGGCTCTCAAAAGAAGGTTCCCCCGGGAGCTTAATCATTTAAGAATTTTATAAATTATGATAATCGTGAGAATTCTTATCTTAATGTATTGTTTCACATTATTTTCTCATCTAATGCTAGTATTTTATGTAATGACCAATGATGAACATATATTTTTTTTACAATGTGTTTGTTTTATTATGCATGTGATTCATAATGTGAAACTATTTTACATGTAACTTTTGTTTTACAAAGAGACTAAAAATATTCACATTATCAAACAAATATATATTAAGCAATATTATAAATTCTAATCTTAGATAAAACGATGTCATATGAAATTTAAAAAAATACCCTTCTAACTTTTAACAATATGTCACATAAAAATGTGAACAAAAGTTAGATTGGAATGAATGAATATAGAATATATTTTACTTATTCAGTTTAAGTGAAACTTAAAAACCAATTGGACCGGAAACCAAATAACTGAATCTAATTATTATTTTAATTTTAAAATTTATAACAATTAAATATATATAAACAAACGAAAGTTCAAATGCGAACTCAAATTTGATTGTGAGCGAAGGATAAATGAGAGCGTGACATATGTCTGAATATAGATTATTCAGACTGAAGATACAAAGAAATATGCAGACTGAATAAGCATTATTCAGACAGAATAAATACTATATTCAGTCTAAATATTTATTTGTATATTCGGACTGAATAAATACTATATTCAGTCTGGATATTTCTTTGAATGAAACACGTGTCGCACTCTGATTTGTCCTTACGTTCACAACCAAATTTGAGTTCTCATTTGAACCCTTCTCTATAAAAACAATAATATTATTTGTTTATTGGGTTTAATAGAAACCGGAAAAACATAACGGTGTCATGCACCACTTTTTTTATGAATATATTACCCATTGTTCTGTTTAATGACAATTATTTTTAGGTTAACGTTAGGTGTTTGGGTTAGTTTACCGTTTATCTCGATTAATTTCAATAATGCAAATATCTGAAAGCTTTATTGCTAAAAATATTTTAAAATGAAATAAGTATAAAAGATAACAAAAGATTTTTCAAGACATTTGATGCTTTTGTAATTTATTCTGGGTACTTAATTTGGCTTTCATCTATCATAACCATGTGTTTGTAGAAGGTTAAAAAAATTGAGGAATCAAGGACCGTTTATCAAAGACTTATCTCGTAAGTTATTACTGGGTCATTTGTCTTCTCGGATACGTATGATAAGGTCCGAGAATCTTACTTGGTAATTGTTATACCCAAAAAATTATACCGTTAACTTCGTTAACTCTGTTAAGTATTCTTCTGTTACCACCGTTAGTCTCGTCAGAAGATAACGTAACTTAACTAACGAAACATTAGTAAAACTCATCTAACGGCGACGCAGACGACCATTATGTTCGTTACGTATACATTTATGTTATTTTCAGACAGGTCAACGACTTTATGACAGTCATGAAGATTAATCATCAAGGCGCGACCGTTATAGCCTTTGGAAAACAATTAAAGATGGAATCTCAAGATCAAGTATAAAAAGAGATTAAACAAGCAGGGACAGTAAAACTGATTAGCTGAAGAATACCGGAAAAAGAATTCTAAGCATATACATACAAGATCACGACAACGTCATCGATAGTCTCGACAACTGCAGCACGAGTCACAACACCAATCTTAGACTCACGACTACACATTCACACACTTTTGCTTTGTAACTTTATTTACTTGTTCCAAAGGTCGGCGTCCCTGTTTGACGTCCATAGTGCACCGACGATCCTCTTTACGGTCGTCCGCGGTTTTTTCCCTCCGAAGAGGGGTTTCCGTGTCAACAATTCTTTGTGTTCTTTACTTTCCGTTATTGGTTTTTAGAAGTGATTTTCCTTTTTTTAGTTGATTAAGGTCCGAATCATCCGGCTACCGCTAAGTCATTTTTTGGCATTAACAGTTTGGGTCATCCGTGGGACCCAACTAGAGAAAAAATCTCTTCAAGAAACCCTTCTTTTTTACTAATCTGTTTGAATTTTCTGTAAGCACATGTTGCAAGATATTGCTATCCCTTTTTATCACACAAAAATATACCTCGGCGCAAGTATACACCTCGGAATACTGTCGTATAAAAACAAGTAATAATGGTACAAAGTACCGGATTTATCGTTCACACAGAGATGGTGTTAAAGCTTGTAAGGATGAAAAACACAACTTTTAAGAAGAATGATTTCAGAGGATGAAAACAAGAGGATTTTTGTTGATTAACTAAAATCGGTTGGTTGATAATGTTGAGAAAATACAATTATAAAAAGCAAGTCTGGGGTGTAAGGATAAATTGAGATTAGTTAATAATTCCATAAAAAGATATTTTATAATAGTAATTGTTGTCTTAGAAATATAATACTTTTTATAACCTCATTAAGGTTAAGATGTTTAAATATCAATAGTTAGTTGTCAATTAACTTTAGAGATATTACCACGAATATAGATCCAATTATGACAAGTCGATCAACTACTCTTACAAATTCAATACACCTCTTTACTTTATTATTAATGTTAAATCTCAAGTTATTTACTTACACCCCAAACTTAAGGGTTTTAGCCTTCCATTTAAGAATGAGTTTTTATAAGGTATTTTTTTGACTGATAATAAAGACAATAATTAACTGGATTAAATGTAAATGAAACAACAAACTATGATTATAAAAACAATTAAAGAAAGCAGTAAAGTACAGAAAAGTAAAAGTGGGACAAGTTTGTGATTATCAAACTTTGAGTAAGAAAACTAGAACAAGGTTACCATTGGTACCTTTAAATAAGAATTCTAGGACAAGTTTGTTTCCAACAATCTTGAAAAAGTGAACATGTACAAGTTTCTCAGTTATGCTCTTGAAGGAATGTTTAGGACAAGTTACCATTAGTAATCTTGAGACATCCTAGTGGACAAGAACACTTTGAATAATCTTGATGTTCAAGAAATTTAAAAGTGCTATAAATAAAATTTAACTAACGTGAAGACTTGAAGATCATGAAGTTCTTGAGGTAACTATGGGATGGAGAAGATGATGAAACTTGTTAAAACATGAAATACTTCATATATTACTTAATCACTTAACCCACTTGAATTGTAAGGAAAATACTAAGCATATGTAACATACTTAATACATGCCTTGCACTCAAGATGAAGCTAGATGATGGAAAACTATAACTTCAAGACTAATTTTATACTAACTTGATTGCTTATATATAGGCCAAGAGGAGGTAGTATTTAGGAGATGGTGGATCCTTGCATTGGTTTTTACCTATTGGATCATACTAAGTGCATGAGACAAAAAGAGTAAAATGCCAAAATGCTTTTTCTTTCTCTTGGATGTTGGACGTGGACTAGACAAAGGAAAGAGAGAAGTGTCTCCAAAATGCCTTCTTTCTCCACTCCACTTCCTCTCTTCTCCACTCCACTTCTTCTTCTTTTGGACTCCATTCCTTAATTTCTTACCTACAAAGGTTACAACATAAAACATGAATATTGGCAATGAATAAAATTGATTTGGTAGCCTAAAATTCAATATTTTTGTAACAATTGTCGCTAACGCTAAAACACTAAAATTAATATTTGTAGCCCTAAAACGATATAAAAAAGTTTAACAAAAAGAGTGAAAACTAAACAAAATGAGACGAAAATACGGGTAATAAAATACCCGTATCAGCACAGGATGGTGAGAATAGAGGATGTTCAAGGCGGAAATATGCCTAACGACCTGGAAGTTATGCGCCACCGGATAAATTTATTGGAAGAACAAAATCGAAGAGCTAACCAAGAAATCCAGGTCCTAAGAAACACAAATGGCGCTTCGACGACGACATCGGTACCTGGGACCAGATCTCAAACTCCTTTGCCACCGCCTCCGCTTCGAAAGACCATGCCCTCGTCGTTTCCGGTCGTAACACCACCTCCTTGATCCTCTTCGCAGGCATATCCATCTATTCCAATTCCTTCATCCGCTCCGCTAACATACACACCAATTTCTTAAGCGTACCAATCCCACCGTTGTTTGAACATTTGTTCACGACCACGTCAGCTCCTCAGAATACCTCACAAACGCATACACCCGCACCGAATAACTCTGTTACAAAACAGCCATATATGCCATATGTACCGCCCTCTCAACCAGATAAGTCTTTCTTGGGACAAACATACGTATCTACTCCTATCCCAAATACCACCGTATACACGTACACTGTTAATCCGAATATGACTATTAATGGTGAAAGTCATGATTCTACTCATTGGAGCATACCATTTTCGACCAACCACACATCGATCCCAATGACGAACGTGAATAATCCATTCAATACCTATGAAATTCCATTCGACGGTTCGGTCGCCAGAAAATTCAGACAACTTGAAGAACAAAGCGAAAGAATGTTGTTGATACTTGCAAAACTTCCTGGAGCAGCAGTTCCTGTCGACGTCGGGCCTCCAACAGGATTCCAAGCCTCACCATTCGCAGATTCGATCGCCCTAGTAGACGTTCCCAAGAAATACAACATCCCTACATTCACGCCAAAATATTCGGGCATCATAGATCCCAATGAGCACGTCGCACAATATAAACAGCTTATGTGGACAGCGTCGATACCCCCTATCTTCCAAGAGGTTTGCATGTGCAAAAGTTTTGGAGCGTCTCTCACTGGTGCTGCATGGCAGTGGTTAATCAACCTCATGCCCAAGTCGATACACTCCTTCGCCGATCTAGTTAATCAATTTTTTCAGCAGCTCGCTAGTACTCGCAAGATGGAGAAACAAACATGCGATCTTTATTACGTAATCCAGAAGGAAGGCGAATCCGTCAGGAGTTATTTCAACAGGTTCAACATGGAAATGATCGAAATCGCAACTGTGACACCAGGACAGCGATCGAAGCTGACAAGCGAGGGTTGAATGATACCTCAGGATTATACCTGGATCTCACTAAATACCCGGCTGATACATTTGAGGATGTGAGAGGTAGGACTCTCGCTCATATGAGAGTCGATGACGACGCTGCGTTCCGACAAAA
This sequence comes from Silybum marianum, assembly GCA_036898165.1. Taxonomy (NCBI): domain Eukaryota; kingdom Viridiplantae; phylum Streptophyta; class Magnoliopsida; order Asterales; family Asteraceae; genus Silybum; species Silybum marianum. The sequence continues at coordinate 11,993,892 of CM072538.1, read as the reverse complement.
AACTTCGACTGATAAAAAGACTCTTGGGGTCAAGAAGCTAGACTTCAAGAACTTGAAAGTCGTCTCTAACGTCCGATTCGACAATGGAAAGGCTGAAAGCAAGGTAGAACCTAAGGAATTAGTAGAAATGCTAAAGAATGCTCAAACCACGATTCGATGGCCCAAGAAAAGCGATCGACCGAACGATCAGAAAGACATGACGAAATGATGCAACTTCCATAGTGACCATGGACATGACACAGACAATTGTCAGGCCCTGAAGAAAGAAGTCGCATCTACATCTCCTACATCCTGCACATACAATTGACGCAAAACCCAGGTAAGATCTCTACACCTACATCTCCTGCACATACTAAAGTCGTGAATTGCGTGACAGGAGGATCCGATGTCTGTGGATTGACATATTCTGCCACAAAGAGACATGCGGGCCAAAAGTACGATGAATCCAGCATTCCCGTCGACCGCCAAAAAGAAGACGACGGAAAGCTCAAATCCATGACGATAACGTTCGGTCTCGGCGACGTCAGACGACGACACCATGATGGTCTTATCATCCAATTAACTATCGAGAATTGTCTGACCAAAAGGATCCTTGTCGATGGAGGCAGCTCAACCAGCATTGTCTTTCTTAACACACTCAAAGCAATTGGGATAAGCGAGAAAAAGATCGTACAACGCTCGACAGTCCTAGTCGGCTTCAATGGCGACGCTTCCACAACAGTAGGGGAGATCACACTGCCAATCTTTGCAAAAAGGAGTTAATCGATCGACTCGTTTTAATGTGGTCGAGTGTTCCTCAGCCTACAACGTTATCTTGGGAAGACCTTGGATACATGACATGAAAGCGGTCCCCTCGACCTGTCATCAAACAATAAAATTTCCCACTCCATGGGGAATTCAAGAGATAAAAAGCGAGCGAATAGACGCTAGAGAATGCTACAAATTCGCAATGAAGCCCCGAAAGCAGAACATCTAGCAATTACAGAGCCAGACGGACGATGCGTCCCCTGACGATTATGGACTTCAAGAAATTGACTTAGATCCCGCCAGGCCAGAACAAACAGTATTTCTGGGGGCATCCCTGAACGAAGCAATAAAAAGTGACCTCATAAACTTCCTCAAAAACCACTCCGATTGTTTCGCATGGACGCACAAAGATATGGTCGGCATAGACCCGAATATCATATCACACAAGTTGGACGTAGATTCAAACTTTCCACCGATCAATCAAAAGCGCAGGAAGTTCGCTTCGGAAAGGAACAAAATCATCAACGAAGAGGTCGACAATTTGCTAAAGTCGGGAAAGATTCGAGAGGTCAAATATCCAGAGTGGTTGGCCAACGTTGTCGTGGTAAAAAAGAAGAATGGGAAATGGCAAGTCCGTATCGATTTTACATATTTGAGCAAAGCATGTCCTAAAGATCCTTTTCCACTTCCACATATCGACGCTATGGTCGACGCTACTGCCGGACATGAACTATTGACATTCATGGATGCGTATTCCGGATACAACCAGATACTTATACATCCCGCGACCAAGAAAAAACAACTTTTATGACGAACAAAGGCATATACTGTTACAAAGTAATGCCATTTGGCCTAAAAAACGCAGGATCGACATATCAACGACTTGTCAATTTGATGTTCAAGGATTATCTTGGAAAAACATTGGAAGTTTATATCGACGATATGCTCGTCAAGACAAAGCATGCGACCGATCATATCGGACACCTCGCGGAATCATTCTAAGTGCTCAAGAAATACGACATGAAACTGAACCCGACTAAATGTTCCTTTGAAGTTCGAGCCAAAAGATTTATGGGTCATATGATCACACGACAAGGCATCGAGGCAAGCCCCGATCAGATCAAGGCTATCCTCGATCTGCGACATTTAACCAGACGGATTTATCTATGCCGAATTTAAACGACTACCACAAGACTCCTTATGTTGACGGATCTTCTAAAGAACCGACCTAGGTCTCGTCTTAAAATCACCACAGGGGGACATACTAAATTCAAAACGTAATAAAAACATAAAAACAACGGAAGTCTTTTACGAAAGATTGGTTGTGGTTGGTTCAGAGCAGAGTTGATTGCAGCAGAGACTACTACGTCCTCTTTGTCAACTTCCTTCTGGTCCTCCATGTCCAAGTCGACGTCAGTTCCGATTTCCTTGTGAAAGAAGTCCACATCACCCTCAGCCTTCGCAAACACATCCTTCCCAGCCAAATGACGATGGAAGAAAGCCGCCTTGGTCTTCCAGGGGGTGAAGGTCTCAAGGTCCGCCATCTCTTCTTTCATACGGGCATTCTCCACTTGAAGCTCTCGAATCTTTTTCTCGGCAACCTCCGCCCTACTCGACGCCTCTTCAGCCTTGGACCGCCAAATTTGGGCCCCTTTCTCACTCTTGGTCAGAGTCGCCTTGGTCGAGCCCTCCTCCGACTCCAACGACGAGACCTGGAACTGGGTCTCTCTCAGCCTGTCCTCGACCACCCTCCGCATAAAGACCTCCTGTTCCCAATCATCTAGAACATTTTTAGACGAAGGGAACAGTCCTCAAACCTCTTTGAGGCCTCTTCTTCTCTTGCCAACGCCTTTGTGACCAAGGGTTTCATCCTGTTCAAGTGAGAGTACATGAAGAGGGACGACTGGAAAGTCTGAAAAATCAAAAGCGTCAGTATAAGAATTGATAAATAAAAGACTATGTGGAAATAGATGTAATAAAAAATATATATATCTCTCACCAGGAACGCCAGACCGGTGGTATGAGCGGCCATATCCTCGATGGATTCATTGTTATAACGTTTCTAGAGGTTGGGAAGCATGAGCTGATTCAAATGAGGATATATCACCTCCTTCGACGGGATGTCGTCATATAAAAACTCCTTGGGGAGTTTAGGGGACATTGTTCTAAAATCGGACAATGCATCCCCTTCGTTTCCCCCAGAAGAAAGGGGCGTTTCTCCAAATCCCTTCTCAGGGGAATCGACGACAAAGTCGTCCTCTGAGCTCCCGGCGCCGATGACGCAGCTTCGCCCCTGGTTCGGGAAGGGCAACACTAATAGGCTCAACATGGATAACACCCATGGGTGCCCCAACAGAAGGGGCAACGCCAGAAGGCCGCTCCCAACCCCTGGGGTGGCGACACCAGATTGTCCCACCCTGGTCCTCTTGGTCGACGGACCAGTGGACGAATATCCCAAGGCTAGAGCCCTGCCTTGTCGGGCCAAACGCGCCTCTCTTTCCCTCTTGGACATCCTCCGAAGAGGAACTTCATCTGGCAAAAGAGAAAATTAAGGAAGGAAAGAATCACATGGCAAAAACAAATCAAAACATCATTACCTGCCATTTCTTCCTCCTTTTATTCCCTCTCTTCTTCTTCCTGACGTCGGTCCTCTCCGGTTGTTCCCAATGTCTGGGAAATACCCGTAGTGATGTCCTCAATGCTTGGACGGATATAGAAGGACCTTTCCTTGACTGAAAAGTCTTTCAAAAATTTCTCAATCACGTCCGTAGTATTATCGACTACGAAGGGACTAAAATCTATCTCTGCGAACAAAGCGATTAAATAAGAGTAAATAACGAGAAGTGGAAAAGAAGAAAATATCTTCTATAAAGAAAGACAAAAATACTCACTAACGGAATTCCACCCGGGTACTATCCATCGACTACTGTCTGTTGGGCATGTCAAACGACCAAAGACGAAGCCGGTCTTCCATTTACGATCGTGAGGAGGTCTGATAACCATTGAGAAATCAATGGTTAAAGCACTCTTTCTACACCTTTAGGATAGTTTATTTTGCTTATATATCCCTAAATTGAGTCTTTTGTTTCTTATTTTCTATTTATTGAGTCATGAAGCTAAAAGTTATGATTTGAATCTGTTTTGGTACCAATAGTATAATTCTTGAGGTGTTTTGACAGATCTGTGTTTTACAAAGATTGGGACAAACATTGCGGTTGTGTGTTTTTGGCTTTTTGGCGAGCTTATTGGAATCAAATTTGTGGGAATTTGGGCTTAACTGGATTTTTGTAATCTGCAGAAGGAAGCTGCCAAAGACTTTTGAAGACTTAATTTTCTTGTTTTAATTACTTGCTAGTTAAGTTTGTTGTGTACTTTTGTGGACTTTTTGGCAAACTTGGTGACCAAGTTTGTTGGAAGCTTCCTTGTAGGATCTCCTCTATTGTTAGTATAAATAGGGGTTAGTGTAAGTGTTTGTAATCATCTTGGGGGGTGACAACCAAGACAAGCTCTCAAAACAATTGATACTTGATCATCTCAAGTATCTTGGTGAAATTATAAGTGATCTTGATTTATGCTTTGCACCTTTCCTTTCTTTTACTTTTCTTGTCTTTAAATTTCCGCACTTTAATTTTCTCTCGCATTTCAATTTCCGCACTTTAATTTTCTCGCATTATAATTTCCGCACTTTAATTTTCTGCATTTCAATTTCCGCACTTTAAATTCTGCAATTTACTTTTCGCAATTAATTTTCCGCACTTACATTTCTGCATTTTACTATTAAGTCATTTACTTTACGCAATTTATTTTATGTCATTTAATTTCTGTCTTTAATATTCAGCAATTTAATTTTCCGCACTTAGAATTATGCAATTACTTTCAGTTATTTACATTTTCGTATATTTACTTTCCAGTATGAGTAGCTAAATTTCTTAAGTGTGGGTGTGAGGCAAATGGTGAGATTATAACCCAAAGGATGGTGGACATTGTTTCTTAATAACAATGTTCCATCATTTCATTTCAAGTTTTATAACTCCATATAACACTTCTTGACAAGTTGATCACTTTGAAAAGTGTTAAAGTGCCATGGACTCTGACAGGAGCCATTGAATGCACATCAATTTGGATGACGTAGGAAGTAATATGTGACAATTACTAACAACGACAGTTGTAAACTATTTTATTTAAATTGATTAATTCTCGACGGGTTGGTCGCTTATCAAAGTGTTAAAGTGTAGTCGGACTCTGAAAGGAGCCACTTGGAACACACCAATTTGAATGATATGGGAATCTGCTCGACAGAGTGATTTTAAACAACGACAGTTGTTATCCATATATTTTGAGGACTCTACTCTGCACTGCCACTAGTACTGATACTGCATAGAAATATGGGTTGAATCTAAACATCAGTGCAGGTATTGAAGTCCGACAGGAATACCCTCAAAATAGATGGGGGCACTTGTTATTTTTAAACTACAATAATGAGAGGTATTGGTCCACTTGAATTTGTGTTTATGTCTCACCAGAAGTCTTACACCCATACTGCTTTCTTTATTTTGTTAAAACAATCATACAAATCCAATCCAAATCAATTTTAATCTTCCAATTCATCATCTGAAATCATTTCTTTCATTCTACTTTTATTAAGCTTTTACTACAATCCCTGTGGACGATACTCGGTATTCTATACCACTTTTATTACTTGAAAGACGACATTAGGGTTAGAAGTATACTTGCTTTTGATCTTAATTGCCCTGTCTGTAGGTGTGTTAAAACCCCTATCAAGTTTTTGGCGCCGCTGCCGGGGATTGGCAAGCTAAAAGTTCTTTTAAAGATTTGATTTTTCTAAAACCGTTTTTGTCACAAAGAAGTGGTTTATGCCAAGAATAGACCGTGGGGAATTTCTCGAATTCGATCCAGATATTGAGAGAACGTTCCGCCAAAGAAGGAGGATTCAGAGAGAATTGTTTGCTCAAAACCCTCCCGAAATGGCGCAACGTCCCCCACTGTTAGATGGGCCACCACCACTTCCACCTTTTGGAGCACCACGACCACCACCACCTCCGTTATATGGAAATCCTCCAGAACATCCTTTTCAAAATGTTTTTCATCATGAGGATGATAACGGAGATGACACGGAGTCTGAAAATAATCCTGAAAATCAAAATAGAAATAGAGTGCAACCAATAAATATAATAAATCTTGCAAATTCCAAGGATGGGCGTATAATGGACTATGCCATCCCTGATTTTGAGCAATTTAACTCAGGGATAGCTAGACCCCATTTTACGACCACCCATTTTGAGCCTAAACCAATCATGTTCCACATGCTACAAACAAATGGGCAATTTGCTGGAATACCAACAGAAGACCCGCACTCACATCTGAGATCCTTTTTAGAAGTCTGTAACTCTTTCTTGATCCCGGGGGTGTCAAATGACGCCCTGAGACTTACTTTGTTTCCATTCTCCTTACGGGATCGAGCAAGAGATTGGTTAAATTCCTTAACCCCAGATTCGGTAACATCATGGAACGACATGACCGAAAAAATTTTGCGAAAATATTTTCCCCCTACCAGGAATGCTAAGTCCCGAAATGAAATTTGTCTTTTTAAACAAACGGACGATGAGGCTATTCCTGATGCATGGGAGAGGTTTAAAGAGCTGTTAAGAAAATGCCCTCACCATGGCATTGCTTACTGTATTCAACTCGAGACGTTTTACAATGGTTTAAATGCCACTGCAAGACAAATGCTCGATGCGACTGCAGGAGGCGCCTTCACAGCCTGTACCTATAATGAAGGATTTGCCTTGCTTGAAAAGATTTCTGAAAATAATGGACTTTGGGTTGATCCACGTGCTACATCACAAAAGAAGGCTGCTGGAATTCATGATGTAGATACATATACGGCTTTGACAGCTCAGCTTGCTTCCATGGCTAATATGCTTAAAGGCATCACTTCCGGCCAGGGAGCACAGCCACCTATCTCTACACAAACTCAAGCAGTCCTCTCAGTGCAATGTGTTTGTTGCGGAGGGGAACATTCTTATGAACACTGTCCTACGAATTCTGAATCTGTAAACTATGTTCATAATAAGTCTGCTCCCTACTCCAACAATTACAATGCCAGTTGGAAACAACACCCAAATTTCTCTTGGAGCAGTCCATCTTTAAATCACCCTGCACCAAAACCTCAAAACTCGAATTTTCAAAACCAAGCGAAAGTTCTAATTCTCAAAATTTTCAAACACAACAATACCAAAATAAACCACCTCCACCTCCACCATACACCCCATCACCGTCTTTAGAAGAAACCTTAAAGACATACATAACTCACACACAATCAGCAATGGCTCAGCAAAATGCTGCTATAGCCCAACTTCAAACAACAGCAAATCAGCAAAATGCTGCTATAGCCCAACTTCAAACAACAGCAAATCAGCAAGGTGCATCCCTAAGAAATCTTGAGACACAAGTCAGTCAAATTGCTCTAAACCAAACCAATCGAGCCTTTGGTACCTTACCCAGTAACACAGAAATCCCAAAAGCCCCAGGAAAAGAGCACGTAAAAGCCATAACCCTTAGGAGTGGAACAGAATTACCAGGAGTCACACAAAACCTAGAACCAGTTAGGTCCAAACCCGAGACTTCACCATCAGAATATGTTAGTTCAAAACCATTAGTAGACCAACCAGTCAAAGATACCATTGTTGTTTCCAAAACTGATTCTCCTTTGTTAAAATCAGAAGAGGCCACTAAGAAAAAGTCTGCAGAAGTAGAGGTTGTAGCAGACCCTAAGACTAAGGCTTCTGGCATACAGGATCCATCTTGCTCAACTCATCCAAACAAAACTGTCATTAAACCAGTTCCTCCTTATGTACCTTACCCCCAAAGGTTAAGGAATAATAAGGAAGAACTGCAATTTAAGAAATTTTTGGATGTGTTTAAAGAATTGCATATCAACATACCCCTTGTTGAGGCGATCGAGCAAATACCCAGTTATGCCAAATTCCTCAAGGACATCCTCAGTAAGAAAAAGAAGTTAACTGAATATGAGACTGTAGCTCTGACTGAGGGATGTAGTGCCCTTCTGACCAACAAAATACCTCCAAAACTGAAGGACCCAGGAAGTTTTACTATTCCCTGTTCTATAGGTGGAAAGGAAATAGGAAAGGCTCTATGTGATTTAGGTTCTAGTATCAACCTGATGCCCTTATCAATCTACAATACCTTAGGACTAGGAGAGGCCAGACCAACTACTGTCACACTCATCTTGGCTGATAAAACCGTCGCCTATCCTAAAGGAAAAATAGAAGATGTCCTCGTCCAGGTTGAAAAGTTCATATTTCCGACAGATTTCATTATCTTGGATTTTGAGGCTGATAAAGATATTCCTATAATTTTAGGAAGACCCTTTTTGGCCACCGGAAGAACTTTAATAGATGTCCAAAAGGGAGAGTTGACCATGAGATTCCAGGATGAAAAAGTCACATTCAGTGTCTTTAACTCTTTAAAATACCCTGACTATATGGAAGAATGCTCTAGAATAAGTGAAATAGAAGACTTGTGTTTTGAGAAAGAACTTAGAAAAGCCTATAAGTTGAATAAAGAAGATGATGCAATAGAGGAGGAGAGTGTTGAGGAGGAGGTTATGTTTGACCATGTTGCTAGGTTTGAAATTTTGGAAAATAGTGAACCAAAAAGTTTCACCCCATCTATCATATCACCACCTGACCTGGAGTTGAAACAACTCCCATCTCATTTAAAATATGCTTTTCTAGGAGAAGAAGGCAAATTGCCTGTCATTATCTCATCTACCCTAGATCTGCATCAAGAAAAGAAACTTGTGGATATGTTGAAATTGCACACAAAAGCCATAGGATGGAGCATTGCTGACCTTAAAGGGATTAGTCCCTCTATTTGTCAACATAAAATCATCCTAGATAATAAAGATTTCACATCCATAGAACCACAACGAAGACTGAACCCTGTCAAAAAAGAAGTAGTTAAAAAGGAAATATTAAAATGGTTAGATGCAGGAATTGTTTACCCAATTGCCAGTAGTTCTTGGGTTAGCCCAGTCCAGTGTGTCCCAAAAAAAGGAGGGTTCACAGTTGTCACTAATGACAAAAATGAACTTATCCCTACTAGGGTAGTCTCCGGATGGAGAATATGCATGGACTACCGTAGGTTGAACAAGGCTACACAAAAGGACCATTTCCCATTACCTTTCATTGACCAGATGTTAGACAGGTTAGCAGGAAAAGAGTATTACTGTTTTTTGGATGGATACTCAGGATACAATCAAATAGCCATATCACCAGAAGACCAAGAAAAAACCACCTTCACCTGTCCTTATGGCACTTTTGCCTTTAGGAGAATGCCATTTGGACTTTGTAATGCTCCAGCAACTTTTCAAAGATGCATGATGTCTATATTCTCTGACATGCTTGAAAACTCCATAGAAATTTTTATGGATGACTTTTCAGTATATGGCTCATCTTTTGATAATTGTTTGGAAAATTTGAAAAAGAGTTTGGTAAGGTGTGAAGAAACTGATTTAGTGTTAAATTGGGAAAAATGTCATTTCATGGTTAAAGAAGGAATTGTTCTGGGACATTTAATCTCAAAAAGAGGAGTTGAGGTAGATAAAGCTAAACTCGAAGTAATTGAAAAACTACCCGAACCAACTACTATTAAAGGAATCAGGAGCTTTCTAGGTCATGCTGGGTTTCTGAGAAGATTTATCAAAGACTTTTCTAAAATAGCAAAACCCTTATGTTTACTTTTGCAGCATGATCAAAAATTTGATTTTAAGGATGAATGTAGAAATGCATTCAAAACTCTGAAGAAAGCTCTGATAACTGCACCAGTAGTTGTTGCTCCAGACTGGAACAAACCTTTTGAAATCATGTGTGACGCACGTGATTGGGCTGTAGGAGCTGTCCTAGGTCAAAGAATAGAAAAAGTGTTTCATTCAATTTATTATGCAAGTAAGACTTTGAATGAAGCACAATCAAACTACACAACAACCGAGAAAGAGTTACTAGCCGTAGTCTTTGCCTTTGAGAGGTTTAGGTCATATTTGATGGGAACCAAAGTCATAGTACATACAGACCATTCTGCCATTAAGTATTTGATCTCAAAGAAGGATGCTAAGCCTAGGTTGATTAGATGGGTGTTGTTGTTGCAGGAGTTTGACCTAGAGATAGTGGATAGAAAAGGAGTAGACAACCAAGTAGCAGACCACCTTTCTAGAATAGAGAAACCTGTTGTAGAGGGAGGGGACATTTCTGACACCTTCCCTGATGAAAGAATCCTTGCAATCCAAACAGTTGAATCACCATGGTTTGCTGACATAGCAAATTTTTTGGCTTGTGGGATTAGACCAGCAGATATTACTAGCCAGATGTTCAAGAAATTCCTCCATGATACTAAATTTTATCTTTGGGATGACCCTTTTTTGTTTAAGCTTGGTGCAGATCAGATTCTAAGAAGGTGTATCCCGGAGACTGAAGTGGCGAATCCCGCAAAGATTGTCACCAATCACCATATGGAGGACACTTTGGAGGCCAAAGAACAGCCGCTAAGGTAATACAATACGGTTTCTTTTACTGGCCAACTCTCTTCAAGGATGCCCACAATTTTGCACAAAGATGCAATGAATGTCAAAGAAGTGGGTCCATTTCTAAAAGAAATGAAATGCCACTAAATGGGATCTTGGAAGTTGAGTTATTTGATGTGTGGGGGATTGATTTCATGGGACCATTCCCACCTTCAAACAAATGCCAGTACATACTAGTTGCTGTTGATTATGTTTCCAAATGGGTGGAGGCAGTGGCATGTGTCTCAAACGATGCAAAAACCGTCGTTAAGTTCCTCCAAAAACATATTTTTACAAGATTTGGTACCCCTAGAGCCCTTATAAGTGATGAGGGTACCCATTTTGTGAACAATATGCTACATGGAGTTCTTGAAAAATATAACATTAACCACAAGATTGCCACTGCATATCACCCCCAAACCAATGGACTAGCCGAATTGTCTAATAGAGAGATTAAGGGGATTTTAGAGAAAGTGGTCAAGCCAAACAGAAAAGACTGGGCCTTTAAGCTAGATGATGCCTTGTGGGCATACCGTACAGCATTTAAAACACCAATAGGTATGTCTCCATACAAGCTTGTCTTTGGAAAAGCTTGTCACCTCCCCTTAGAATTAGAACACAAAGCCTATTGGGCAATAAAAGAGTTAAATATGTCATTAGAGGCGGCTGGCCAGAAAAGGAAACTACAATTGTGTGAATTAGAAGGGCATAGGAACCTGTCCTATGAAAATGCCAAGCTCTATAAAGAGAAAACAAAAAAATGGCATGACAAACGCATTAATCACAGAGAATTCAAAGAAGGCCAAAAAGTCCTCTTATTTAATTCTAGGTTGAAATTGTTTCCTGGAAAACTCAGATCAAGATGGTCTGGACCTTTCCAAATCCACAAAGTTTATTCTTATGGAACAATCGACTTGATTAATCCAGAGGGCGGAGCCATCTTCAAAGTGAACGGCCAAAGAGTGAAGGCATACCACGAGCCTGTAGCATTCCCAGAGCATTGCTCGTGGAATCTCGCCACCCTTGAGCAAGCAGTCTCTTAAATATTTATGGACTTTTTGGAAAGTCCAGCATGTGTGTACATATTTTATTACTGTTATTTAATGCTTTTTCTAGATATAGGTATGTTTAATAAATTTTCTTTTAAGTGTTTTGTAGTTATCTTCAAATAAGACAAAAAGCGAGTACAAGCAATGGCACGAGTTAAGAAATCAACCGCAAGGGCACAAGTCAAGTAACTGAAGAAGGAGAAAGCAGCTGTTGTTGCTGCTGCACCAGATCCACAGATTCAGGCACAATATGCTCTTGGTAGTAAGACAGGTTTGAATCATCTCCTTTAGCTTCAGTTTTTAATTCAGTTGAGTCAGGGATACTAGTTTTTTTATTTTATTTTTTATTTTTAGGTTTATTTTGATATGTAGGATTGCATGTGTTGAAAATAATTACCATCTGTGTACATAGCCCAAATAATTTTTTAGAGATTTGGTCATTCACCAATTAGTGTGTTGTTGCTAGAACTAGCCACTCTGTTTTTGGGACACAAATTGGCACACACTGAGTTCACATCTAGGAAAGGATCTAGGCCTTCATTTCATATTTCCAGCCTCTTGTTCCCTTTTATACACCATAACCCCATACAATGAGGACATTGCATATGAATAAGTTTGGGGGTGGGAGATACTCAACAAGACAAGTCAAACAGAAAATAAAAATATATAAAACTGTCTTTGGGTGATCTCATGAGAAAAAGCACACAAATGTTCCATAGGAACAAGTGCTAAGCTTCAAAGCAAAAGAGCACAAAAGTGCCAAAAGTCTGAAAAAAATAAAAAACTTCATTTGAAGCAATGAGTGGAAAAAGGCTGTGTAAGGATAAAAGAGCCAAAAAGAGTAAACCCAATTCAAGACCTAGTGATCCTAGATTGCCTTAGTGTTTGAGCTTAACAAAGAGAACATTATGGCTAGCCTATGGTCCACACACACTTCTTGGGTATGAATGGCTACCTAAGAATTTATAAAAGGCTATGTATAACAATGTGGGTATGCTTTTCATCATGTGGGCACTTAATGCCATTATCCTACATAGATTTTTCAATTTGAGTCATTTTATTTTCTTTCTTTTAGTTGTTTGGGGACAAACAACATCTTAAGTTTGGGGGTGTGATAACCATTGAGAAATCAATGGTTAAAGCACTCTTTCTACACCTTTAGGATAGTTTATTTTGCTTATATATCCCTAAATTGAGTCTTTTGTTTCTTATTTTCTATTTATTGAGTCATGAAGCTAAAAGTTATGATTTGAATCTGTTTTGGTACCAATAGTATAATTCTTGAGGTGTTTTGACAGATCTGTGTTTTACAGCATTGGGACAGCATTGCGGGCTGTGTGTTTTTGGCTTTTTGGCGAGCTTATTGGAATCAGCTGTGGGAATTTGGGCTTAACGGATTTTTGTAATGCGAAGGAAGCTGCCAAAGACTTTTGAAGACTTAATTTTCTTGTTTTAATTACTTGCTAGTTAAGTTTGTTGTGTACTTTTGTGGACTTTTTGGCAAACTTGGTGACCAAGTTTGTTGGAAGCTTCCTTGTAGGATCTCCTCTATTGTTAGTATAAATAGGGGTTAGTGTAAGTGTTTGTAATCATCTTGGGGGGTGAAAACCAAGACAAGCTCTCAAAACAATTGATACTTGATCATCTCAAGTATCTTGGTGAAATTACAAGTGATCTTGATTTATGCTTTGCACCTTTCCTTTCTTTTACTTTTCTTGTCTTTAAATTTCCGCACTTTAATTTTCTGCATTTCAATTTCCGCACTTTAATTTTCTGCATTATAATTTCCGCACTTTAATTTTCTGCATTTCAATTTCCGCACTTTAAATTCTGCAATTTACTTTTCGCAATTAATTTTCCGCACTTACATTTCTGCATTTTACTATTAAGTCATTTACTTTACGCAATTTATTTTATGTCATTTAATTTGTCTTTAATATTCAGCAATTTAATTTTCCGCACTTAGAATTATGCAATTACTTTCAGTTATTTACATTTTCGTATATTTACTTTCCAGTATGAGTAGCTAAATTTCTTAAGTGTGGGTGTGAGGCAAATGGTGAGATTATAACCCAAAGGATGGTGGACATTGTTTCTTAATAACAATGTTCCATCATTTCATTTCAAGTTTTATAACTCCATATAACACTTCTTGACAAGTTGATCACTTTGAAAAGTGTTAAAGTGCCATGGACTCTGACAGGAGCCATTGAATGCACATCAATTTGGATGACGTAGGAAGTAATATGTGACAATTACTAACAACGACAATTGTAAACTATTTTATTTAAATTGATTAATTCTCGACGGGTTGGTCGCTTATCAAAGTGTTAAAGTGTAGTCGGACTCTGAAAGGAGCCACTTGGAACACACCAATTTGAATGATATGGGAATCTGCTCGACAGAGTGATTTTAAACAACGACAGTTGTTATCCATATATTTTGAGGACTCTACTCTGCACTGCCACTAGTACTGATACTGCATAGAAATATGGATTGAATCTAAACATCAGTGCAGGTATTGAAGTCCGACAGGAATACCCTCAAAATAGATGGTGGCACTTGTTATTTTTAAACTACAATACTGAGAGGTATTGGTCCACTTGAATTTGTGTTTATGTCTCACCAGAAGTCTTACACCCATACTGCTTTCTTTATTTTGTTAAAACAATCATACAAATCCAATCCAAATCAATTTTAATCTTCCAATTCATCATCTGAAATCATTTCTTTCATTCTACTTTTATTAAGCTTTTACTACAATCCCTGTGGACGATACTCGGTATTCTATACCACTTTTATTACTTGAAAGACGACATTAGGGTTAGAAGTATACTTGCTTTTGATCTTAATTGCCCTGTCTGTAGGTGTGTTAAAACCCCTATCAAGGTCTAAGGCATTGAAATTTCAACAGCCAATTTACCGTTGGGCGCTCAATCGTATATACTACGCGCCAAAATTGGGGCATTAATTGCCTCGGAGACAAATTGAAAGTAGTCATAAAATCTTTCGCTAAAACCGTAAACGGCCAATATATCCCTATTCTAAAAGGATATTCGTACAGAACAAAGGCGTCCGCCGGGCATTCGTGAGACTTAAGATTCTCGGGAATGATAAGAGACACATCGTCTGGTAAACCCGTCGTATCCCTAAAAACACTAAGGTCATCATTGCTCACTATCTTACTCGAGAGATCCATCTCTCTATCCTTCATCCCTAAGTATAAAATGGATTTCTGGTAAATCCTAGGGTTTGATCGCTATAAACGCACGGAAGATCTTCATAAAGGAACATAAGTTCAAAAAATTCTATCGGTTTTCGCAGGTGTGTAGAAAGGAAAAGCTCAAATTATTCCTTTTATCTCTGTTGGTCCCAAAGGAGTCTACAAGAGTTCAAAGGATATAGAACAGTTTGTAGAACGGGGGGTTGAATTCAAACAGATAGATTTTTACATTTTTAAATAAGTTTATATTGAATAAACAAATTTACAGTTACAAGCGGAATTAGAACAAGTTAAATAACCTATTCTATTGTAACTTAAGAAACACACAGATTTGATGCACAAGAAATTAGAAAGAAATGAAGCAGAGGTTCAAGGAGAGTAAGTAGCATGCATGAGGATGAAGAAGATATCTTCATCCTATTTATACCCGTTTGCATATCATGCAAGACAAAAGGTATATTGCCACGTGTCAAGCTTTCATAGGAAGCTTGTCCTTTGTCCAAAAAGCAGCCATGCTTTGGCCGAATATGAACAGTACCATATCAGATTTGATGGGGACATAAGAGACAAGCCGTACGTCCTTTTCTGTCATAGTATAAGGTTTTGACTTTTGTGCATCGAGGATAAGATCAACTTTAATCTTGTTTGAAGTCTTCACTTGATCGCTGAACTTGAAACTTCAAGGATGAACTTTCGAAGTGTCGCTGAGACTTCACAAGACTTCACACTGATTTAGATAATCCTTGCTTTCACTGAACCGCTTCAGATCACTAGCTGATTATCTCTTTCTTCAGCTTGGTCTTCGACTTTCGCTGAATGTTCTTCTGGTGTGATAGCTGATCTTTAGAGATAGACTTAAGGTTCCTGAGATTTCAGCGATCGCTGATGGCAATCAGCGTATGCTATCGCTGAAATGAACTTGAGTCTATAAATGGGATTTTCACTGAGTATATAAAGGAATCATATTCAAATTACTGAGAGGAGTTATGATCAACAATGTCGAGAAAGGAAACGATTCGGTGATCCCCGGCTCGACAACTGTCTGGGTTTATCATGCAACCAACGAACGTTCGACACTTGTCCCACGCCTATGTCATTCGCATACCACGCGGATGACATCATCCGAATCTTTATTCTTTAACTAAACCGGTTGCAACTTCTAACTAAATCAGTTAATACTTTTGATCGATACAGTTACCAAAGAATCGATCGTGTGACAAAAATAAATTCTTGAAAAATCTTCCGCCAAAAAACTTTTTCAAAAAATTTAGGGGCAAACTCTATACCCAAAAATTTATACCATTAACTTCGTTAACTCTGTTAAGAATTCTTCCGTTACCATCGTTAGTCTCGTCAGAAGATAACTTAACTGAACTAACGAAACATTAGTAAAACTCACCTTACGGCGACACAGACGACCGTTATGTCTGTTACGTATACATTTATTTAATTTTTAGTTACAGATCAACGACGTTATGGCAGCCATGAAGACTAATCATCAAGGCAAGACCATTATAGCCGTTGGAAAGCAATTAAAGATGGAATCTCAAGATCAAGTATAAAAAGAGATTAAACAAACAGGGACAATACAACTGATTAGCTGAAGAATACCGGAGAAAGCGTTCTAAGAACATACATACAAGCTCACGACAACGTCATTGATAGTATCGACAACTGCAGCACGAGTCACGACACCAGTCTTAGACTCACGACTACACATTCACACACTTTTGTTTTGTAACTTTCTTTACTTGTTCCAAAGGTCGGCGTCCCTGTTTGACGTCCATAGTGCACCGACAATCCTTTTTACGGTCGTCCGCGGTTTTTTCCCTCCGAAGAGGGTTTTCCGCGTCTACAATTCTTTGTGTTGTTTACTTTCCGTTATTGGTTTTTGGAAGTGATTTTCCTTTCTTTAGTTGATTAAGATCTGAATCATCCGGCTAGCGTTAAGTCATTTTTTGGCATTAACAGTAATAACAATGACAAGGATTGAGAGTCTTACCGGGTAAATCGTTACATAATGTCGTTTTATTGAACCGCAACCGTATCTGGTAAGATAAGCAAGAATGTCGACTCTTACCGCCAAACATTTACTGGATAAGCGTTACGATAGACGCTCCTAAGAAAGAAAAAAAACAAAAAAAAACTCTTAAAACGAATTTTTGTCTAACTTTACATTGCTTGTTAATATATTTCGAAAATCATCTCCACATATTCTTTAAAATAGAGAAAAGGGTAAATTACAATTGTGGTCCCTATGGTTACCACTCACTATCAACTTTGATTTCTTTTTTAAACTAATTACAATTTCAGTCATTATGGTTGCTATTTTGCTTCATCTTTTGTCACTGTAGTTGTTATTTAATTTCAGTTTCAGTCCCTCGGACTAACTATGGTTAAATATGTTAGTTAATTTTTTGTCTTATTCCTATTTTTGGTTTTATTTTATCATAGAGTAAATTATAACTTTAGTCCTTATGGTTAGTTTCTTTTTATTTTTGTGTTTCTAACATCATTTTATATTTCTTATTATATTAATTCATTAAGGATAAGTTTAACTAAAAATATAAAATTTATTTATAAATTACATTTTTATAAAATTTTATCGTACCTTTTAAATAAGATAAATATTGAATATGTTAAATTTTTATTCAATTTTTCTAATATATAAAATATCTGAAGAAGATACATTTTCTATTAATAGACATAGATAAATTTTGATTCTCATCGTACCTAAATAAGAAAATATGATATAGTTTTTGAACCATCTTAAAATATAAAATATTTTTTTTTGATTAGTGTGGACAGATTTGTAAATATATATTAAATAAATTACATAAAAATATTTAAATATTGAACTCATTTTAAAGTTACTGATAAAAGTTTTATAAATGTATAATTTATAAATTAAAATACGTAATTTAAATGTATTTTTGGTTAAAATCATCATTAATTAATTAAAATAATAAAGGATGTAAAATAAAAAAAATTATAGGGAAACCAAAATAAAAGAAAACAAACTTAATTTACTCTATTATGAAGTAAAATATAAAAAGAAAAAATGCAAAATATATTAACCTGTTTTCTTAACTAGAGTTAGTTATGGGATCAAAATTGAAACAAAATGCAACCACAATGCCTAAAACTGTAATTAGTTTAAAAGAGGGACCAAAATTGATAGTGAGTGATAACCACAAGAACCAAAAGTGTAATTTACTCTAGAGAAAATGAAGATTTTGTTAATTATATTACTCCAACAAATTTCCTATCTTGTTCTTTAAACTAGTGAAAGATAGAAAACATTCCAAATATATAGTGAGAAATGAGTTTTTTTTAGAATAAACTCTAATTTTGGTCCCTGTGGTTTAGTGAAATCTTTAAAAGTGGGACCCGAACTTCAATAAGTCTAGAAGTCATCCTCATTGTTTGCATTTTGCTTTGAAAGTAGTCCCTATTCACTAACTTTGTTAAAAGCTTTCTATTATGTTAGGGATAATTTCATCTTTTTCCAATTTTCCTTTATTTAACATTTTTTTTAAATAAATCTTTTTAAATCATGGACTATAATGTATATAATGTAACTTTAAGGGACCAAAGACAAACTTTATTGTACATATATGTATATATTATTATGTTATATCTAAGATTAATATATATGTAAACTGTGTAAAGCGCAAATATATTTATATATATAAATATATAATACACACACAATATATGTATAACTAATATATATATATGCTTTCTTCTCCGATCGGGTACAGCAACATTGCACCCTCCCTTCCGGCGAACATCTTCTCCGATCGATACAACACCGTTGCACCCATCCCCTCCGGCAAACAACATGGTTCGATACTTCGACCCGTTTTCTCCGGAAAAGAATATCATGCCACTTCCCTCCCCTTCCCTCCGACGAAGTGCACCAAGGTTACCATCAGGTAAATGTACCTCAACATCGAAAATATTGTCTTCTTCCCTCTGTTTGAAACTCGATGTTTGATCGATCCAAACTTGATGAGTGAACGAAACCTGGTATTTTGCAACTGGGTTTTTAGATCTGTCAACCAGTACTTCATTTTGTCACGAATCGGAGAAGGGAGAGGAGGCCAAAAATGGTGGTGGTCGGAGATGAAGGAGACGACACGAGGAAGACGAAAACTCCAGAATTTACTTCGACCTTGGTGTTGATCATAACTCCTCTCAATGATTTGAATATGATTTCTTTTGTATACTTGGTGAAATTCCATTGTATAAGCTTCTGTTCATATTCAGCAATAGCATACGCTGATTACCATCAGCGATCGCAGAAGATAAAGGAACAACAAGCTTATCTCTGAAGACCTGAAGATCAGCTATTACACCAGAAGACCACTCAACGAAAGTCGAAGACCCTAGCTGAAGAAAGAGATAATCAGCTAAGTGAACTGAAGCGGTTCATCGATAGCAGCAATTATCTAATCAAAGTGTGAAATCTTGTGAAGCCTCAGCGATACTGAAGTTCATCCTTAAAGATTCAGAATCAGCGATCAAATGAAGCTTCCTTTATAAGATTAAAGATTGATCTTATCCTCGATGCACAAAAATCAAACCTAATACCTTCTCAGAAAAGGACGTACGAATTGTCTCTTATGTCCCTATCATATCTGATATGTTACTGTTCATATTCGGTGTCTTATTAGCAAGGACATGCTTCATATCCAAGCTTGACATGTGGCATATACCTTTTGTCTTGCATTAAATGCAAACGGGTATAAATAAGATGAAGATATCTTCTTCATCTTAATGCATGCTTCCTTCTAACCTAAACCCTCTTTATTCTTTTTTCCTTCCTCTTGTGCATCAAACTTAGTGTTTCTTAGTTACAATAGAATAGGTTTTAAACTTGTTCTTATTCCGCTTGTAACTGTAAATTTGTTTATAATAGATAAACTAATTTAAAAACCAAAATCTGTGTGTTTGTATTCAAACCCCCCCCCTTTCTACAAACTGTTTACTTATTATTGAATTTTTGTAGACCCTTTAGGGACCAACAAGTGGTATCAGAGCAGTGTTTGCCTCTTTTATCTTTAAAATATTTTTCTTATAAACTATCCTAAAATGTCAAACCCTAATACGAACTACAATGATAATGGATCTTTAGCTAAACCTCCAAGATTTAGCCATGATAATTTTCCATTATGGAAGGAAAGAATGTCTCTGTTTCTAGAAGGATCTGACCAAAAGATCCCTTACTCTCTAGAAAACGGACCATTTGTTCCTACAACTATTGTAGCTGGTGTTCCTGCCACCACTACTACTCCAGCCATCCCTGAAAGGAATATCATTAAACTCCTAATCAATGGACTGAAGAAGATAAGAAAGAAATTGCTATTGATTCAAAAGCTAGATCTATAATAGCAATGTCTTTACCAGGTGAAGTATATCATTTTGTTATTAAAATGAGGACTTCTAAGGTCATGTGGGATACTCTATGTATCCAATATGAAGGAACCTCTAAAGTTCAAGTCACTAGGTGCATAAACCTTGTAAGACAATATGAGAGTTTTATGTATCATAAAGGTGAATCTCTTTCTCAAATTAACCAGCGTTTCAACTGTTTGTTGATTGATCTTAAATCAGTCAACATAGTGTACTCTAACGCTGAAATACTGACCAAATTCATGGAGGCACTACCCGATCAATGGGCAGTGTGCACTACATGTTTAAAGTTGTCAAAGAATCTTGAAACTCTGTCCTTGAGTGCATTATATGGAATGCTCTTAAATGAGGAACAATCTCAACTTCTGAGGAATGAACCTCATAAATGAACTCAAAGGCGCCAAAATTACTTCTTTGGCACTTGTGACTTCAGAGGCAACTCCTCTTAAAATACTTCTTCTTCCACTATTACCTCCATCATTGAATTAGGTCAAACTGATTCAGAAGATCAACTCACTGATGCTGACATATCTGAGTTTGATAACTCACTAGCTCTCTTAACAAATAATTTTAAAAGATTCGCTAGAAAGAGCAACTTTCGAAAACCTTCAAATCTCTTTGACTCTGAAAAGCAAAAGACAATGCCCGCTGAGAAAGCCTCAGCTATATGCTTCAACTGTCAACGAAAGGGTCACTTCGCAAGTGAATGTAGATCAAAGAAAGTTGCAGCTCCTACCACCTCCCAGACCTCTAATAAAAAGGAGAAGTATTTGAAATTGAAAAACAAATACAAGGATCTGAAGAAATACCAGCAAAAAGGCAAAGGCCTTATCGCAGAACAAGTTGATTGGGACGATGAAGACGACTGGGCCAAGACCTCTGAAGAGTCTGGCTCTGATGAAGAAGATCTTTCCTTTTTGTGTCTAATGGCAAGAATAGAGGACGCTGAAGAAGCTACTAAAACTTCTTTCTCTGAATCCCCTTCTACTCAGGTAACCATTCCCTCTATCTCTTTACTCTCTGAAAGTGATAACTTGTCAGCCCTCGATGCTAAGACTGTTGATTTTTATAATGCTTTAAATGGAAAGATTAAGGCCGAGAAAATTAACACTGATTTATCTGAGCAATTGAAAAATTGCCATATAAAAATCAAAGAACTTTCTAAAATTAAGGAAATTCTCAAGGACCAAGTCTATGCAAATCAAACCATAAGCATCGAGAAGCAGCAAGCTATTGCTGATAGGGAAAAGGCTATCGTTGATCTTAAGTCTGAAAAGGCAACCATCGAAGGATGGTGTAAAGCTTCTGAAAAAGTTAATAAGATCATCAATGCCCAAATACCTATGAAAGTAAGAAGTGGGTTAGGCTTTAACCCTGAAAAGGAAGAATCAGAGAATGATCGTTCCATGCTCAAATTTGGAATGTTTGTCTCTTCTATCCCTGATCCTTCTTCTTCTTCAACTTCTTCCTCTTCTATTAAAGAGAAGTTTCCTGTGAAAAATTCTAAGAAGGTGATCAAGAACGAGTTTCTTGACCAAGTTCCTAAGAATAAGATCGCTCAGAATAAGAACAAGAAATCCTCAGAGAGAAATTCTAAATCTGGGAAGAAGGTCTCTGACTTTTCTCAGAGACCAACCCCCAGAATTAAGATCGATCTCACTCCTATCCCTGAAAAGGTTGTTATACCTCCAAGGACTATGAATAAAGGAATTCTTGGTCCTATCCCTGAAAAACTTCCTCCTTTCTCCCTGAATTCCAAACCCTTTAAATATAGGAAGCGCTATCACTGTGGTGAAACTACCCACATTGCAAGTAATGTCCTAACACTACTAGAGCTGATAAACTAGCACATGGAAAGAAAGTAGCTCAAGCTGATAAATCAGCGAGAGTGAAATCCACCAAGGTTGCAAAACTAACAAAGGTGAAGATATCCACTGAAGAGAGTTCTTCAGCTAGTAGCTCCTCCGCCAATCCTTTATCTAACCAAGCAGGACCCATAGTAGTGTGGGTACCTTTAAACAATTAATCTTTTGTTGTATGCAGAGTACCAAAGGTATCTAGTATCTTGATAATGAATGCTCAAGGCATATGACTGGCAAAAAATCTCTGCTCTCTAATTACAAAGAAGAAGCTGGTCCATCAGTGACCTTTGGTGGAAATGGCAAAGGACACACTAAAGGTTATGGAATTATATCCAACGGAGCCACATCGTTTACTCGTGTTGCCTACGTTGAGGGACTAAAGTACAATCTTTTGAGCGTTAGTCAATTATGTGACAAAGACTTCAAAGTTCTATTCTTAAAGAATAGATGTGCTGTCATTGACGGTAATGATAAGCTTGCCCTAACAGGCAAAAGAGTGGAGAATGTGTATGTCATAAATATGAATAGTTCTCACTCTGAGAACATGTGCTTTATCTCTAAAGCATCCACTGGCATTAACTGGTTATGGCATAAAAGACTCTCTCACCTCAACTTTAAGACAATAAATGAATTGTCTCATAAAAATCTAGTCAGAGACCTCCCAAATCATACCTTTACAAAGGAATCTCTTTGTTCAGCGTGTGAAAAGGGAAAGCTGACAAAAGCCTGCTTCAGGTCAAAGCAAATTTCTTCAGTGACCGCTCCTCTTCAGCTACTCCATATGGATCTATTTGGACCTGTCAATGTCCAGTCGATCTCTGGGAAGAAATATACTTTGGTGATTGTTGATGAATACTCCAGATACACATGGGTGTTCTTTCTTCGATCCAAAAGTGATACCCCTAAAATGATAATTTCTTTTATCAAAAGGATGGAAGTTCTGAACAATCTGATTGTTCGTTCCATAAGAAGTGATCATGGTACTGAATTCAAAAACAACACTCTGATGAACTTCTTTGAAGAAAAAGGCATCTCTCACAACTTTTCCTCAGTAAGAACTCCTCAGCAATAACGGAGTTGCTGAAAGAAGAAATAGAACTATCATTGAAGCGACTCGCTCAATGCTAGCGAATCGCATCTACCAACTCAGTTCTGGGCTGAAGCAGTCAACACAGCGTATTTCACTCAGAATCAATCCCTGATAGTTAAAACGATTTAAGAAGACCCCCTATGAATTGTTTCATGGGAGAAGACCCACTCTGAAATATTTCCATATTTTTGGATGTAGATGTTAAATTCTGAATGACAGAGATCATTTAGGTAAGTTTGATCCAAAGGCTAACGATGGTATATTTCTGGGATATTCCTCTGTATCTAAGTCTTTTAGAGTATTCAACAAAAGAATACAACATGTTGAAGAATCCATGCACGTCAACTTTGATGAATCTCGTCCCATTCATACTTCTCATACTCATGATGATGATGAAGAATTGAATGCTTGGATGAGATCTCATTATGAGGAACCTGAAACGTATTTCAGCAATCAACCTCCTGCTGAAGCAAGTGATGACGAAATCCCTGTAAATCCTTCAAGTGACAATCATCCATCTTCAGGGATGAATGTTACTCCTCTGAATCAGATTCCTATTGTTGATTCCTCTCTTGGAAATTCCTCCGTGAACAACCAATCCCCTGAATTGATTCTAAATGAAGTACCTGTTGCTGAAACAACAAGTCCTATTCCAGAAATTGAAGAACAAGTCGCTGAATCTGCTGTTGATCTTGATCTCTCTCCTCAACCTCCAGCTCAGCGATGGACTGCAAATCATCCAATAAATCAAATTATTGGTGATCCCAAAGCAGATATCAAGACACGTAGAGGTACATGTAATATCTGTCTTTATGTTAACTTCATTTTTCTCTCTGAACCTAAGAAGATAGATCAAGCTATCTATGATCCTAGCTGGGTTTCAGCTATGCAAGAAGAACTAACTAAATTTCGTAGAAATAAAGTTTGGAATCTTGTTCCTAGACCCTCTAATAAAACTGTCATAGGAACCAAATGGGTTTTCAGAAATAAGCTACATGAAAACGTGACTATAATGCGTAATAAGGCTAGACTTGTTGCTCAAGGTTATAGACAGGAAGAAGGAATTAACTATGATGAGACCTTTGCACCTGTAGCTCGTTTAGAAGCCATAAGACTCTTTTTAGCTTATGCTGCCCATAAAGACTTCAAAGTTTTTCAAATGGATGTTAAAAGTGCTTTTCTAAATGGAAAACTCAGCGAGGAAGTTTATGTTGAACAACCCCCGGGTTCTCAGACCCTAACCATCCTTGTTATGTTTTTAAACTAGAAAGATCCCTTTACGGGTTAAAACAAGCTCCTAGAGCTTGGTATGATACCCATTCTAAATTTCTTCTTAAAGAAAAATTTGTTCGTGGAAAATTGACCAAACCATGTTTTTAAGAAAATATAAAGGTCATACCAGACTCGCTCAGATATATGTCGATGACATTATCTTTTGTTCCACAAGACCCAAATTGTGTACTCGTTTCGCTGCAAGAATGCAAAAGCAATATAAAATGAGTATGATGGGTGAACTAACATATTTTCTAGGTTTGCAGATAAAACTATCTGACAAAGGAATCTTTATTTGTCAAAGTAAATACGTTAAAGACATGCTAAACAAGTTTGATATGAATCAATGCTCAGCGATGAAGACCTCTATGGCACCTCCTCTGACTTTGAACAAGGATCCCAATGGGAAACCAGTCAATATCACTGCCTATCGAGGGATGATTGGATCTCTGCTGTATCTTACAGCGAGTAGACCTGACATCATGTATTTTACATGTCTCTACGCTCGGTATCAAGATGAACAGAAGGAATCCCATCTAATCGCTGTAAAGCGAATCTTCAGATACCTGAAAGGAACTCCAAATCTAGGTCATTGGTATCCCAAAGGCTCAGGATTTGATCTTATTGGTTATTCTGACAGTGACTTTGCAGGTTGTAAGATAGATAGAAAGAACACCACTGGTGGGTGTCAGCTACTAGGTGGAAAGTTAATTAGTTGGACAAGTAAAAAGCAAAACTCAGTGTCTACCTCCACCGCTGAAGCTGAATATGTAGCCGCTGGTAGTTGTTGTGCTCAAATCCTTTGGATGAGAAATCAACTAAGAGACTACGATCTCAAGCTCTCTAAAGTTCCTATTTATTGTGATAGTACTAGTGCTATTGCCATTGCCAACAATCCTGTACTTCACTCCAAAACAAAGCACATTGAGATCCGATATCACTTTATCAGAGATCATGTGACGAATGGTGAAGTTGAGCTTCATTTTGTACCCACTGAATATCAGCTCGCTGATCTTTTCACCAAGTCTCTTGATGAAACTAGATTCAATCTACTCATCAGCGAACTTGGTATGTTGAACGCTGAATAAATTCTTATTCAGTGACTTACAACAAGTGATACAAATTAAGCCTTCAAACTTTCCATTCTCTGAACTCTGATTCAGCGATATCTGGGCCATCTCCCCAGGTATTATCTTCTAATCTTTATCACTCTTTGATATCTTCTCATCAAAGAATGAATCTCTGAAAATAAAACTCCTTACTGACAATCCTTTGTTGTTATTGATGAAGATTTTAAATTTATAATGATACTTTCCTTATGGATAATCATCATTATAATATTTTTAAAAATAAGAAAAGGACATGTCAGACCTTTTTCTGACATACGACGGACCGCGACGTTTCCTTTCCAACTCCTTTCTTGGAACGTGCGCAAGGTCATCATTTCTTTTTCAAAAGGCTAAAACCGTCGTTTAGCACTCCTTCTTTCTCTCTCCTCATTCTATTTAAGAAATTCTTTTGCCTCATTTTCCTCTTTACGCTTTCATAACTCTCCAAAGGCAAAAGAACCTTCGAATCTTGAAGCTTTATCAAGAACACCAAGAACACGCACTTGTGCATTTTTCTTCTCGAAATCACCTAAGGTTTGATCTAAACCTTTACTTAAAACTGGAAACATCTTGTTTCTCATCTTCTTATCTTTCATCTTCTTAAATGCAATAAAAACATATTTTAGGGAGAAAATAAATTTAATCTGGATTAAAACACAAAATTCTTCTATTTTCAAAACCCTGTTCTAAGTTCTTTCCTTAGAACAGAAGACTTTCTTCTTAAAGTTTTATCCATTTTTAATTATCTTCTACTTTTTCTAAAATAATCTTTTATGTTATTGTTTTTACCACAAGCATTTTGATCTTGTTCATCAAAATACTTGTTTCTTTGAATCTTACATTTGGTATTCTTTATACCAAACTCTGGTTTATACATTTATGTATAAAACCACGATTTATCTCTTTGGTGTTCCCATTTTTCCTACAGAAATGGCCTCTACAAGCAAGACTGCTGAAACCGTTGCTGCTACAACTGTTGACAACACCTTGGTCGCTGCACCAACATGCCACTTCCCTATGGAGAAAGCTGTCTTCACATCATGCAATTATATTGCATTGGTCGAGATACCCGCTGATCTCCCTCACTTCATGGAAGGTGCTACCTTCATCAAGGCTTGCCCCCTGATGTTTGCCTTTGTCCACAACCCAATGGGCATCTCCTCTCACCTTCAGGCACTCTGGTACATGGCTCAGTGTACCATGCTCACCACTGACAAAGGGACCGTGCTCCCTGCGATTGGCTTCACGATTCCCAATGTTGAGTACTTCTCCTTCACTGTTGGATTTGTGAGGAAGGCTCTTCGCCTCCCTACACGTGCCAGGAATGTGCAATGGGGCGCTGAACCAACCAAGATGCAGATCGACGCCTTCTTGGACTCTATCGGCTATGCCTGGGAGAACCTATCGCTGAAAACAGTGGGCTCAAAGGTGGAAAAGAAGAGATTGTGTGCTCGCTGGCAATACATCTTTACCCAGGTGATCCAATGCCTTGGGTCAAAGATTGGCTCGCATGACCAAGCGAGAAAGCATTTTCAGGATCTCGCCTTCTCTCTCTGCACCGGCCATAACCTCGACTACGTTGATTATATCTTCAGCAATATGGTCAGTCGTATCAATGCTGCTACCAGACACTCGGTCATCCCTTACCCGCGGTTCTTTGCAACAATAATGGAAGTTGCCTTCGGGGAGGACTACCCGAAGGTCGGTGACCACTCCTTCTCCATGGTGGGGAAGAAGTCCCTGGACATGGAGGAACGTCCAGGTGATGCTCCTTTCACGCCTTATATGCTGAAAATGATTAGAGCCCCTCTTTCAGTGTCTACCTCGCTGCCCATCCAACAGCGAGCATCCCGGACACTGTTGCTACTAAGAGGAAACAACCAAACGATGGTCATACAAAGACCATCGCAACCAAAAACAAGAAGCCAAAGAAGATGGTCTCTCAAAAGACCACTCTCTCTGCTTTCGGTGTACTACCAACACCAACAACAGCCACAGCCACTTCAACGGTCTCTTCATCCGTTGTTGCTTCATCAGCACTACCTCCATCATCAGTGACTCCGGTCAGTGAGGGTGTTATAGCCAGCTCTACTGAAGCTGGATCAGGACTACTCTCACAGCCTTCTTTACTTCTTCTATCTCCTCTCCTTTGGTCCTCACCTCAACACATGACTCAGCGATAGTTGTCCCTATCTCTGATAATGCTGAAATGCACGCAGTCCAAACCTCAATATTGTTTAGGAAATCTGAGTTTTGGAAGGCCAATTTAAAAGGACCTGAGAGTGTCTCTCTCAGATACTCTAAGACACTGGTTAGTGATCGTCACGACACTACCTTTGCAAACGTAGTCCTTGAGAGTAATCCTCATGATCCTCTCAAGGAGAAAAATAAATTTTTTCATCCATCATCTAATCCAGATGCGTTTTTGGCCTCTTTATCTATGTTATCATCAGGTGTCGCTCCTCTCTACTCTTCAGCGACAGCGACAACCACCACCACCAGCGCTCAACCTCTCAGCAAGGAAACGGGGAAGTCTCCTCAAGACCATCCCAGTGCTGCAAAGCTCCGAGATGTCAAGACAGAGATGGCAGCTACCAAGCTTCCCACTTCCATCACTGAACTCCCTCCCATTGTCCTTCCTAGTCCTACATTCCCTGCTATTGACTATCTGGTCAGGTAATGTGCTCTCACCATGGCTAGGGTTGACAATCTTCAGACGTCAGCTGAACTCATCTTCCGACGAGTCGTTGGGACACCAGCGATCAAGACCAACGTCAGCAATCTCATCTCTGACGTTTTCTCTCTGAAGGAAGACAACCAGGTCCTTGGCCAGAACCTGTCCAACTTAGAGTAGAAGGTTGTGCTCAGGAAAACGTCCTTGAGTCTATTCAAAAAACTCAATCCGATAAGATGCAGATGCTCACCAAGCTCTCTGAGGCTAGTTCCTCCTTCACTGCTGCTGATCAGATGACGCTTTAGGAAAATGATACGAAGCTCAAGGATATTCAGTCCAATGTTCGCACTCTGATGGTGCACTATCTACCTCCTGATAACATCGAGGGGGAGAGATGTGCCAAAGAGTTTGCAGATGAACTCATTGTGGAGCACAACCAGACGTTCCCTGGTGAAAAGATATCTCCGTACATCCAGCGAGCGGGATCTTCCCTCCCTGAAGGGTTGGCGGCTGAAGAAGATGATGATGATGCTGAGGAAGATGATGAAGAAGAAGAAGAAGATCCCATACCTCATTATGGGGGAAT
Organism: Silybum marianum; assembly: GCA_036898165.1. Taxonomy (NCBI): domain Eukaryota; kingdom Viridiplantae; phylum Streptophyta; class Magnoliopsida; order Asterales; family Asteraceae; genus Silybum; species Silybum marianum. The sequence continues at coordinate 11,965,261 of CM072538.1, read as the reverse complement.
GGATGATGATGAAGACGACGATGACGTTCGAAGTGCCTTGGAACACTTTAGGATGTCTAGGCCTGGAATTTCTCATCACGAGCCTTTGGGGGACGGACAACATCCCTCTCAGGGACAAGCCGGTCCCTCAGGCAAAGGAAAAGAAGTGGTAAATCTGGATGCCACTATCCCATTATCTGAGGGGGAGACCACTATTGAGGTATCTCTTCAGCTTATCCCTTATTTTACACCTCTCTCTGAAACCCCCACACTTCCTTCACCTACAAAAACTCTCTCTGATAAATCTTCTTCCTCCTCTCCTTCCCTCAGTGATCCCCGTCCCCCAAAGGACTCCACTTCATGGAAGGAACCTTGTTCTGAAGAGCAGTTTATGTACATAATAGAACCTGACTCTGAAGAAGAAGAAGAAGGCCTTATTTCCAGGCGTCGCGTTCAAAAGCCGATCATAAGCGAGCTTTTAGAAGAAGAAAGGCGAATAAAATTCCTTAGGGAATTCGAAGCAAGAAGAATAAGGGTGCCTCAAGCTGAACCCATAGACGCTGTACCAATAAGGATGGTAGATGAATTCTACTTTCTGTCTAACGAAGAGAGAGAACAAACATTGGAAGCACAACGTATCAGGGATGAGAAGACAAAGCAAACTGAGAATGATCTTGCTTTAGCAAGGAAATTATTCAGGGAAGACTCTGCTAAAGACAAGGCGGCCAAGGAACAATTGAAAAAGAGTGAAAGGGTCGCTGAAGCTCTTGCACAAAAAGAACTTGCACAAGAAAACTTGAACGTAGATCCGATCCTCGCTCAACAAAAGATCCTAAATGCACTATCCGCTGAAGCCACAATTCAGAGAGACAAAGAGCTTGACTGGTGCACTGATAGACTGAAATTTCGAAGATCTGAAGCCAAAATCATTCATGCAACTAGTCAAGGGCGACACTCCAACAGAGGTGGTCCAAAGGTATATGTAAGAATGACAAGGACAAGCAGAACTGAGAGAGAAGAAGCCAAGTTCTTTAGGATTTATGGATACACTGAATGGTTAGAAATCAGAGACGCCATTCAGGGTTCCAAATCCAAATTCAAGGATGTGGTGGAAAGAGTACTGGATCAGTTGCTGCAAAGGATGTCACAACACGTGCAAGTTCCCCCTCTCCCTGAGTCATCAAAGAAGAAAAGATCAACTGTTGAAGGTGGTTCAAGCTCTAAAAATGAGCATAAAACCAAATTTGATTATCATAGCATTCTTGGTCATCTTGAAATCCCTGATATTTCAATGCTACATACCTCTCTCCTTCAAGATCGAAGATACGAAGAAGATGAATTCATCTCACTACCTGAACCTGGTATGGTATTCTTGGATAATGAAGGGTTCTTAAGACTCTTCAGAAACCAAGAAATTCGCAAGGCCCCATCCTCTCTCATAAAGATCATGCTATGGCGCTGCTGGTCAGATACCCCTCTGATGAATCGACAGAAAATGCTTTATAAGAATGAACTACAAAGAAGAAACGAGAACATCTCTGATTAGTCATAGGTTCTCTATTTCCTTTGTAATATTTCTTCAGTGTACAAGTACTTTACTTTTATTATTGTAATTTCATTTCCTTGTAATTTCTTCAGATTATATTTAATGAAATTCAATCAGAGTACTTTACTCCATCTATGTACTGAAAAGATCCCTGAAAAAAGTAAAAGGGACAATGAACATAAGAGTTCTATTTTCTTTAAACTATATTTTACTCACTGATTTTTCATTCTGAAAATTTAATCAGTGAATGCACTTTATGCTTATTTACTTGTAAAAATTGTGCTTTCATATCCTTATAAATGAAACTCAATTCAGATAGTAGACTAGCTGAAAAAGATTGTACAGATTAGTACTTAGAAAATTTACTTCAAATTTTTCTTAAGTCCTTACTAGTCTCTTAAAGCAATTTTCCTATGTTTCTTAATCATAATAAAATAGGGGGAGATTGTTGATCATAACTCCTCTCAATGATTTGAATATATATGATTCCTTTTGTATACTTAGTGAAATTCCATTGTATAAGCTTCTGTTCATATTCAACAATAGTATACGCTGATTACCATCAGCGATCGCTGAAGATAAAGGAACAACAAGCTTATCTCTGAAGACCAGAAGATCAGCTATCACACCAGAAGACCACTCAGCGAAAGTCGAAGACCCTAGCTGAAGAAAGAGATAATCAGCTAAGTGAACTGAAGCAGTTCAGCGATAGCAGCGATTATCTAATCAAAGTGTGAAGTCTTGTGAAGCCTCAACGATACTGAAGTTCATCCTTGAAGATTCAGAATCAGCGATCAAATGAAGCTTCTTTTATAAGATTAAAGAATGATCTTATCCTCGATGCACAAAAGTCAAACCTAATACCTTATCAGAAAAGGACGTACGAATTGTCTCTTATGTCCCCGTCATATCTGATATGGTACTGTTCTTATTAGGCCAAAAGCATGGCTGTCTTATTAGCAAGGACAAGCTTCCTATCCAGGCTTGACACGTGGCATATACCTTTTGTTTTGCATTAAATGCAAATGGGTATAAATAAGATGAAGATATCTTCTTCATCTTAATGCATGCTTCCTTCTAACCTAAACCCTCTTTATTCTTTCTTCCTTCCTCTTGTGCATCAAACTTAGTGTTTCTTAGTTACAATAGAATAGGTTTTAAACTTGTTCTTATTCCGCTTGTAACTGTAAATTTGTTTATGATATATAAACTAATTTAAAAACCAAAATCTGTGTGTTTGTATTCAACCCCCCCCTTCTACAAACTGTTTACTTATTATTGAACTCTTGTAGACCCTTTAAGGACCAACACTTGGCCCTTGAGTTCAAACCACCATTAACACCTGCTTCTGCACATTTCTGTGATTTATTTTTTACCTGATGGTAACCTTGGTGCAATTCGTCGAAGGGAAGGGGAGGGAAGTGGCACAATATTCTTTTCCGGAGAAAAGGGGTCAAAGTATCGAACCATGTTGTTCGCCGGAGGGGATGGGTGCAACGGTGGAGTATTGATCGGAGAAGATGTTCGCCGAAGGGAAGGGGTGCAACGGTGGTGTATCGATCGGAGAAGAAGGCGCATTACGTATATCCGTTATATATATTGTGTGTATTATATTTATATATTATATTGCGTGTTACAGTGTGTGTATATATATTAATCTTAGATATAATATAATATATATATGTGTAGTAAAATCTGTTTCCGGCCACTTGCAATTACATTATAGTCCTTGATTTAAAAAGATTTATTTAAAAATGTTAAAAATAAAGGGATTTGGTAAAAAGACAAAATTACCCCTAACTTAACGGATAGCTTTTAACATAGTTAGTGAACAGGGACCACTTTTAAAGAAAAATGCAAACCATGAGGATGATTTCTAGAGTTATTGAAGTTCGAGTCCCACTTTCAAAGATTTCACTAAACCACAGGAACCAAAATTAGAGTTTACTCTTTTTTTTTATTTAATCAACCAATGAGATTGAATTAATATTATTTTATATAAAGTTTTTTTTAAATTTTATTGAGATTGTAAAATTATAAAATATTTAAATACTACAAGTAATGATGAAATATTTAAAATAGAAAATTGTTTGCGTTAAATGTAATTTAAATAGATTTTCTTTGTGAATTATCTAAAATAGAGAATTAAAAATTATGAGGGTAATCTTTTAAGTCTCTTAGAGATTGGCTAGTGCTCTCTTTCTCCCGTGTTTGTTTTGTTTTTTAGGTTCTTTTATATTTGCTTTATGCATCTTGCATAAAGTTATCTATGTATTTCCCTAATGTTTTTGTTTTAATTAAATTGGTTCTCTAAAAATAGAGAATACGTTGAAGCTTCTCTAAATCACCTAACTTTATTGTCATTTTGGATTTTCGTAAATACACGTTGAAGCATACACAGAGGCCATATACACATAACCCCTATTGTGTAAATACACGTTGAAGCATACATTGGTTCTCTAAAAATTGATAATATCTAGTTATGGCCCCTGTGTATGTGTATATGGCCCCTGCGTTTTATCTCGTAAATACTAGATATTAGAAATATTATCAATTAATTGCGCTTAACTCAGGTGGTTATGTGTATATGGCCCCTGTGTATGTGGTTATAGGTTCTATTCTCTTGGCACACGGTTTCTTTTATGATGAATTGAGCTTATCAATGAAGATGTTTTGTTGAGTTCGGCCCCCTTAATTAGAAAACTTGTGTTTGCAACTCTATAACACACTAAATTATTTTAAACATTTGTTTCAATAAATAATCCACATACCAATATTTATTTCAAAAAGAAATACATATACCATCATATTATATCAAAAAAAAATTCCTTTACCAAAAAAAAGTTCTTTCACATAGTCTTGGAACGAGCTATGTATAACAGCATTTTTGTACTTTTATTTTGATAATTACGAGCGAGCCAATAAAATCATCTGTAAATATATTATTTAGAGGTGGCTTAAAAAAATTCAAACAATAAATTAAATAGTTAGTATAATGTTAAACAAAAGAAAATTATACATAAGAAATACGGTTTAATTAAAAATGACATACAAGTGGTAAAAAGATGGGATGACTTTGCTCAAGACAATACACATTCTGGATTTGATCCTACGCTCAATTGAGTTAAAAACCGCTCCCTTACCTTTGTGTCTTTGGAGACGAGTATCGTGTGGGGTCGGTTAAGCTTCCCACACGCACACAAAAAATGACATAGAATATCAGTAAGGATTAGACAATTGTACATTTTATGTAAATGTGTTACAATAAGGGGTTCGAAGACGTGCACTGAAGTTGATAACTTCGATTGCACCCATGCCCTCGAGAACTAAAACCTTCATCTGGAATTTGGACTTGAAATTATCTAGTGTTCCCAATGCTTATATATATATATATACATAGAGGAAAGTTCAAATGTGAACCTATCTTTGATTGTGAACATGAGGATGAATCTCAGCCCTTCATCTAAGCCATATTCAAGCTAATCTTTAAACATAGCTTGAGGGGTAATTTTGGAAGTTTTTATCTGAATTAAATTTTTGAGTAAAAATCTCCAGTTCTCAATCGAATTTGGAAATCAAAATCCAAAATCGTAAGACAAAGACAAATCGAAATCCAAAATCGTGTTCATCAATCGAAATTCATGGTCAAAGAAATTGAAATCCAGCCACGATGGAGGCACAAAAAAGAAAATAAGCAGAAAAGAAAAAAGTTGCAGGTGTGGGGGTTCTCCTTCTTACCTTTCTTCTTTGTCTGAGTTGACGAAATCTGAGATTCGAAGGAGATGGTGTGAATAAATTTGGGGAAGATGATGAAGAAATTCGGGGAAGATGATGATGCTTGGTTCTGATTTGAACAAATATGATGAAGATGATGATGAAATTTGGGGAAGATGATGATGTCTGGTTCTGATTTGAATCGTCAGATTGTATTTAGAAATTTGAATAATTGTAGCTTATATTCAGACTGAATATAAACTACAATTTGGGGTTTGTATACCTATAGCTTATATTCAGTCTGAATATAAGTTACAATTTGAGGTTTGTTTACTTGTAGCTTATATTCAGTCTGAATATAAGCTACAGTTTGGAGTTTGAATAATTGTAGCTTATATTCAGACTGAATATAAGCTACAAGTATACAAACCTCAAATTGTAACTTATATTCAGACTGAATATAAGCTACAATTTGGGGTTTGAATAATTGTAGCTTATATTCAGTCTATTGTAGCTTATATTCAGACTGAATATAAGCTACAATTATTCAAACCTCATATTATAGCTTATATTCAGTCTGAATATAAGCTACAGGTATACAAACCCCAAATTGTAGCTTATATTCAGTCTGAATATAAGCTACAATTTTCAAACCCCAAATTGTAGCTTATATTCAGTCTGAATATAAGCTACAATTTTCAAACCCCAAATTGTAGCTTATATTCAGTCTGAATATAAGCTACAATTTTCAAACCCCAAATTGTAGCTTATATTCAGACTGAATATAAGCTACAATTATTCAAACCCCAAATTGTAGCTTATATTCACACTGAATATAAGCTACAAGTATACAAACCCCAAATTGTAGCTTATATTCAGACTGAATATAAGCTACAAGTATACAAACTTCAAATTGTAACTTATATTCAGACTGAATATAAGCTACAATTTGGGGTTTGAATAATTGTAGCTTATATTCAGACTGAATATAAGCTACAATTATTCAAACCACAAATTATAGCATATATTCTGTCTGAATATAAGCTACAGGTATACAAACCTCAAATTGTAGCTTATATTCAGTCTGAATATAAGCTACAATTATTCAAACCCCAAATTGTAGCTTATATTCAGACTGAATATAAGCTACAATTATTCAAACCCCAAATTGTAGCTTATATTCAGACTGAATATAAGCTACAAGTATATACAAACCCCAAATTGTAGCTTATATTCAGACTGAATATAAGCTACAATTTGGGGTTTGAATAATTGTAGCTTATATTCAGTCTGAATATAAGCTACAATAGCTTATATTCAGTCTGAATATATGCTACAATTTGGGGTTTGTATACTTGTAGCTTATATTCAGTTTGAATATAAGCTACAAGTATACAAACCCCAAATTGTAGCTTATATTCAGACTGAATATAAGCTACAAGTATACAAACTTCAAATTGTAACTTATATTCAGACTGAATATAAGCTACAATTTGGGGTTTGAATAATTGTAGCTTATATTCAGACTGAATATAAGTTACAATTATTCAAACCTCAAATTATAGCTTATATTCTGTCTGAATATAAGCTACAGGTATACAAACCTCAAATTGTAGCTTATATTCAGTCTGAATATAAGCTACAATTTTCAAACCCTAAATTGTAGCTTATATTCAGTCTGAATATAAGCTACAATTATCAAACCCCAAATTGTAGCTTATATTCAGTCTGAATATAAGCTACAATTATTCAAATCCCAAATTGTAGCTTATATTCAGTCTGAATATAAGCTACAATTATTCAAATCCCAAATTGTAGCTTATATTCAGACTGAATATAAGCTACAAGTATACAAACCTCAAATTGTAACTTATATTCAGACTGAATATAAGCTACAATTTGGGGTTTGAATAATTGTAGCTTATATTCAGTCTGAATATATGCTACAATTTGGGGTTTGTATACTTGTAGCTTATATTCAGTTTGAATATAAGCTACAATTATTCAAACCCCAAATTATAGCTTATATTCAGTTTGAATATAAGCTACAATTATTCAAATCCCAAATTGTAGCTTATATTCAGTTTGAATATAAGCTACAGCTTATATTCAGTCTGAATATAAGCTAAAATTATTCAAACCCCAAATTGTAGCTTATATTCAGTCTGAATATAAGCTACAAGTATACAAACCCCAAATTGTAGCTTATATTCCGTCTGAATATAAGCTACAATTATTCAAACCCCAAATTGTAGCTTATATTCAGTCTGAATATAAACTACAAGTATACAAACCCCAAATTGTAGCTTATATTCAGTCTGAATATAAGCTACAATTATTCAAACACCTATTTATAGAATATATTCAGTCTGAATATAAGCTACAAGTATACAAACCCAAAATTGCAGCTTATATTCAGATTGAATATAACCTACAATGGAACCAAAGGTTTTGAAAAACAAGAATTCAACCAAATGTGTTTCAAAGAAGCTTTCTCTGATAAAATGATGAACGATCATATTAAAGAGAAAAAAATATTTGAATAACCTTATTATTATACTTCATCAAGAAAAAGAATCTGGATCTGAAAAGACTTGTGATTCTAAGGAGGAACACAAAGCAAAAACAAACTTGTGCAAAAATTTATTTTGGGAAAGATGATGAAGAAATTTGGAGACGGAAGTGAAATTTCTTTTGGGGAAGAGGATGAAGAAATATGGGGAAGATGATGAAGAAATATGGGGAAGATGATGAAGAAATTTGGGAAAGATGATGACGCTTGGTTCTGATTTGAACAAATATGGTGAAGATGATGAAGACATTTGGGGAAGATGATGATGTCAAGTTCTGATTTAAATCGTCAGGTTGTATTTATGATTTAAGCCATGACCTGAGTTTTCCACTTATTTACAAAAATGCCACCGTGAATTTTATCCCTCATCTTTTGATCTGATCTAAAATGGATGGTTGTGATTCATCCTCATATTCACAATCAAAGATAGGTTAACATTTGAACCCACCCCTATATATATATATTGAATATAAAAATATTTGGAAGTTGCAGGATTTGAACACCCGACCTGCTACACATAGGCGTGTGCCTTAACCACTCGGCAACAGCTTCACTTTTTTTTTTATATATATATATATATAGGGTGATAATCAAATAAAAAAACCAAAAAAGGGTTGAGGACGTGAGGACTAATCTTAATCATTAATGAGTTTTAATCAAAGGTTATTAAACATAATGGCATTTTTGTAATATTAATGAAACTTAGGTTTAACTTTACATCAGATTTAAAAAATTGAAGGACATATTAGGGTTTTTGTTTATTGCCTACCTTCTTTGAATTTTATACCACTATTTGAAATAATCTTGCCAACACAATATAACCCCTATTCCTCCTTAGCATTCTTTCCGATCCCTCCTTAGCATTCTTTCCGATCCCTCTTCCTTCATACCATCCATAACCTTTTAACAAAGCAGCTACAAAATCCTCCACTGGTACATCTTGAAATTCATCCATCCCTCTATCCTCCGGTAGCGTTTCTAGATTGTTTCTCAACTTGTTTAACATCAAGTTGTCAATGGAGGAAGTCGACTGAAATCTGTCGAGTTTTGGTTCCAGATCGGGATCAAAGTCTTTCTTGAAACGAAGAGTGAGACCATAGGTGATGTTAGGGTCGGTGGGCTCGACGGTAGAGTCAACGAATTCGAACTCAAGATTAGGGTCGTCGGATTTGACGGGGAGATCGATTTTCCTCATCTTCTTCTAAGGTTTCCATTCGTTGGAAATTGAAGCGATAACATGTTTTTTGGAATTAGAATATGCTAGGGTTTTGGATGGATCGAATTTTGTGACGATTTCTTTTTTTTTGCAGACAATGATGATTGGTCTCCTGAAGATTTTAAGGTGGGTTTTGGGGGTTTTGATGATGTAAGAGAAAAGGATAGTTTCATGGTATCTTTGCGAGCAGGAGGAAGATGACAATGGTATGGAAGCAGGAGATCTTTATATCTTGAACTCAGGGAGCAATTTCCTCTTGGGATGATTTTTAGGGTTCCTCAGCACAAATGTGGGTGTCAACCGGCATTCGACAAATTTTCAAACCAAATATGTCTGTTTTCTCCTCATCATTGTAGCAAAAAACCGTCCCCGTTGTTGGAAATCTTCATCTCGGTGAAAACCGTTTACCCCAACGAAAAAATTATCGTCGTTTTAAGGGTTTCATCGGTCCAGGTGTGGAGGTGTAATGATTGATCGACGGGAGGAGGAATGGTGGTGCAAGTGGTGGTGAACGATGAGATCCATGGTTTCCGGCCATCTTCTATCTTCTGTTTTACACCGCATCCATCTTCATCTTCTGTTTTTTTGTGAGCACCTTTGTGTTTTTATTAATTTTTTTTAAGTTCATATGGTGAAATAATATGTATATGAACACTATGTTGGATTTTATAAGGTGAAACAACTTTTTTTTGTAAAAATAATGTTTTATTTCATGAGATGAAATAAGGTAAATACACGTTTTATGTGATGAATTATTATGTGTTTCATAGGATGAATCTGTGATTTTCATATGGTGAATCGTGTTTCATATGGTGAATCTGTGATTTCATATGGTGAATCGTGTTTCATATGGTGAATCGTGTTTCATATGGTGAATCGTATTTCATAGGGTGAATCTGTGGCGTGCTTCATATGATGAATGAATATGTATGTGTAACAACGACGATTCTAAAACAAAGGTATCGCATACTATTGCTTTAAAATAAAGTCAAATCTAAACATAAATGGTCCCAAAGTAACTTAATCTCAAATGTTTGCAGCGGAAATAAAACTAGCTACTGAGATTATTACAACCAACTACTAACTAGGCAACTATTTAAACGTATAGTACCTCACTTCTATCACTAAGGCTCACAGCTTCCCTTTGCCCTTACCCGAACATTCTACCATGTATTTCCCTGAAAAGGTTTTCAGTTTTATAAAAGAGAGGGTTAGACCAAAAGGCCTAGTGAATTCCCAAAACAACAACAGTTAATATGCATTACAGTTATAAGAGGAAACGGTTAGTCATGTATATCAACTCACACTTCAATCACATATTTATGTACCTGTTGCAACGGTAAAATATTTAATTGTCACACACACCGTGACTAGCATGATCACACACATCGTGATCATTAAAATGGACACACACCACCCCATGTGAATGAATTAAACGTTTCAATTTAAAACATTCATTTATTTAAGAATCACACGAAGGGAACTCACCTGAATTGCCAAACCGCTTACACCCTTCCAACTACGATCCCACAAACCGATCACCTGATTTAGATCAATTAACTATAAGTTAATGACCCAATTATACTTCCATACATCCTACCTATAAACCCCTTAGGCTAGGACACCACTGAATCCACTTAATTAGGCTTTACGCAAAAACTCTAAAAAGCTGAAACAGTGAGTTACGCGGCTTGCCGCGCGATCTGAAGCCGTGGGCCAAGTTGCGGGACTCACTGTTTGTGCTGCACTTTCCTGCTCGAACCAAAAACCACAAAAACACCATTCTATCAATTTCCAGCCACAAAGCTGATATAAAACTTGTCTAAACTTATACCAAAACCATTACCAACAACAAATAAACCATCTAATCCATTCCATCCATTGATTTCCTGGTTTATCACCTCCATAGATGAATTCAAGGTCATCTATCGTAGTTTCCATTGATTTCAATCCCTTAGACTGAAATATGAATCCCAATACTTATAGAATGCTTCAATGCCAACTCTATTAACCCATTAAATATCGATTTGAAGATTCAATCAAACCCACAACAACTCAAATCATTAAACACCATAGTTTTACATCTCCCAAAAGACCCAACTAAGCAAGAAGATGAAGAGGAAGAACTTTCATACCTGGAAGTGATTGTTGCACCTTTGATTCTCCAAGGTTTCTTCTTTTCTCTTCTCCTTTCACCAAAATCGCACCAAGCAAAACACACACACATACTAATCAGCCGTATACTCCAAGAAATGACGGTTTCTCCCATTTTATTTGCCCTACTATCCAATATTTATACAATCAGTCCCTGAAGTTTAGGGAGTTAGACTCCATCCACCCAAACTGAGTTTATTTATACAAAATTGGTTCCAGGTTATTACATCTCAGCCCCCTTAAAAGAATTCCATCCCCGGAATTCCTCAAGCGAAAAGTATGGGGTACTTCTTCCTCATATCTGATTTCGGTTCCCACGTCGCATCCTGCCCCTTGTGGAACCTCCAATACAACTTTACCAACACAATCTCTTTGTTCCTCAACTTCTTAATCTTGTGATCCACGATCGCCTCATGTTCTTCCGCATACTCCAACTTTTCATCAACTTGGATGTCATCTAACGCTACCGACACACTCGTATCCGCTAAACACTTACGCAAATTAGACACGTGAATTGTACTATGAATGCCACGAAGTTTATCCGGAAGATCCAACTTGTACGCCACGGCACCCACACGTACCTTTATAACAAACGGTCCTATATATCGAGGACTCAACTTTCCTCTCTTTCCGAAACTACCACTCCTTTCCAAGGTGATATCTTCAACATAACCTTGTCGTTCACTTGGAACTCGATCGGTTTCCTTCTCTTGTCCGCATATGTTTTCTGTCGGCTTTGAGCCACTTTTAACTTCTCACGAGTCTGTCCAGTCTTATCCGCTGTAATTTGAACGATTTATGGGCCAACCAACTGCTTTTCCCTTACTTCATTCCAACACAAAGGAGTTCTACACTTGCGTCCATACAACGCCTCATATGGTGCCGCTTGAATACTCACATGGTAACTATTATTGTACGAGAGTTCTATCAACGGCAAATGCGTCTCCCAAGACCCACCAAAGTCAATAAAACATGCCCTAAGCATATCCTCCAAAGTACGGATCGTCCTATCACTCTGTCCATCCGTCTGTGGATGATAAGCAGTACTCAAATTCAACTCGGTTCCCAACTCGTTGGAAGCTTTTCCAAAATGCCGACGTAAAACGGCTATCCCGATCCGAAACAATAGATGACGGCACACCATGTCTAGTCACAATCTCATCTATGTACAACCTTGTTAACTTCTCCAGTAGGTATGTTTCCTTATACGGTAAGAAATGGGCTGACTTGGTGAGACGGTCCACTATCACCCAAATGGAGAAGTTTCTCATACGGTCTTTGGTGTTCCGCCTTGACTTGCAAACATGTCAAGAATCTCTCCACATAATACGCTATATCCTTCTTCATCCCCGACCACCAATAATACTGTCGTAAATCTCGATACATTTTGTTTGTGCCCAGATGTACCGAATACCTCGACTTATGAGCTTCTTCTATTACCTTCTCACACAATCCACCAAGTTTAGGAACCCACACACGGTCACCCAAACATTTCACACTTTTACTATCGTGCACCAACATTGACACATTTCCCACCATCCTTTCGCTCTCTAGATTTTCTTCTAGGAGTGCTTCATCTTGAACTTTCTTAATCTCCTCCAAGATGGTAGGCGACACTTCAATTCTAAAAGCCACTATCTTGGTAGGCTCTTCTCTATCCTTTAGACTTAGCGCATCGGCTACCACATTCGCTTTCCCCGGATGGTACAAGATTTCACAATCGTAATCATTCAATAACTCGACCCACCTCCTTTGCCTTATATTCAACTCCTTTTGATCAAACAAGTGCTTGAGACTTTTATGATCGATATAAATTTGGCACTTCACCCCATAGAGGTAATGCTGCCAAATCTTAAGTGCGAAAACTACTGCCGCTAACTCCATATTGTGAGTAGGGTAGTTTCTCTCGTGATCCTTCAACTGTCTTGAAGCATATGCAATCACTTTCCCATGTTACATAAGCACGCATCTCAATCCCAACTTGGATGCATCACTATAAATCACGAACCCTTCCGTTTCATCTGGCAACGATAAAACGGGCGCACTACTCAACTTCTCTTTTAACAAATTAAATGCCGACTCTTGAGCTTTGGTCCTCAGAAACTTGACACTCTTCTTAGTCAACGAGGTCAATGGTGTAGCTACACGCGAAAAGTCTTGAATGAATTTCCGGTAGTACCCCGCTACACCTAAGAAACCTCTCACTTCTGACGGTGTTCTCTGTGGCTCCCAACTCCGGATAGCCTCTATCTTTGCCGGGTCCACCTTGATTCCGCCTTCGAACACTAGATGTCCTAGAAACTGAACTTCTCGCAACCAAAACTCACACTTCGAAAATTTCGCATAAAGCTTCTCACGCTTTACCAAATTCCAACACTAGACGAAGATGTTCTTCATGCTCCCTTTCCTTCCAAGAGTAGATAAGAATATCGTCAATAACGACGATCACACGCTGATCCAACAAAGAACCACACACCCGGTTCATCAAATCCATAAACGCCGTTGGAGCATTAGTTAAGCCAAAAGGCATAACTAAAAACCCCTAGTGACCATACCTCGTTCGGAAAGCCGTTTTAGACACATCCTCCTCTCTCACCTTCAACTGATGGTAACCGGACCGCAAGTCTATTTTTGAAAAGTAACTTGCTCCTTGAAGTTGATCAAATAGATCATCTATCCTAGGCAATGGATACTTATTCTTGATCGTTACCTTGTTCAACTCACGGTAGTCTATACACATCCTCATAGACCCGTCTTTCTTCTTAACAAACAATACCGGTGCTCCTCACGGTGACGTACTAGGACGCACAAAATCCTTATCAAGCAACTTTTGAAGTTGCGTCATCATCTCTTTCATTTCTTCCGGTGCTAACCGATGTGGTGCACGGGCTATTGGTGCGGCCCCGGGTACCAAATCGATTCTAAATTCCACTTGGCGATCCGAAGGTAATCCGACAAGATCATCGGGGAATACCTCGGGATATTCTTTCACTATCGGTACTTCATCCACACTTTTCTTCTCTCTCTCGGCATCAGTCAGATATGCCACAAACCCACAACATCCCTTGGATAAACATTGTTTGGCTTTTAACATGGATACTATACAAGACTTCCTCTCACTTCGATCCCCGTAAATCACCACCTCCCTTCCTTCCGATAAGGTGATCCGGATCAATTTCTTCTTACACACAATTGACGCGTTGTTGCTAGTTGTTAGTCCCTGTTTAGAGATGGCTAACTAAAAGAGAGTTTGTAGAGGGGGGGGGGGGGTTGAATATAAACACACAAAATTTACTCTTTTTAAATTTTTTAATATAAATATTAAAAATTTACACACAGAAGTTTGTTGCGGAAAAGAACAGACACACTATTCTAACAAACTTAAACATATGAAATTAACTTATACACTAAGGAAGTTAATTTAACAGTAATTAACTTGTACACTAAGGAAGTTAATATGACACTGTTAGAACACACAGGATTGCCGGAATCAAACAAATGAACACACAGAAGATTTGTTGAAAGCGTGAGATTTATGGGAAGGACTTCATCTCCTTTTATAGTGCCAATGCATGGGATGCATGTGGACAGCTGTCAAGGATTCATTAGTTGGAAGTATATCTAATGGACAAAGGAAGAGGCCACTCCCTTTGTACTAGGATAATGGATGAACCATTCTTTGTAGCACACAATGTCAGATAAATTTATCTCCTTTTCTTCATGCTCTGTGAAGTCTCATTAAACCTTTTAGCTAAAAGACAAACATCCCTTTTATAAGAATAAAAGAGAATGTCTTTATTTAAGGTTTGCTTCCCAAGTTCTTGCTGCCCACGTATCTTGCATTTATTGTGAGCCAAGAACTTATCTCTGAAAATTGCTAAGTGATATATGGAACCATGTATCACATCGGTTAGTGCCTTGTAAGGTTGGAATTGATAAGTGTACACATTGCTTGGTGATCTTTATTTTTCACTAAGTGTTGGCAAGTGTGCATCCTTGTATTGGTGACTTGTTATCACAACCTCAAGTAAAGGCAACTGCAATTTTCGATGACCATGTGTACATCATCGGTGACCCAATGCATGAATCGGTGACCCAATTCATCGGTTACCTTATCTGTCACTTCGGTGACCTTCATCCAAGATCGGTGACCCAAACAGTTAGGTCGGTGACCTGTCTCATGACCCAATCTGTCAGGTCGGTGACCAATCTACACTGGTGATTTCGGCAAGTTATCTGAATATAAATGTTAGTTGATACATCAAAAATTCTACATTTTGATGTACAACCCTTGATTGGATAGTCTTTGATTCTCCAATACTTGAAGCATATTTCAGACCTTCAAAAGAACCTGTAAAAGATCAATCAAATAATAGAGAAGGTTCATCACCAAATCATCGGTGACCCAACAATCTCCCCCTATTTGATGATGATACCTGTATGTTAGAAAGAAATACTTTTGAGCCTTTCTATTTTTCTTTTGGGTTCTTTTGACTCAGATTTTTTTTAACTTAGTATGTATAGTATAAGTATAAGTATGTGTTGTGAAAAAAATAAAGGTATGAACAAGAATTGGGATGAAAAAAAGTATGAACTTTTATTAATCAATACACAGGATTATACATCACACAGAGTACATGATTAATAAAGTTCATACTATATGTAGAATATTCAAGGAGTGGGTTCTCTTCTTTTTAGCTCATCCAAGATAAGACTTGTAATCCCACGGTCTTCAACCGGAGGAACACCTAGAATAGCAGATAGGAAAGAGCTGTCAGCCCTTGGAATGTCAGAAGCTCTGAAGAAACCTATGTTTCCAAATATATCTTCAAAGAACACCCCAAGTTCATGTTCAATGATCATAGTTTGCTCCAGGTATGCAACTTGAGTCAGAATGGAGAGATTTATACCCGAAGCATCTATCTTGATGTTTCTCTCATGAAGCCTGGCAAAGTTCCCCTTTTTCTTGTTCCTTGGGGGCAGGAATGACTTCTCCAGTGAAGCCTTGCTGGATGAGATACATCTGCTGCCCTTCTAGTCTTGTCACTACAATATCATGTTCCCTTTGAATTTTAGTCATCTTGATAAAGAATTTTCGGAGTGTATCAAGTACAAACTCTTTGTACTTGTTTTTACTCTTGGACACATGATTGCCAATTTCCAACCATTCAGTAATCCCCAAGACCTCCAACCATTCTATCTCATAAGTTTTGTTGAGTGAGTCAGCTCTTTTTATGGTGATAAGCAACATAGGAGAACTTTTGGTTGGAGGGTGAATGGTGGCGCCGATGATCTTTGAATCATCCTTTGGATTTTTCAGCCTCCTCTTGAACCAATCAACCTCCTTGGCTTTCTTGGCTTCTACAACAGTCTTCACAGCTTCAGAATTTTTCTTTATGTTTTCAAGCTCATCTTTCTGAGCTTGAAGGGCATCGGCGACCATGGCATGAGTAGCTTCATCTTGAGCCAACTTGAGTACATTTGTCTGATCATACTCAAGTTGAGCCCTTATTGCTTCCTCCCTTTCAGCTTCAGTAAGAATAACTCCAAGGGGATCGGTGAGTAAAAGGGCAGGCTGCAATCGAAGAGAATCTGCTTCAGGGCCTCTGGATCTTTTCTTCTTATTTTGCTCTTCAAGCTGTTCTTCATGAGAAAGAGGCTTCTTTCCCTTAGCCTTTTCAAGTCTTTTCTTCTCTTTTTCTTCTTCAGTCTCTTCAAGAGATCGAGCACTGACACTCTCCCCCTCAATTGTTGCTCCAACTAACTCGGTGACCACGTGAGGAGTCACCTCGGTGACCAAAGGAACGGTCACGTCGGTGACCGTGGTATCAGCGACAGGAGGTGGTGGTTGAGGCTTTTCGGTGACCATCACCTCGGTGGCTGTGGTCTTGGTGACCATAGCATCGACGGCTGGATCGATGGCTGTGGCTTCTGCTTTCTCTAATTTCTCCCCCTCAGTGGTTGAACCCTTGAAACCCACTAAAGAAAGAAAATTCATGATCTTTGCAACATCAGAGCATAAACCACCCATTTTCTTCTCTACCCTTTGAAGTACGAACAGATATTTATCTTTAAAGAAAGTGTCACCAACCTTAAGTTCAACTGTTGGAGGAGAAGTTGGGACCTTTTCAATTTTCGAGTGAAGAGAGGCAAGAGACTCCAAAATTGCCTGTTGGTTAAGAAGGATGGATGCAATGTCGGTGGCTTGTTTGTCAGAGGCATTGCGAAGCTCTTGGATAGAGGAGGTCACTGAAGCTTGTCTTGAGCGAAATCCTTGCTGAAGATCAAGGACATCCATGTGTAGGAGATCCAAGCATGTCATAAGAGTTGGGTGAGTCACCGACAACTCTTCAATGCTTGATCTGAGAGTGATAGAAAGAGAGGCCATTCTTTCCATCTCCTTATTTGCATGATCTTCCAAAACTTCAACCCTTCGAATAGTATCTTGAAAAAAATTGGTGAAAACATTGATAAGATCATCTCCCTGTTGAGAAGTCATGGGAGCAGCTGGTTGAGGCTTAGGTGGCTGATCATCATCATCATCATCATCATCACTAGAAGTGTAATCCACCAAATCTGTAGGTTTAATTGGGGGGGACCTCGGAGAATGAGGAGATGTGGGGGAGACACGTTTAGGAGAGTGTCGATGAGGGGAGTCCTCAAGAATGGGTTCCTCAACAGCCTTGTCATGTACGGGATACGTACATGACCAAGGTGTAGTGTCGGAAAATAAGAAGTCAGTAAAGTGGGATGCTCCATCAAGTGCACCTGGTTGTGATGCACTCTTATGTGGAGTTTGGAAGAAGAGCTGTGAGAGCTCAAAGGGTGGTGAAGAGACGCCTTGGATGGGAGACTCCAAGTCATCTTCATCAACTAACGAAAAAGTTGATGAAGGCCTAGTAGGGATATCCCTATGTACAACCGTGTCCTTTTGGGAGGGCACAGAGGAGCTGGGAAGGGTTGAGTGTTCCGTGGATCTAGTGAGGATATTTTCAACACCCACTGACTTTTGGGAGTCGGTGGGTGGCTTATGTGTTATGACCCTTTGGGTACCCTTGGACTTCTTTGAGGAAGTCTTTGGGGAGCTTTTTGAGTTTCTCTGGTTTTGGGGTTTTGATGCCTAGGTAGAAACCAAAGGTTCTTTTGGCTTCGTGGCATCGGGGACTGCGGAGGTAGATGTGCCCGACGCCTTGAATCTCTTTCGAGATTTGGGCACATCGGTCACTCGAGGGGCAGAGGCTTCGGTGACAGAGGGTCTTCGAAGACGGGGTTCATTTTCACACCAAGCAAGAGTTGCATTTCTTGCTAACTCAATCATAGAAGGTCTAAGAGGGTTGTCGGTGGCCAAGACTCCCTTTTTCATAATTTGGTTGCCAACTTGATGAAGAGGGAGATCATATTCAATATCATCCCTTTTCTCAAGTTTATCAGCAAGCTTGACATTTATAATAAGGGAGAAAAGGCGCATAAATGGTACCTGAGGTCGCCGATATGTAGAGAAGGAGGAGATCATTTCATTGAAGAAATAAGCTGCAAAGTCTATCCTCCTTTGAAAAATCAATGCATTAGCCAGCTCGATGATCTGAGATGGTGCTTGATCCGGATCTCCTATCTTCTTGCTCAAGCAAAGAATAAGTTGGGCAAAGAAGAAGTTCCAAATGCTTCCCATATTCTTTCTTAGCAGTGTACCAGGACCCTTGGATTTTGGACCCCTTTCTCTTCAATATAGTTCAGAACTGACACCACCTGCTGGTGTTCATTCCCAAGTGGAAAGGTTTCATATGAGTCATATGAGGGAAGGTGGAGGATTTTACGTACATCTTCAACATCGAAGACCATGTCAGGTTCAACATCACTTAGGACAGATTCCATTATTTGATCCGAGGAAGCATCAAATGTGCAAGTCAACCAGAAGTTACCCAGAAGAAACTTACTCATCTTGGATTTTGCAGTTAGAGCATACTGAAGAGGGCACCTTTGAAGAAACCAACATACATCATTGTATTTTGGGTGAGCTTTGTCTGTTCCAATTCGACCAAAGTAGTTGTATGCAGGGAAGGAGAGTGATCCAAAGGTGAGGGTTTGTTCTTCAGAAGCTTTGGGAAATTTTGATGGGGACGCCATTGAAGAGCTTCGAAGAAGTTGCAGGTATGTTCTTGAAGTTGAGAGAGAAAGAAGATGGAGATGATGGATACGAAAAAGGAGGTAAATGGAAATGGGGGGAACGGTTATATATGAGACGAAATTTCAACTTTCAAAAACAATGATGACCTGAGGTGATTGAAAGGTCAGAATTCTAAGAGTTTTAGGGTTGAATTCGGCGCATGCTTTCTGACACTAATGACGTTGATGATGTCATTAGGGATAAGTTCAATGAATCTTAGTCACCAAGAATGGTAATCTAAGGGTTATCTTTTAAAGGATAAAGAATGTGAAGGGTTTAAAAGGTAATCGTGGGTGAGTGGTACAACGTCGGTAAGTGGGGTGCCGACGTCGGTGAGTGTATGGAAAGGAGACAGAGACGTCGGTGGCTATGGTGGGTGGTACACCAAACGTCGGTGGGTGTGTGTCGATGGATGACGTCGGCGGATGGCGTCGAACGTCGGTGGCTCTAGGCGGTGACGTCGGTGGCTTATGCGATGTCCGTGGGTGTATGTGTGAGGGAGACGTCGGTGGATGGTGTCAAACGTCGGTGGCCATGGGCGGCGACGTCGGTGAGCCGTTGATGGTTCGGGTTGTGTGTGACCGTCGGTGGATGGATGAATGGTTTAGGGTTAGGGTTTCGAAGGTGTATGGTTTATATAGAAAAGGGTAGATTAGGGTTTAGAGAGAGACGGAACGTCGGTGAGTGAGTCACCGACTTTATATATATATATATATATATGATTTTATTTATTTATTTATTTATTTATACATCTATATATGCACCTATATAAATATATATAATATACATAATATACATAAATGTATATAATATATATATATACATATAATATATATAAATATACATATAATATATATATATATATATTTTAGTCTATATTTATCATACCTAATTCACCGATGAGGAACTTGAACCTTGCTTCATCAAGGGGCTTTGTGAACAGATCAGCTAATTGATACTCAGTGGGAATGAAGTGAAGTTCCACATCACCTTTAGAGACATGATCTCTTATAAAGTGATACCTGCTATCATTGTGCTTAGATCTTGAATGAAGCACAGGGTTGTTGGCAATGGCTATTGCACTTGAGTTGTCGCACAGTATTGGGATCTTTGAGAAAATCTGATTATAATCACACAGCTGATTTTTCATCCACAATATTTGTGCACAACAACTTCCAGCAGCCACATATTCTGCTTCAGCTGTAGTAGTAGACACCGAATGTTGTTTCTTACTTGACCAGCTCACAAGCTTTCCACCAAGTAATTGACAGCTTCCAGTTGTACTTTTTCTGTCTATTTTTGAGCCTGCAAAATCAGAATCAAAGTACCCGATGAGATCGAAACCTGAGTCTTTAGGATACCAAAGACCCAGATTTATGGTACCCTACAGATACCGAAAAATCCTTTTCACAGCAGCTAGATGTGATACTTTAGGATTTGCTTGGTATCGAGCACACAGACAAGTAGCAAACATTATATCAGGTCTACTTGTAGTAAGATAGAGAAGAGATCTTATCATGCCTCTATAATTCATGATATTATCAGAGACACCATCAGGATCAGAATAAAGTCTAAGAGAAGGAGAGAGTATTGTCAACTTTGCCTCGTATATACTCATTTTTAAGAAGATAGTTTGGGAAAGTATCATACCAGGCACGAGGAGCTTGCTTCAGTCCATACAGAGCTTTATCTAGCCGATACACATAATATGGATGGACTGGATCTTCAAACCCAGGTGGTTGCTTCACATACACTTCTTCAGCTAGTTCACCATTCAGGAAGGCACTTTTGACATCCATTTGGAATACCCGAAAATTCTTGTAAGCTACATGGGCAAGAAATATTCGGATAGCTTCCAATCTGGCAACAGGAGCAAAAGTTTCATCCTAATCAATTCCTTCCTCTTGCCGATATCCTTGAGCAACCAACCTTGCTTTATTTCTTATGACAGTTCCTTCTTCATCCATCTTGTTTCGAAACACCCACTTTGTTCCAATAATGGTTTTGTTAGATGGACGAGGAACTAACTTCCAGACTTTGTTTCTCTCAAATTGTGAGAGTTCTTCTTGCATGGCAATTACCCATCTAGGATCAGCTAGGGCTTCATTTATCATCTTAGACTCAACAATAGAAACAAAGTTGACATATAAGCACGGGTTGCTTATGCCTCTCCTTGTTTTTACACCAACTTGAGGATCACCTATGATTTGATCTATTGGATGATCCATGGTCCACTTTAGTGCAGGAGGCAAGGGAGAAGGTATAGAGGAAGATGAGGTAGGAATTTGAGATGGTGAGGGTAGGTTAGTGGGAGATATGGTGTTTAGATGGGTATGATCTCCTGTAGAATCAGTTTCAGGAGGTGGAGAAGAAAGAGAGGGTTCTGGAGATAAGGTGGTGTTGATAGGAAGCTGAGAAAAGTTGTTATCTTGTTGACTTGAAGGATTGGGTTGAGAGGAAGATGGAATTTCACCAACACATGAGTTTATCCATAGATTTAGTTCTTCTTCATTGCAAAATAATGAAGATGTTTCAAACTCATCAAACTTCACATGCATAGATTCATCTATGCATTATCTTCTCAGGTTGTAGATTCTGAAGGCTCTTGAGGAGAGAAAGTAGCCCATGAAAATTCCATCATCAGACTTTGGATCAAATTTTCCAAGTTGTTCCCTATCATTTAGCATGTGACAAGCATAGCCAAATACATGGAAGAAGTCAACTGCAGGTTTCCTACCATGGATTCATAAGGAGTCTTGTCATGCCTTTTGACTATGATAGACCTATTTTGAGTAAAACATGCAGTGTTAACTACTTCAGCCCAAAAATAGGTTGGCAACTTGGATTCACTCAACATTGATCTTGCAGCTTCACACAACGTCCGATTCTTTCTTTCAACAACACCATTTTGCTGAGGAGTGCGTACAACAGAGAAGTTCTGGGAGATTCCTTTTAAGTCAAAGAAATCTTCCAGAGCAGCATTTTTGAATTCTGTGCCATTATCACTTCTGAAAGACTTCACCAGTTTACCATTCATATTTTCAATCTTTCTAGTAAAACTGATGATTTCTTCAGCAGCATCACTTTTGTGTTTTAGAAAGAACACCAAAATATATCTAGAGAATTCATCAACAATTACTAGCATATATACTTTTTACCACCTAGACTAGGTGTGCTTACTGGACCACACAGATCCATGTGAAGCATTTGAAGAAGTTGAGAGATAGAAGAGCATTGTTTTGTTTTAAAGGAAGTTCTGGTGAGTTTTCCTTTTTCACATGCTCCACACAACTTTTCTTTCTCAAAAACTATTTTGGGCATTCCAACAACCAGCTCTTTGTTGGAGAGTTTATTCAAGGTTTTAAAGTTTAGATGAGAGAACCTTTTATGCCACAGCCAACTTTGTTTGGCTAGTTCTTGAGAGAGGAGACACACAGCTTCTCCAATAGCACTTTCCTTCATGTTGATTATGTATACATCATTCAGTCGGGTTCCTGCCAGTACAATCTTATTCTGCACATCAAAAACCAAGCACACACATAGTTGAAACATGACCTTATAACCCAAATCACATATTTGGCTGATGCTCAGAAGGTTGTACATTAGCCCCTCAACATAAGCTACTTTAGAGAAAGTGATGGTTCCATTTGATATGGTACCATAACCTTTGGTGACCCCTTTTCCATTTCCTTCAAAGGAAACAGTGGGTCCCTTTTCTTTTGAGAAGTTAGAGAGAAGAAGTTTTTTTCCGGTCATGTGCCTTGAACAACCGCTGTCCATGTACCATATATGATCTTTGTTTGGTACTGCACCCAAAAACAAATTTAGACTTTTGGTACCCATTTTGAGGTGGGTCCTTTGGGATTAGAAGGCATTTTGTTTTTACGGATATCAAAATCTTTTGGGCAATTTTTAGCAAGATGGAGAGTGTTGCCACAATTGTAGCATTTATTTTTATTAAAGGCCCTTTTGAAATCCATATTATCAAAACTTTGGACAGAAGTTGATGACTGAGAAGAGGAGGGGTGACCGACACCTGGTCTTGGCCCAAATTCACTGATGAAAAATCAGTAACTATTTGAGATTTCCTTTTAGATGAAAAATTTGATTTAGAAAATTTTTTCTTTTGAGGAGAAAATCTTTGTGGAGTAGGGTACTCAGGAACATTTGATGACTCATGGGAGTACCTTGACTCATGAAGACTTAGAGAGTTTAAAAGTCTTTGGATAGGTTTGGAAGAAGAGGAAGAAAAGCTTGGAAGAGTTGAAACTTTTGAAGGATCGGGAGAGGATTCTTTAGCTTTAACAAAAACTCCAAACTTCTTGGCATTGGACTCTATTTTTAGCATGTCTAACAAATCTATTGAATGGACAGAAGTGGAATCCTCAGATGAGTAATCTAAAAGATCATCATCGTCATCGGAGAAGAACCCAGCAGGAAAGCCTTGACACTCGATGATGGAAGTGGAAGGTCAGAAGGTTGAGGATCATCTTTTCCATATCCAAGTCCAGACTTGTCCTTACAAGAGATCTGATCTAGAAGAATCTTTTCTAGATTTTTAGATGATTTAGTCCATTTAGAGAGAACCTCCTGTTCCTTTTCAAGAGTATTGGAGATATTTGTTTTCTCTTCAGAAAGGCTGTCATTTAAATACCTTAGGTTTTCTAGATCAACTTTCATTTTGTCAAAGTCCTTGAGTTTAGAAAAACAAGATAGAAGTTGATCATTTAAACATTTAATGTGCATGTCAGCCTTTTTCTTTTGATCCTTTAAATTGCAAAGGTCAATAGTTAAAGAATCAAAGGCATCAACCTTTTGATCATCAGAAAGAGAGTTAAAGGGATGTATCTGGGGCTTTGTTCCTGAAGCAGGTCCCTCAGTAGAGACATATTCCATGTCTTCCAACTCATAAATTTTGGCCATGAGGCACTTTGTGACATATTCACTCTCACTTTCAGAAGTTTGCTCATCTTCCCAGCAATGAGTCTCAGCAACCAAAGTTTTACCTCTACTTTGGTTCCTTTCCTTTTCCCTCTTATATTTAGCTTTGTATTTCTTATATCTACAGGTTTCTTTTGATTCAGGATTTTCCTTAGAAAAGAAGCTATTTCTCTCTTCAGACTTCCTAGAAGCTGATTTGGAGAAGTCATGGCCATAAGAAGAAGAAGATTTGACATTAGAGGAAGCTTTGGATCTGAACTCAGAAGCAAAGTGACCCTTCTTTCCACAATTGAAGCATTGTTCATTTGCTTTGTCAGAAGAGGGTTTTTGAGAAAAAGGTTTTCTTTGAAATTTAGAGCGGTTTGAAGAAAATCTTTTAGCCTTAAGGTTTCCAGCGATCATTTCCATAATATCAGAGAGTATGTCAATGGCTAATTCTTCTCCCTCATCATCAGCAGCACTATAGTACGCATCTGATAGGTGAGATGAATCTTCCTAATATCGTTTTCAAATTCAGAAGAAGGATAAGTGATTCTAGGAACACAAGAAGAAGATTTTGAATCACCTATTAAAGCAACAGAAGAAGACTTGATATCTTTTATGGGAGATTTTCTCTGGTTCTTGGTTTGTTCATAATGAAGAAGAGTTCAATAGAGAGCAGTTAAAGGCATTATTTCTAAGTCCTTGGTTTGCTTAATGCAAGTGCATATGGTTTCCCAGAAGTCTGGGAGGCAATCCAAAAACTTGTAGAGAACCTCTTCTTTATCATAAACTTTTCCTAGAACCTTGAGATCATTTAACAGACAGTTAAAGCGATTAAAATAGACGCAGAGGGATTCTCCTTTTTCATGGGAGAATAGTTCGTACTTTCTAACAAGATAGATCTTGTTGGATTTCTTAGCTTCTTTAGTACCTTCATATAAGATACTCAAAGTGTCCCACATCTCTTTTTGCAGTAGAAAGATTAAGAAGAGAATGATATACTTCATTAGGAAGAGATAATGCTAGAGCTGATTTCACTTTGGTGTCTAATGCAACCAGACGTTTATCATCTTCATTATATTTGTTTGGTTGTTTGATGATATATCTGCCTGTTACATCACTCCTGTCGTCATCAGACTCTATTTCTTTTCCTTCTGTATCTTTTTGTGGGCCAAAGCGAGCCCATACTTTTGGAATGATAGGTCCCTCAGACAGAATTTTAGGATACTACAATCGATCCCTTCCAAGAACAGTAACATACGACTTTTCCATAACCCAAAGTTATTTGGATTAAACCTTGGGGGTTTGGCTAAAGAGCCTAAATCGTATGTACCAGCAAAAGGATTTTGTAGAGCACCTTCAATAGATGGAGGGGTAGTAGCCATCACAGATCTAGTTTATTGAATTAAACTAACTGCTCTGATACCACTTGTTAGTCCCAGTTTAGAGATGGCTAACTAAAAGAGAGTTTGTAGAAGGGGGGGTTGAATACAAACACACAAAATTTACTCTTTTTAAATTTTTTAAAATAAATATTATAAATTTACACAGAGAAGTTTGTTGCGGAAAAGAACAGACACACTATTCTAACAAACTTAAACACATGAAATTAACTTATACACTAAGGAAGTTAATTTAATAGTAATTAACTTGTACACTAAGGAAGTTAATATGACACTGTTAGAACACAGGATTGCCGGAATCAAACAAATGAACACACAGAAGATTTGTTGAAAGCGTGAGATTTATGGGAAGGACTTCATCTCCTTTTATAGTGTCCACTCCCTTTGTACTAGAATAATGGATGAACCATTCTTTGTAGTACGCAATATCAGATAACTTTATCTCCTTTTCTTCATGCTCTGTGAAGTCCCATCAAACCTTTTAGCTAAAAG
Source organism: Silybum marianum (assembly GCA_036898165.1). Lineage (NCBI taxonomy): Eukaryota > Viridiplantae > Streptophyta > Magnoliopsida > Asterales > Asteraceae > Silybum > Silybum marianum. Next base: position 11,939,098 of record CM072538.1, on the reverse strand, counting down.
ACAAACATCCCTTTTATAAGAATAAAAGAGAATGTCTTTATTTAAGGTTTGCTTCCCAAGTTCTTGCTGCCCACGTATCTTGCATTTATTGTGAGTCAAGAACTTATCTCTGAAAATTGCTAAGTGATATATGGAACCATGTATCACATCGGTTAGTGCCTTGTAAGGTTGGAATTGATAAGTGTACACATTGCTTGGTGATCTTTATTTTTCACTAAGTGTTGGCAAGTGTACATCCTTGTATTGGTGACTTGTTATCACAACCTCAAGTAAAGGCAACTGCAATTTTCGGTGACCATGTGTACATCATCGGTGACCCAATGCATGAATCGGTGACCCAATTCATCGGTTACCTTATCTGTCACTTCGGTGACCTTCATCCAAGATCGGTGACCTAAACAGTCAGGTCGGTGACCTGTCTGATGACCCAATCTGTCAGATTGGTGACCAATCTACACTGGTGATTTCGGCAAGTGATCTGAATATTAATGTTAGTTGATACATCAAAAATTCCACATTTTGATGTACAACCCCTGATTGGATAGTCTTTGATTCTCCAATACTTGAAGTATATTTCAGACCTTCAAAAGAACCTGTAAAAGATCAATCAAATAATAGAGAAGGTTCATCACCAAATCGTCGGTGACCCAACACTAGCCAACCAAGCCATCCCCACAATAACATTAAACTCTCTCATCGCCATCGGATATAACAACAATGGAATGAGACAACCCTCTATATCAATGCTACATCCTTCTAAAACTTCCCTCATCACGACTCACCTATCATCGGCGATTTCTACCTCAAACCCATGATCCAACTTCTTGGGCTTCACATTCAAGAGTCCCATAAATGCAGTTGATACAAAAGAACAGTTCGCACCCAAATCAAATAACACTTTGGCATGCATTGAATTGATAAGAAAGGAACCTGTCACCATATCAGGCGCCTCCTCCGTTTCATTGGTCGTCATCTGAAAAGCCCGAACTTGAGCTCGTGGGGCCTCCACTTTCCTTTCCGCTCCACCACCACGTCCTCCACCAAAGTTGTTCGCTACACCTTTCTTCAATTGACGGTAATCCATCCTCAAATTCTCGGAAGACCTACATTGGTAACATGCTCTCAAGTTGGTACACTCTTTTGCCATGTGCCCCATTTTTCCACACTTGAAACACCCTTTTGACTCATAGCACAATCCCTTCAATGCACCTGATTACATTTCCCACACGGTTTCTCCACAAACTTTTGACTCCCACGATTATCGTACTTAGAGAACTTAACTTTCTTGGAATCATTCGGTGCTCCTTCCCACTTCCTGTTCTCGGTACCCTTTTCCATCATTTGGCGGTTCTTTTCCTTCTCAGTCATCTCGGCCGCATCAACCGCCAATTGGAAAGTTGATATGTCCATCGTCATCACCAATTCCCTTATAGAAGCTATCAAACCCAACACATAACGGTCCACCATTCTTTCCTCGGTTGAGACATAAGCCTTGGCAAAACGTGACTTCTCCAAAAACTTTGCGGTGTACTCTTGCACCGTCATATCTCCTTGCTCTAGGTGCAAGAACTCTTCCTCAAGTTGCCTTATTGAGGTCTTAGGACAATACTTTTTTTTAAACAAGCTCATAAATTTCTCCCATGAAGTCTTCTTAGCCGCTCCCGGACCAATCTTTCCACTTTCCAAATCCCACCAACAACGAGTTTCTGCCTTAAGCATAGTGGTGGCATGCAACACCTTGTCCTTTTCCGCACACTCACTAGTATCAAACACCACCTCCATCTCCCTAATCCATTACAAGGCCAACACTGGGTTACGCTCTCCCGTGTAGGTAGGAGGCTTGCAAATTAGGAATGTCTTGTAGCTACATCCTTTCGATTCCTAACTCTCCAATTCAGGGGTAGTCTTTTCGGATAAGTGACTACGACTTCCTTCTCCTTTAGACCCCTCCGCATCATCATCCTCACAAGGAATAGTCGCACTTGAAGAATGTTGTTTACCCGTTAAATCTTGAATTGCCGCTTCAAGCTTCCCCATTCCTGCATTAAAGTCATCCTTGGTCACAAACCCTCGATCTTGGGTTCGACCTCCCCTTTTTCCACGTCCCCTACCACGCACACTCACAGAACTTTCTTGAATTGATTCCACCGGCTCATTCAATGGCTCGGTCACCACTCCACGACCACGAGTACGGATCGTACCTGGCCTCGAGTCCCACCCTCAAGGGCTCCCATAGATGTTGCACCTCTTCAGGTTCCACGACCCTTCCTCTACCCCTTCCTCGGGTAGGAGGAGCTACAATGGTTTTAACTTGATCGGGTTGAGTATCTTCAATCAGAAGATCTCCTTCCGCTGGTGTTATCGATGCCGATCTCATAGAACCTTGAGTCATATTCCTCGATACTGAAACGAACATTACATAAGACAATCAGTTAGATCATAACAAGGTATTCAAGCACCTTCGTATACCTGTAAACTCACAATGACATTGGCCAGATGTGATTTTGAATTTACCTTACATGTTAGTTCTTTCTACCCTATCATTACTCTAACCGGTCAAACCACATTCTACCCATCTATACTTAAATCTCTATCCCACCTATCCCTTAATCTAAGTCTAGATGCTTCTCGAACACCTAATTCACTTAAACTAGGGCTCTGATACCACTTGTAACAACCATGATTCTAAAACAAAGGTATCGCATACTATTGCTTTAAAATAAATATGAACATAAATGGTCCCAAAGTAACTTAATCTCAAATGGTTGCAGCAGAAATAAAACTAACTACTGAGATTATTACAACCAACTACTAACTAGGCTACTATTTAAACATATAGCACCTCACTTCTATCACCCAGGCACACAGCTTCACTTTGCCCTTACCCGAACATTCTACCATGTGCTTCCCTGAAAAGGTTTTCAGTTTTATAAAAGAGAGGGTTAGACCAAAAGGCCTGGTGAATTCCCAAAACAACAACAGTTAATATGCATGACAGTTATAAGAGGAAACGTTTAGTCATGTATATCAACTCACTCTTCAATCACACAATTATGTACATGTTGCAACGGTAAAATATTTAATGTCACACACACCGTGACTAGCATGATCATACACACCATGATCATTAAAATAGACACACACCGCCCCATGTGAATGAATTAAACGTTTCAATTTTAAACATTCATTTATTTAAGAATCACACGAAGAGAACTCACCTGAATTGTCAAACCGCTTACAGTCTTCCAACTACGATCCCACAAACCGATCACCTGATTTAGATCAATTAACTATAAGTTAATGACCCAATTATACTTCCATACATCCTACCTATAAACCCCTTAGGCTAGGACACCACTTAACCCACGTAATTAGCCTTTAAGCAAAAACTCTAAAAAGTTGAAACAATGAGTTACACGGCTTGTCGCGCGACCGAAACCGCGGACCAAGTCACGGGACTCACTGTTTGTCCTGCACTTTCTTGCTCGAACCAAAAACCCCAAAACACCATTCTATCAATTTCCAGCCACAAAACTGATATAAAACTTGTCGAAACTTATACCAAAACCATTCCCAATAACAAATAAACCATCTAATCCATTCCATCCATGATTTCATGGTTTATCATCTCCATAGATGAACTCAAGGTCATCCATGGTGGTTTCCATTGATTTCAATCCCTTAGACTGAAATATGAATCCCAATACTTATAGAATGCTTCAATACTAACTCTATTAACCCAATAAATAATGATTTGAAGACTCAATCAAACCCACAATAACTCAAATCATTAAACTCCATAGTTTACATCTCCAAAAAGACCCAACTAAGCAAGAAGATGAAGAGGAAGAACTTTCATACCTGAAATTGATTGTTGCACCTTTGATTCTCCAAGGTTTCTTGTCTTCTCTTCTCCTTTCACCAAAATCGCACCATGCAAAACACACACACACACACACACACACTAATCAGCCATATACTCCAAGAAATGAGGGTTTCTCCCCTTTTATTTGCCCTACTATCCAATATTTACACAATCAGTCCCTGAAGTTTAGGGAGTTAGACTCCATCCACACAAACAAAGTTTATTTATACAAAATTGGTTTCAGGTTATTACAGTATGTTTCACCTGGTGAAGCTTCTTACCAAAATGACGATTATGTTATTTATTTAATTAAGAAGGGTTTTTAATTAAAACCATAAGATCTAAGGCTTGGATCGGTCCTTATGGTTTTTAACTTTTTTTTTGGTTTTTATTTGATTTAACCCCTATATATATGTATATATATATATAGAGAGAGAGAGATAGAGAGGAAAGTTCAAATGCGAACTTAAATTTGGTTGTGAATAGGACAAATGACAGTGTGACACGTATCTGAATGTTGATTATTCAGACTAAATAATCAAAGAAATATTCAGACTCAATACAGTATTATTCAGTCTAAATTAACACTATATTCAGTTTGAACATTTCTTTGATTATTCAGTCTGAATACGTCATGTGATGCGTTCATCCATACATGATCACTTTTATTCTCATATACATCCATGAATTGCGTTTTAGAAGGGAGTTGATCCGGTGCATCTAGCTGCATCTCATCTTAATATCCATCCAAGAGTGGAGATCCCTTCTTACGTTTCTCACCTTAACTCTCATTCTCACCAGAACCCAACCCTATATACAAACTAGTTGAAAGTTACAAACTCATACAAACCAATATAAAAATAATTTTTTTTTCATCAAATACTATGATTTAAGATATTATTACATATATGTTTGTTTCGCATTGGTGAAAAAATTATATGTGAAACTTTTACATCATGAAACAAATATATGAGAAACTTTCAATTTGTGAAAACAAATACATATGAAACTTTAACATTATGAAACAAACATATGTGTAATAACATCTTAAATCATAACATTTGATGGAAAAAAAATCATGAAAAAAATTTATTTTTATATTGGTTTGTACGAGTTTGTAACTTTCAACTTGTTTGTATTTGAACTTTCCTCTATATATATACTAGTAAGCTACCCGTGCGCGTTGCGGCACGAAGCATCAAAATAGCAATCAAATTTCATGTCAAGTTAGTATTCTTGGTCTCTTTCAATGGAAATGAACTTTATGAAGATATGGTTCTTGCATAACTCAATCACATACATGCGAACCATACATTGTCCATAAAGTACTTTGATATTCATTTCGGTCTGTTATATGTATATATATCAAAAGATACTCTATAAATGTTATTAGCAGATTTAGTGTTTAATAAAGATCAACTGTGTTGACGTCAGAAACTGTAAATCTTCCATGAAAGATAAATCTGATGAACATATAGTTTCAACTCGAATAGTCACCAGTGAGATACATCAGATGATTTATAAGTTCAAAGTTAAAATGTTTCGTTGATCAAATATTCTGAAATGGAATACTTCAATAACAATGTTTTTAACTCAAAGCTTTCGTTGTTCTTGCATTTTTAAGCGGTAGAATATTTTATTGAATTATGTATACCCATCTAATGCATATGGAAGATTGCGCTCCTGAAATTTTATCTGATTATCCCATGCTCCGTCGAATTACCATCCTCCATAACGCAAACATCCCTAATTTCTCTCTATATCCATCTTCTTCTCTGAATACCAGCGCCCAAAAAATCATTCACGTTTGTAATAGTTGCAATCTCTTTGATTTTAAGTCTTAAAGAGAATTTTTGTTTGTTTAGTTCACTACAGGGTTTGTGTATGATCATCGTAAATATGTTTTTCTTGTAATTTAATTTTATGGTTCTCTCTAATATCTCTTGTTTATTGATCTGGAATTTGGGTTTTACCTAGATGTGATTTCTTTGGGTTTTACATACTTATATATATATAGTATAAATAGATAGATAAGTAATATATATTTTATCGTATGTATTTATTTATGTTATTTAATTGTATAATTAAATCCAAAAATATTCGATATTGGACTTGTTTTAAAGGTATTGACAAGACGATTTTAATTATATAATTTGTAAAAAAATAAATGTTTTTTAATGCATTTTAGTTCTTATACGATTATTTATGTTAATATGATAAGTGTGTAAAATAAAAAATGAAAAACTAAGGGATATAAAGTAAATTATATAACTAAATATAAGGGTATGAAGTGTAATTTAGAAATTGGAAATATTTTGGTTTTGATACGGGGGAGGTTAAGAAGCTTTAAAGTTTGTACCTTTGCCCTATCAACTTGTACCTCTTAAAATTTTCAAGATAACTATAACTCATTCTTTTTAATATAGATTCTCTTTAATATAGACTAGTAAGGTGCCCGCGCGATGCGGCGGTGTATTTCGATTTAAAGTCGATAACTTAAAATATGAATCATGTTTTTTTTTTCTGTTTTTAGTCCGTACTGATGCTATGCAGTTGGGTGTAAATTTTGAATACATGTTAGCAATAAAGCCTAGTTCAAATTATTTTTACCAAATAAAACATATATAGATCCATTTTAGATTTTTATATAGAATTTGAGAATAAATAAAAAGCAAATTTTGGTCTTCATTTCATAATATATTTGCAAGCATATATTATGATCAAATGGCACGAGCTGGAGAAAATTTAAGGACACAAACATCATCAAGATATTGCTCCTCATTAATAATGATGGCATCAGGCTGAGTAGCGTAACAGCAAACGTAAAAATTTTGTCGATCCAGGTGTACATTTAAGGTGGATCAAAGACTCACAAAGTTGTACAATGTGTTTTTAACTGAATTCCACTTTTTTGATAGATTTCCTAAGTTTTTTGGTTTATTTTGATGAACCCCTTGAAAAAAACCAATTGGGCGATGCACAAGGTCTCTTGGGTCCTTCATAGGTCTATTGTTATTAATAAAAAAGAATGCTAACCACATGTACCCAATTATTTATAGGATCATTCGGTACCAAAAATATTAGACTACCCTGTTGATTTATAACTATTGCAATCTCAGTGGTTATGCAACTCCCTTTCACAAATCTTGATTACGACAAAAGAAAATACAAAATTTAGGTCAGATTTCGTACCAGTACTATTGCATGCAATAGATTTAGATTATGCAAAAGAAAGTACAATTTTACCGATGCCATCATAGGAATGAAAACAACAATAAATTAAAAACCATAGACACAAAAAATGAAATTTTAAAACCACATAAACGAAAATCGTAGTTACTCAAATACAAAACAGATTAATTCGTATATATTTATAATATTTAATATTATGATTAAAATACAAAAATATTGAATATTAGACTCATTTTAAAGGTATTGACAAGACGATTGTAATGATATAATTTGTAAAAAAAAACACATTTTTTAAATGTATTTTAGTTATTATATGATTATTTATGTTAATATGATAAGAGTACAAAATGAAAAGTAAAAAAAGTAATGGATATAAATTAAATTAAATGATTAATTATAAGAATAGAAAGTATAATTTAAAAACTAAAAATAATTATCTTTGTAAATATTAATATGTGGGATATGGAAGTTGTGGAAGGGGGTGGTTGGATGGAAATAGAAGTTTGGCTTTACAACTTGTATATTAAGCTTTAAAATGTGTACCTCTTGAAAATTCCAGAATAACTAACACTCATGCTTTTTAATATAGAATTAGTAAGCTACCCGCGCACATTGCGGCGCGAAACATCGAAATAGCAACCAAGTTTCATGTTAAGTTAGTATTATTTGTCTCTTTCAATGGAAATGAACTTTATGAAGACATGGTTCTTGAGTAACTCAGTCACATACATGTGAACCATTCATTGACCATTGGTTGTACTCCTAAAAGTTCAAGGTAACCGTGACCATCAGCTTCAGTTTCATTCATCACTCATATCTTGAGACTAATCAATATGCGATGACATCTGCAAGAAAATAACCTCGGAAGACATTGGCTTAATCTTTGAAATGCACATAATATTTAAAGATTATCAAACGATTAAGTATGCAATCACAATTACACATATATATGAAAAATGCAAAAGTAAGATATATAAAATAACTCAAATCAATAATTATAAGAGTATAAAATGTAGTTTTGAAATTGAAAATGATTTGACGGAAGATCGTGAGAGGTTGTAAGTTTTAAGAGCTTGTACAATATTTTTAATTAATTGTACATCTTAAAAATTCAAGAATAAGGTTGTTTTTTAATACAGTATAGATATTTAATAATATGATTAATTCTAAAATATTCGATATTAAATTTATTTTGAAAGCATTGTTAAGACGATTATATATATATATATATATATTTAATGCATTTTAGTTAATAAACAATTATTAATGTTAATATGATACTGATGTAAGATAAAACATGAAAAAGATATAAATTAATTAAATAAATAATTATAAAAATATAACTTGTAACTTAATTAAAAATTAAAAATTATTTGATATCATGGAGATTTGATGAATATTGGATGGTGCAACTTTAAATTATATAGTAAGGGTGTAAAATGAAATAAAAAAAAATAAAGGATATAAAACAAAGTAATACGTATTGGTTAGGTATAAAATGTAAGTTTTGAAAATAATCCACTATGTAATTATTATATTTATCAATACGATTAAATCTAAAAATATTCAATATTGGGTTCATTTTGTAGGTAGTAACGAGACGATTATAATGATATAAATTATAAAAAAAGAAACGTATTATTTTAATGTATTTTAGTTCATATATGATTATTTATGGTAATATGATAACGGTGGAAAATGAAAAATTAAAAAGTAAGGGACATAAACTATATTTAATAACTAACCGTAAGGATATAAAATGTAACTTTGAACTAAAATTGATTTGTTTATAGGAGACGTGGGGAGTTGCCAAGCTTCTAAGTTTGTACATTGAGCAAAGAAAGTTGTACCTCTTGAAAATTTCAAGATAACCCAAACTCCTCCTTTTTAATATAGTATAGATAGACTAGTAAGCTACCCACGCGTTGCGGCGCGAAACATCGAAATAGCAACAAAGTTTCATGTTAAGTTACTATTTTTGTCCCTTTCAATGGTGACTCTATGAAGACATGGTTCTTGAGTAGCTCAGTTATATATCTGTGAATCAGGCATTGACTATAATGAACTTTGATATGAATTTCAATCTATTATATATATATCTCTCAAAAGATACTCTATAAATAAAGAAACTAAAAAAAGTGAAAAAGAAAAAGGTACAATTACTTTCCCAACAAATGTACTTGAGTCTGCTACAACAAAAAAGTCTGACATTAGCAACTCTTTTTCTCTTGCGTCTGACATTAGCAAGGATAATATGTTGGTAAAAGACTTTGGGGGTGATGGGACTTCTCCTTTTTTGTCTCCTCTTTTGAGTACCAACTCTACACCTAAAACAAATGAGAAGGTGACGCCTCAAAAGGCTTGTCCTCCCATTATCATTCATACCACCTTTCAAATTCCTATACCACCAACATGTTCTCTAAAAGTCACACCAGCAAAACTAGGATCCAGTTCCCTCTCTTTCTTGGAGAAACCACCTACAATTCCCATATCTCCTACCAAACCCATACTACCCAATTTACCTCCCATGCAACACCATGCAATCCATAACCCTTCAAACCATCTTCTCACCTTATTCCCCATAACCGAACATCCAAACCCCACTCTGAATCGGAAATGTTACTTATCAGTGAACGATTAAAGAATCAAGGAGGGAAAAAACCGAAAGCTGAAAATCGTCCTACGGACCCCGTCAACGAGTCATCGAATGTTTCTAGTACTAATACAGTTACCAACACCGCAAACAAGGAATTACCAGATGTGGGACCTGCAATGCAGGTCCGCCTACACCAATGATCATCATCAGTTGGAACTGCCGACGCCTCTCCAACCCTCGTGTAGTTCCGGTTTTATGGGAACTCGGCCGGTCTTCCCTTCCCGATGTTCTCTTTCTTTTTGAAACAATTGTATCCCAAGCTAGGGCCTCTAGTTTAAAAAATCGCTTGGGTTTTTCTAATTGCTTTGCTGTCAGCTGTAACGGCCATCGTGGAGGCCTTTGTGTGTTTTGGAATGAAAAATATCAACTTTCACTTTTGTCTTTTCCGCAGAATCATATAGATATGGATGTTATTGATAATGAAAAAGGTTTATGGAGAATCACTGTCTTCTATGGGTTTCCCGAACGTACCAGACGTAGGGATTCCTGGAACCTTCTCCGATCCCTCGCGTGATCTTCCAACCGTCCGTCGGTTGTATTAGGTGACTTTAACGACCTCCTCTCTCAGAACGAAAAAAGGGGCTTAACGACCACCCTGAATGGTGCATCCAAGGTTTTCGAGATGCCCTCTCGGATTGCCGGCTGTCGGACCTTCCCATGCATGGGTTCCCCTTTACGTGATCTCGGTATAAAGGAAGACCAAATGAAATTCTTGAACGCCTTGATCGTGTGGTGGGGAACACCCAATAGCTCAATCTTTTTCCCGAGTATAGGGTGGAAGATCTCGTTGTGCCAATCTCGGACCATTCCCCGATTGCCCTCCATACCCAAGTTCGGTCACATTTTCGGTCGTCAAAAATTTTCAGATTTGAAAACAAATGGTTGCAGGAGCAATCGTTTGATCAAATATTCCTTAATTCTTAGACCAACCCGAGAAATACTAACTTACTTTCCAATCTTTCCATGCTTGCGAAAGTCCTCAACAAATGGGGAAGGGAGCTCAACTCTACCTTTAAAAAGGAAATACAAGAGGCGTACGCTAAACTCAAGACCCTCCGACAATCTCGTGAGATCTTTGCCTCTGCGGCGTATGAGGATGAAAGATCCCGGATTTTAGCCACCCTATCAAAAGAAGAAGATCATTGGAGACAACGCGCTAAAGTACATTGGCTTAAGGAGGGCGACCACAACACGAAAGATTTTCACGCCTTTGCAAATGGGAGACGAAAAACCAACCGAATCTTGAAACTCAAGGATGCAAACGGCGATTGGGTTGACGACCCATCGGTTATCCGCAACCTTGAAACCGAGCATTTCAACCTTACTTTCTCGTCAACTTCGGGTAATCCAGAGATGATTACCAGGTTTGTTAAAAAAAATTCTCCACAAGATGTTAACCACCTAAAAATGCACTTCTCCAAAGAAGAATTCAAACAAACTCTTTTCCAAATGCAGCCGGACAAGTCTCCTGGGCCGGATGGATTCAATCCTAGATTCTTTCAAAAGAAATGGGAGGTATTGGGAGACGAAATTTTCAATTCAGGCAAATATTGGCTTGAAAATGGCGCCTTACCCGAGGGAGCAAACGACACCACCATTGCTCTTATCCCAAAAATTGATGTTCCCTCATGTCTTTGCACTCTACAATGTTATCATGAATATTATCACCAAAGTGTTGGCAAATCAGATCAAACCGCTTCTTCCATAAATCATATCGGCAAACTAAACGGCCTTCATCAAATACCGACTGATTATCATCATTGCTTTTGAGATGCTCCACTCTATGCAACGCAATACTCGTAGGAAAGATGGAGAGGTGGCTCTTAAAATTGACATAAGCAAAGCTTATGATCGCTTAAGCTGGGATTATCTTCGTCGTATCCTGACGGCCCTCGGATTTCCTCCCCGGTGGGTTAATATCATCATGATGACTGTCGAGTCGGTTAAATATTTCATCAAAATCAAAGTGAGATGATCGGCCCTATAATACCTGAGAGGGGTATTCGGCAAGGCGATCCTCTCTCCCCGTATCTATTTATTATGTGCATGGAAGGTCTCTCGGCTTTCCTAAATTTCGCGGAATTGGAGGGCCGCATTCATGGTTGTCGGGCAGCTAGAGGGGATCCACCTATCTCACATGTTTTTTTTGCAGATGACGCTTTCCTCTTTTGCAGGGCCTCAATTGATGAAATTAGACGCCTCAAGTTCATACTCTCCTCCTATGAGGAAGCATCGGGACAAGCTATCAACTACTCCAAATCAGGAATCATGGGTAGTAACAACCTGGCCCCCGATCTCATGCACGGATTTTCTCATATACTGGGAATCAACAACCCCATTAATACGGGGTGTTATTTGGGCTTGCCATCTCTGGTGGGCCGTTCGAAAAAGACTATATTTCGACACATTCGAGACAGACTTTGGTCAAAACTCCAAAACTAGAAAGAAAATCCCATTTCTTCCACCGGTAAAGCCACACTCATTAAAGCCGCGGCTCAAGCCATTCCGGTCTACTACATGAATGTTTTTCTCATCCCGGATTCTACCATTCAAAATTTAGAACGACTGATAAACTCCTTCAAGTGGAGCCGAAAATCGAAGGACACTCGATCTATTAATTGGCTTCCATGGGACAAGTTGTGCACGCCTCAGAAGTTTGGGGGTCTTGGTTTTCGCGACTTTTCCGCCTTAAATCTCGCCATGCTAGGAAAACAAGGGTGGAGACTCATGAATAATCCCTCTTCTTTGGTTAGTCGAATTTTAAAGGCTAAATACTACCCGCGTGGAGATTTCCTGGAGGCCCCCCTGGGTCGTTCTCCTAGCTTCATATGGAGAAGCATTTGGCACTCCCAACCTGTGGTAAAAATGGGAGTACGTTGGAAGGTCGGAAACGGACGTTCGATCAATGTCTGGAAAGATCCGTGGCTAAGAGATGATGTGAACCTCGCTAGACCAGAGTTGATGGTAGGGGACCTTATTGACTCCAGATCTCTTTATTGGAATATAGAGTTAATCAATCACTTATTCTCCCACCGAGACTGCTCCCCTATCCTTCAACTTCCGGCTCCTTCGGGTACTCATCCGGACAAACTTATATGGCAGTGGTCTCTCGATGGTGTTTACTCTGTGAAATTTGGTTATCGATTTATCACGGATAAACTAGAACTGACATCCCAATTCTTTATATAAGGAGATTGGGAAAGAATCTGGAAAGCAAACATCCCAAGTAAAATAAAAAAATTTATTTGGTGTGTTTTACGTAATGTCATCCCCACACGTTGTGCTTTCCAATCTAGAAGAATTCGTGTTACCCCCCTATGCCCCCTTTGCAACTGTAACGTGGAAAACACATGGCATGCGCTTATCGATTGCCCCCTGATGCGACCGATTTGGGTGGAGACCGACTGTTGGCCGAAAATTGACTCTTTCGCTAACAATGCCTCTTCTTTTGCAGACCTCCTTTTTAAACTGCTACAGGCTCATCCTGGCCCCACGGGGGAAAGGATTCTTGTAACTACGTGGAGTATTTGGTACCGCCGCAATGACATCATTTGGAACGGAGGTCCCCGGGACCCAACCTCGGTGGTGCGGCGTGCCTCTAGCCTCCACTCGGATTGGAAGCTCTTTAGACATTTGTCCCCATCACTTTACAAACGTGGCGAGCATTTAAGATCCTCCTCGTGGAGCCCGCCAAGAGTTGGGTTTCTCAAATGTAATGTTGATGCCACCGTCTCCGACTTGCACTTAAAGGCGGGTTATGGGGCGGTAATTCAAAACCATAACGGTGTCTTCGTGAATGCGAGGCCTTAGCCATCCGTGATGCTCTTCAATGGATTTCCGACCGACACGATAAGTTTGTCATCTTCGAAACCGACGCTAAAGTGGTTGTTGATGCCATCTACGGCTCCTTTAACGACGACTCCGAATTTGGCGACATCATTAGAGACATCCAAGGATTACTTTACCACTAGAAGGATTACTCTATCCACGCTATTGGGCGACAAGCAAACGAGTTGGCTCACTTGACAGCGAGGCACTCTCGTATTCTTACTTGTCCATTTATTTTCCATGAGACTCCGTATTTTCTTAAGGATTGTATAAATAATTATTGTAACAACGTTTCTATCTATGACATGAATGTAACCCAAGTGGGTGATGGCAATGCCGAAGCCCATTAGAGTTACCATTCCTTTGCTTCGAAAAACAAATATTATTAGCAGATTCAGTGTTTAATAAAGGTGAACTGTGTTGATGTAAGAATGTAGATCTTCCATGAAAGATAACAAAAAGAACATTCAAAATGCCTAGCAACTGCAATCATCAAGGATGCATGCTTATTTCTCTTCAACTGATTGCTACAATTTTTGGTTGTTTAAATTCATAAATTGTTATGTTTCTAATCATGAAATTTTCACTTTAGTATAATGAAAAAAATACATGACTTTGGATGACTAAGGAATTGTTCCACTAAAAAGGCAAAATTAAACTTTACACACAAAAAAAAAACAACCTACAAAGATTTGAAACATCTAATAACTCGGTTACAAATCAATAAGTATAAAACCCAAACACACAAATCTTACGCCAGAGAACCTTAATCCGATCACCCAATTTAAGTGGATATCTTCGATCTAGAAACCCTTGGTCAGTGAAAATCTTCGAAAAAATATTTTTTTAATGTATTTTAATTCATATACGATTATTTATGTTAATATGATAAGGGTGGAAAATGAAAACTTAAAAATTAAGGGACGTAAACTATGTTTAATAACTAACCATAAGGATATAAAATGTAACTTTAAACTAAAATTGATTTAATTGTTGGAGCCGTGGGAATTGCCAAGCTTCTAAGTTTGTACATTGAGCAAATAAAGTTGTACCTCTTAAAATTTTCAAGATAACCGAAACTCCTCCTTTTTAATATATAGTATATATATATATATAGAGAGAGAGAGAGAGGGAGGTTCATGCGAGGATGGTAACAATTTAAGAAAATACGAGGACAATTCTCAGCCAATCATTTGTACATGAAATTTTTTTCATGTACAAAATCATAAATGATCTGGGCAACTTTTTCATGCGACTTAAGTGGCCCCAAAAGTCGTCCGCTTCAGTTAGTGCAAAATCACATATGATTTTGTACATGAAAAACATTTCTCATATTCTCGTAAATAGTTAGTTTTCTCGTATGAACCCGTCTATATATATATATATAGGGCCTAATCAAATGAGAACCTACTAAAGGTTGATAACCATGAGATCCACTCCTAACCAATCAAATTAATTTAATTAATGAATATTTATAATAAATACAGAAGGGTAACTTTGTAAATTTACAAATTTAATATTAATTATTTAGTTTCAAATCAAATAATCATTAAAATGATTTATTTCCTAAATTATCTCTAACAAACAATATCAATATTCCTTCTATTGATTTCCATTAACATTCCGAATTCAAATTTCTACAGCAACACATAATAATTTGATTATACCCATTACGTTTTTAGTCAATGTTCTAAGGGAAATTTCGAATGGACAAAGGCAAGAAGCAGATTGTTGAACAAACACGGAACATCGATGAAGAAACAGTAGCAACTGCCATGGACATCGCTGAGGTTGAAGAAGATACATCGGTTTTTGATGATAATGGTATACCCAACCAACGAGCAAATGGTAATTATTTATTGTTGATATAAAAGTCTAATTTTTATATTTTAGTAAGGTTCTGCGAAGTTGGATCCAGGAGTTAAAAAATATACGAATACATGTTGTACCTTTTTATGAGTATGTATGGTACATCCTTATTAATTCATGTATCATGATTTGTATCAATTGAGGAGCAAAGAGAGGTTCATATATCATCCATTTCGCTTTCTAATGAGTATGTATCGTACATCCATTTGTATCATGTATCACCTTTCTAATAGCAATCGGTATGTATGATACATCCTTATGAGTATGCATGGTACGTCCTTATGAGTACGTACGGTACATCCTTATGAGTATGTATGGTACATACATTTGTATCATGTATCACATACCTCCATCTTCATGATCCATTTTCTTGATTCACCTTTCTAATAGCAACCGGTACCACATTCAAGTTGGTGATGAATTTTTTAGGGTTTCTCGGACGCCATGGAATCTTCGTACGCGAACGGAAGTTTTTTTGAATGATGATTTGCTTTTATTTTGAGTGTGATATTTTTTTGATTTAGCTCTGATTTTGTTATGCTCGTACCTTCCTGTTGGTCCCTAATGAAGTAATGGCTAACAAGTAAAGATTTTTTTTTTGGGGGGGGGGGGGGGTGAATACAAATACAAAAGATTTTTACTTTTTAAATTTTTTAATATTGAAATTAAAAATTTACACGCAGAGAACAGATTGTTGTGGAAAAAAACAGATCAATCTCTATTCTAACAATTTAACACATAAAAAAACAGTTGTTAACTTAAAAAACAAAGTAAGCTAAAAGGTACTGTTTAAAAACACTCAGTTTGCCGGAATCAAACAAAAGATCACTTAGAGAATTTGTTGAAAGCGTGAGTTTCATGGTTGAGGCTTCATCTCCTTTTATAGTGCTCATGCATTAAATGCATTAGGACCCTTATCACAGTTTCATTTGCTTGCAGTATGTCTGATGGATAAAAGGTGATGCCATTCCTTTTTGTACTAGATAAATGGTTGGACCATTCTTTATAATACAGGAGAAGTTAGATTACTGTATACTTTTTCTCCGTACTTTCTGAAGTCATATCAAACCTTTTAGCAAAAACACAAACAATCCTTTTATGAGAATAAAAGAGAATGTTTGAATTTAAGACTTGATGCACACATTCTGGCATTTATTATGAAAAAGAAACATGTCTCTGAAATATGTCATATAGAACAACTAGCCGAATGTAAGGATCGCATCGGCTAGTGAGCATTTCACTTGTGTGATCGGCAAGTATACCAGACTAGCCGAATACAAGAGATGTATCGGTTAGTGTAACTTCTGTTCACTTCGGCGACTGCAACTTCTTCATGATTTCGGCAAGTGGTCTGGATTTGAATATTGGTTAGTGCATCACTAATTTCACATTTTTGATGCACTACCTTTTGATCGGCTAGTCTTCTATTGATCATAACTCCTCTTAGTGATTTGAATATGATTTCTTTATACTTAGTGAAAATCCCATTTATAGACTCAAGTTCATTTCAGCAATAGCATACGTTGATTGCCATCAGCGATCGCTATTACAACAGAAGAACATTCAGCGAAAGTCGAAGACCAAGCTGAAAAAAGAGATAATCAGCTAGTGATCTGAAGCGGTTCAGTGATAGCAAGGATTATCTAAATCAGTGTGAAGTCTTGTGAAGTCTCAGCAATACTTCGAAAGTTCATCCTTAATGTTTCAAGTTCAGCGATCAAGTGAAGACTTCAAACAAGATTAAAGTTGATCTTATCCTCGATGCACAAAAGTCAAAACCTTATACTATGTCAGAAAAGGACGCACGGCTTGTCTCTTATATCCCCATCAAATCTGATATGGTACTGTTGATATTCGGCCAAAGCATGGATGCCTTTTTGGACAAAGGACAAGCTTCCTATAAAAGCTTGACACGTGGCAAAATACCTTTTGTTTTGCATTATATGCAAACGGGTATAAATAGGATGAAGATATCTTCTTCATTCTCATGCATGCTACTTTCTCTCCTTGAACCTCTGCTTCATTTCTTTCTAATTTCTTGTGCATCAAATCTGTGTGTTTCTTAAGTTACAATAGAATAGGTTATTTAACTTGTTCTAATTCCGCTTGTAACTGTAAATTTGTTTATTTAATATAAATTTATTTAAAAACATAAAAATCTATCTGTTTGTTTTCAACCCCCCCCCCCCTTATACAAACTATTTCTATATCCACTGAACTCTTGTAGACTCCTTTGGGACCAACAAGTGGTATCAGAGCAGTGTTTTCTTTCTTAAATCTTTAAAATACCTATTTCTTAAAAAGATATTTTAAAATGACAAACACAAATACAATCTATATCGACAATGGATCTTTAGCCAAACCACCTACGTTTAGCCGTGATAATTTCCCATTGTGGAAGGAAAGAATGACTCTATTCCTAGAAGGGTCAGATCCTAAGATCCCCTACTATATGGAGACTGGACCATTTGTTCCTACAGCTCTCTTACCTGTTGTTCCTGCTGTTGGTAACACAGCGGCAATCCCTGAAAGACGGATTATCAAAACTCCAGATCGATGGAGTGATGATGACAAAAAGGAAGTAGCTATAGATGTTAAGGCTAGATCTATTATAGCCATGTCTTTACCGGATGAAGTCTATCATTCCGTGATGAAGATGAGAACTTCTAAGGCCGTATGAGATACTCTTTGTATCCAATATGAAGGAACTAGTGAAGTTCAAGTCACTGGATGCATAAACTCAGTAAGACAATACGAAAGCTTTATGCACTCTAAAGGTGAATCTCTCTCTCAAATTCATCAAAGATTTAATTGTCTGTTGATTGACATGAAAACAGTCAACAGAGAATATTCAAACGCCGAAATCCTGAGAAAATTCATGGAGGCACTTTCTGAGCAATGGGGAGTGTACACTACATGTTTAAAACTGTCAAAGAATTTTGAAACTCTATCTCTGAGCGCCTTATATGGCATGCTTCTTAATGAAGAACAATCTCAGGTTTTAAGGAAAAACCTCATCAATGAACTTAAAGGTGTCAAAAGTACTTCTTTGGCATTGGTAAGTTCAGAGGCCGAATCTTCAAAACAAGTCTCTTCTTCCATCACTTCAATCACCGAATTAGCTCAAACTGATTCAGAAGAACTCACTGATGCTGACATCTCTGAGTTTGATAATTCTCTAGCTCTCTTAAAAAATAACTTTAAAAGATTTGCTAGAAAGAGACTTTCGAAAGCCTTCTGCTCTTGCTGACTCTGAGAAGTCAAAGACTGCAACCGCTGATAAAGCATCCTCTATGTACTTTAACTGTCTGCGAAAAGGTCACTTCGCCAATGAGTGCAGATCAAAGTAAGTAGCAGCTCATACGCCTTCCCAAAACTCTGATAAGAAAGATAAATACTCTAAACTCAAAAGTAAATAAAAAGATCTGAAGAAAAACAAGCAAAAAGGCAAAGGTCTGATTGCTGAAGAAGTAGACTGGGATGACGAAGATGACTGGGCTAAGTCATCTGATGAGTCAGGCTCAGATGAAGAAGATCTTGCCTTCCTATGTCTGATGGCAAGAATCAAAGAAGCTGAAGAAGTGTTTGAGACATCTTCCTCTGAGTCCCCTTCAACTCAGGTACCTATTCCCTCTACATCTTCCTTAACTGGAAGTAATAGTTTGTCTGCTCTTGATGTTATGTCGGTTGATTTATATAACGCTTTAAATGGAAAGATAAAAGCTGAACAAATAAATATAGATCTCTCTGAACAATTAAAGAATTGTCACCTTAAGATAAAAGAATTAAAAAAAATTGAAGAGAACTATAAAGATCAAATTTTCGTAAATCAAACTATAAGCATCGAAAAGCAACAAGCTATCACTGAGAGAGAAAAAGCTATTGCTGATCTCAAGGTTGAAAAAGCTACCATTGAAGGATGGTGTAAAGCTTCTGACAAAAGCCAATGAAATCATCAATGCTCAGATCCCTCTAAAAGTGAAAAGCGGGTTAGGCTATAACCCAAGTAAAGAAGAATCAGAGAATGACCGTTCCATGTTAAAATTCGGAATGTTTGTCTCTTCTATCCCTGATCCCTCTTTACCTAAACCTCAGTCCACTGAGAAGTTGTCTATTCCTAAGAATAAGAACATTCAGACAGACAAAGAATTCCTCTGCTCTATCAGCGAGTCATCCTAAATCTAGGAAGAAGATCCCTGGATCCGTTCAGAGATCAAATCCTAGAATTAAGATTGACCTCTCTTTCCTGTCCCTGAAAAGGTTGTCATACCTCCAAGGACTGCTGACAAAGGAATTCTTGGTCCTGTTCCTAAGAATGCTCCTTTTTCTCTTATCTCTTCCAAGCTTGTTTTTAAATATAGGAAATGTTATCATTGTGGTGAAAATACCCACATTGCTAGCAAATGTCCTAATGCTACAAAAGCTGAAAAATTGGCCCACGAAAGAAAGTAGCTCAAGCTGATAAACCAGCAAGAGCAAAATCCTCCAAGAGTGTTAAAACTCCCAAGGTGAAGATATCCGCTGAGGAAAATTCATTAGCGAGTAGTTCCTCCGCCACTTCTTCAACTAAGTCAGCAGGATCCATAGTAATATGGATACCTATGAAAAATTAATCCTTTTGTTGTATGCAGAGTGCTAAAGGTATCTGGTATCTAGATAGTGGATGCTCAAGGCACATGACAGGCAGAAAATCTCTGCTCTTTGACTACAAAGAAGAAGCTGGTCCCTCAGTGACCTTTGGTGGAAATGGCAAAGGATACACTAAAGGCTACGGAATTCTATCCAACGGAGCAACATCCTTCAGTCGGTTTGCTTATGTTGAAGGGCTAAAGCACAATCTTTTAAGTGTTAGTCAGCTTTTTGACAAAGACTTCAAAGTTCTATTTCTGAAAAATAGATGTGCTGTCACTGATGGTAATGACAAATTTTCCTTAACAGGGAAAAGAGTTGAAAACGTTTATGTCATTAATATGAATAACTCTCACTCTGAAAACATGTGCTTCATATCGAGAGCGTCATCTGATGTAAACTGGTTGTGGCATAAAGGACTCTCATCTAAACTTTAAGATGATCAATGAATTATCTCAAAAAGACCTTGTCAGGGATCTTCCAAAACACACATTTGCAAAGCAATCTCTTTACTCAGCGTGTGAAAAAGGAAAATTGACCAAAGCCTCTTTCAGATCTAAACAAGTTTCTTCAGTGACCTCTCCTCTTCAATTACTCCATATAGATTTATTTGAACCTGTTAATGTCCAATCTCTATCTGGAAAGAAGTACACTCTTGTGATAGTTGATGAATATTCCAAATATACTTGGGTATTTTTTCTTCGTTCCAAAAGTGATACACCTGATGTAATTATCTCCTTCATCAAAAGAATGGAAGTTCTGAACAACCTATCATGGTACTGAATTCAAAAACAGCACCTGATTAACTTCTTTGAAGAAAAAGAAATCTCTCACAACTTCTCTTCAGTGAGAACCCCTCAGCAAAACGGTGTTGCTGAAAGAAGAAACCGAACGATCATTGAGGCAGCTCACTCAATGCTTAGCGAATCGCATCTTCCTACTCAATTCTGGGCCGAAGCGGTGAACACAGCATGGTTTACTCAGAATCGATCTCTGATTGTTAAGCGATTCAAGAAAACCCTCTATGAACTTTTTCATGTAAGAAAACCCTCTTTGAAATATTTACTCATCTTTGGGTGTAAATGTTATATTCTAAATGACAGAGATCATTTAGGGAAGTTTGATCCTAAAGCTGGCGATGGGATTTTTCTTGGATACTCTTCAGTGTCTAAATCCTTCAGAATCTTCAACAAGAGAAGACAACATGTTGAAGAATCCATGCACGTCAACTTTGATGAATCACGTCCAATCAACTCTGCTTCTATCCCTAAAGAAGATGAGGAGATAAATGAATGGATGAGATCACATTATGGAGAACCTGAAACTTATTTCAGCAATCAACCAAATGCTGAAATGAATGATGATTGTCTCCCTGATTTTCCTATTCCGAATACTGATTCATCCTCAGGGATCAATGTCACTCCTCTTAATCAGATTCATCCATCTGATACTCTCAAGGAAACTCTTCAGTGAACAACCAAGCTTCATCCTTATCTCAAGAATTGATCTTAAATTATGAAGTCCCTGTTGCTGAACCAACAACAAGTATTCCTGAAAGAGAAGAAGTTGTTGAATCTATTGTAGATCAGTCTCCTCAACCTCCCGCTCAGTGATGGACTTCAAATCATCCAAAAAATTAGATTACGTGATCCTAATGCAGGTATCAAAACTCGTAGAGGTTCAGGTAATATCTGTCTTCATGTAAATTTCATTTCCCTCTCTGAACCTAAACAGATCGATCAAGCTATCTCTGATCCTAGCCGGGTCTCTGCCATGCAAGAAGAACTCTCTGAATTTCAAAGAAACAAAGTTTGGAACCTTGTCCCTCGTCCATCTGGAAAAACAGTGATAGGAACCAAATGGGTCTTTAGAAATAAGCTAGATGAAAATGGCACCGTAATTCGCAATAAGGCTAGACTTGTTGCTCAGGGTTACAGACAGGAAGAAGGAATTCACTATGATGAGACCTTTGCTCCTGTAGCTAGACTAGAAGCCATAAGACTCTTCTTAACTTATGCTGCCCATAAAGACTTCAAAGTTTTTCAAATGGATGTTAAAAGTGCTTTTTTAAATGGAAAACTCAGCAAAGAAGTTTTTGTTGAACAACCTTCTGGTTTCTCTATCGATTAAAACAGGCTCCTAGAGCTTGGTATGATACCCTCTCTAAATTTCTCTTTAAAGAAAAATTTACTCGTGGAAAAATTGATCAAACTCTGTTTTTAAGAAAACATAAAGGTCATACTATTCCAAATTTATGTCGATGATATTATATTTGGTTCCACAAGACTCAAACTCTATACTCGTTTTGCAAATCGAATGAAAAAAGAATATAAGATGAGTATGATGGGTGAACTAACATATTTTCTAGGTTTGCAGATTAAGCAATCTGACAAAGGTATCTTTATTTGTCAAAGTAAATATGTTAAGGATATGCTGAACAAATTTGATATGAATCAATGCTCAGTGATGAAGACTCCCATGGCACCTCCCCTGACGTTGAACAAGGACTCTAATGAAAAACCTGTCAATGTCACTGCCTATTGTGGGATGATCGGATCTCAGCTGTATCTTATAGTGAGCCGACCTGAGCTCTGTATGGAGTGCCCTGTGGTTCCTCGAGTGCCAGCCGCAGAGAGGAATGCCATCAACTAGGGAGCTATTGGCCACTAACCACTCGCTTGCCGGACGCTGATATCATGTACTCTACCTGTCTCTGTGCTAGATATCAAGCCAAACCCAAGGAATCTCACCTCATCGCTGTAAAGCGAATCTTCAGATACCTGAAAGGAACTCCTAATCTAGGTCTTTGGTATCCCAAAGGCTCAGGGTTTGATTTAATCGGATACTCTGATAGTGATTTTGCAGGTTGCAAAATTGACAGAAATAGCACCACTGGTGGGTGTCAGCTATTGGGTGGTAAGTTGGTTAGTTGGACTAGTAAAAAGCAAAACTTTGTGTCCACCTCCACCGCTGAAGCTGAATACGTTGCCGCTGGTAGCTGTTGTGCTCAAATCCTTTGGATGAGAAATCAACTCAGGGATTAAGACCTAAGTCTTTCTAAGATCCCAATATATTGTGATAGTACAAGTGCTATTGCAATTGCAAACAATCCGGTTCTTCACTCTAAAACAAAGCACATTGAGATTCGATATCACTTTATCAGAGATCATGTGATGAACGGTGAAGTAGAACTTCATTTCGTGCCAACTGACTATCAGCTCGATGATCTAATCACAAAGCCTCTTGATGAAACTAGATTTAATCTACTCATCAGTGAGCTTGGTATGTTAAATGCTGAATAATTAACTTCTCCCTTCCCTGAACTCTGATTCAGTGATACTTGACATCTCTCAGGTATGATCTCTTATCTCCACTCTCTGAATGTTTCTGTTTAGAGAGTATGTTTTAAAAACAAAAACCCATCAGTAACAATCGTTTATTGTCCATTGATGAGGATTTAAGGATAATGATTAACATTTATTTATTAAATGATAATCAAATATATTCTTTTCAAATAAGAAAAGGACACGTCAGACCTTTATCTGACACACGACGGACCACGACGTTTCCTTTCTACTCTTTTCTAGGGACGTGCGCAGGTCATCATTTCTTTTTCTAAAAGTTAAAACCGTCGTTTAGTTATCCGTTTCTCTCTCCTCTTGCTATAAAAGCAAAATTCTTTTTCATTTCCTTCTTTACGCGCTCATATTAATTACTCTAAAAAGCAAGAACTTTCTCTCGACCTTCAAGCAATCTTCAAGAACACCAAGAACACGTACTTGTGTGTTTTTCTTATCAGTATTCACTTTCAAGGTTTGATCTAACCCTCTTTTCCTCCTGTGTGTAAACCACGATGACGAAACCTTCTTTTCATCTCTTCTTATGATTCTGTTTACAAATAACTTTACCATCTTTTTTAATAAAATTAACTAATGAATTAAAAAGATCCAAAGTTTTTTGTACAAAACGTGTTTTGGGTTCAAACTTAGAACAGAAGACCAAACTATTGGTACTTTCTTGATCAACAAGTTTTTAAAATAAAATAAAAACTAGTAAACTAGTCTATTTTGTGTTAAAAACACAAGTATTTTGGTCCTTGTTCATCAAAATACTTGTTTATCTTCTACATATTTTGGTAATTCTTGTACCAAAACCAGCTCTGGTTTATTACTCTTGTATTAAACCATTATTTTCCTCTTTGGTGTTCCAATCTTTGAAACAGAAATGGCATCATCAAGCACCAACGTGATCGACAAGGCCCCTGCAAGCAATTTCAGCATGGAACAGGCGACTTTCAAAGCCTGCAACTACCTGGCACTAGTCGACATTCCAGCTGACAAAGCCTATTTCAATGATGGAGCTACCTTCATCAAAGTGTGTCCTCTGATCTACGCCTTTGTACACAATCTTGTAGGAATCACTGCACACCTACAGGCTCTCTGGTACTCTGATCAGTGTACTACTGTCACTACGGACAAAGGCAAGGAGATCCCTGCAATTGGTTTCTCTATCCCCTCTCTGGGATATTTCTCCTTCACTACCGGCTTCCTAAGGCATGCTCTCCGCCTTCCCTCCAAGCTGAAGACAGAATCTTGGGCCCCTGAGCCCACAGTCGAGCAGATTGACTCCTTTTTAGACTCAATCGGTTACGTCTGGGAGAACACTGAGCACAAGACGGTGGGTTCTAAGATGGAAAAGAAGAGGCTCCCTACTCGCTGCCAATACATATTCACTTAGGTCATTCAATGACTGAGCTCCAAGACTGGTTCTCATGACCAGGCGAGCAAGCATTTCCAGGACATCGGATTTGCTCTCTGCACAAGGTACAAGCTGAACTACGCTAACTACATTTTCAGCGACATGTACAACAGGGTAAATGCAGCGAAGAGGAATCAATTCATTCTTTATCCAAGATTTTTCTCTACTATCTTGGAGTTTGCTTTCAAGGAGGAGTACCCCACTGTCGCAAACCAAAGCTTCTCTTTGGTGGGGAAGAAATCTCTGGAGATAGAGACTCGTCCAGATGATGCCTCCTACACTACTTAGATGTTGCGACTTATAGCAGCCGCTGCTTCTGTGCCTACCTCACTGCCAAACCCATCAGTGAGTGTCCCCGGCACAACCATTCCCCCCAAGCGAAAGGAACCAACCGATGGTCACAAAAAGACCATAGCCCAAAAACTCCCTTCAAAGAAAGCCAAGAAGGCAGTCTCTCAAAAGACCGGCCTCTCTGCTTCCGGCGTACTACCAACGTCTCTGCCAACCTCTGCTACGACAACGGCATCTGAGTCCGTTGTCGCTTCTTCAGTGCTACCCCCACTTTCAGCGACTCTGGTCACTGAACGTATTAGAGTCAGCTCCACTGAAGCTGCACCAGGTAATACTATCACTGCCTTCTCTTCTTATTCTACCCCTTCTTCTTTGGTCCTCACATCAATACGTGATTCAGAGATAGTTGCCCCTATCTATGATGATATTGAAATGCACGCTATTCAAACTTCAGCTTTGTTTCGACAACCTGAACTTTGGAACTTTGGAAAGCCAGTAACACAGGGCCTCAGCATACCTCTCACAGGCATGCTCAGACACAGGCAAATGATCCTCAGGACATTGCCATTGCACTTGCTGCACCTAAGAGTAATCCTCACGATACTCTTAGGTTACATACCAGGTCTTTGGATCATCCATTTTCTAAACCAGAGCTCTTCTTTGCTGCTCTGTCTATGTTGTCATCAGGTACGTCCCCACAGACTTCAGCAACCACCATCTCTGCTCAGCTTGCTTCCCCAAGAAGCAAAGGAAAGGGTGCCCAGCGCCCAATGTCCCCTAAAGACGCACGAAGGGCCAAACAGGAGAAGACAACTGCCAAGCTTCCTCCCTTTCAGTGGAGATTCCTAAAATCGCTCTTCCACACCCTACCTTCCCTGCCATTGACTTTCTTGTCAATGAGTGTGCTCAAACCAGGGCTAGGGTGGATAATCTTCAGCACTCTGCTGAATTTATCTTCTAGGCGGTCGCTGGAACACCTGGAATGAAGACCACGCTGAAGAATATCTTCGTCGACATCCAGAGCCTCAAAGCTGATACTTGGGGCAACTCTTAGGCCGTCGATGCGGTTGCCTCTGTCCTCAAAGCCCAAGCCCTAGTGCTTGAGTCTATTCAAAAGACTCAAGCTGATATTATGGAGAAGCTTACCAGAATATCTGATGCTGGCCCTCCTTCACCTCTGACGACAGGAAGACCCTGGGCAATGTTCTAACGAATTAGTCCCTGCACTCTAACTCGCTCAGGGATATTGGGTCCAATGTCAAGACCATAGCCGTGTACGTCCTCCCCGCTAACAACATCGAGGGGGAGAGATGTGCAAAGGAGATCGCTGATGAGATAATCGGTCAGGCCAATGACCGCATGCCAGGCACACCGATATCTCCCTACATCCATCAGCAAGAACCCTCAGTCGTCGCTGCTGCTGATGAAGACAATGAGGAAGAAGAAGTTGATGATGATGAAGAGGATGAAACAATTCCCATCTATAAGGGGATTGATGATGATGATGATGACATCCCTCCAGGTGCCCTAGAGCACTTTATGAGAAGTCGACCAGGCTATTTCATGTCTGAGATCAACTACTCAGAGCCTTTGGAGGACGGACACACTCCTTCTCAGGAGCCATCCAGCCAATCAGGCAACGGAAAGCGGGTGGTGGATCTTGATGCCACCATTCCTATCTCTGAGGGGGAGACCACTGTAGAGGTAACCCTTCCCCTTGTTTCTTTTAAGTCTCCAGCTTCTGAACCCCCTACATATCCATCCTTCCCTCCTCCAAATTTTGGCTCTGACAAAGCTCTCTCACCTTCTCCCGTTCTCAGTGAGTCTCGTCCCCCAAAGGACTCTACTTCATGGAAGGAACCTTCATCTGAAGATCAGTTTATGTATATAACTGACTCTGACTCTGGAGATGAAGATGGCCTTATTCCAAGACGGCGTGCACAGAGACCACCAATAAGCGAGCCTAAGGAAGAACAAAGGCGAATAAACTTTTTAAAGGATCTTGAAGCAAAGAGAATAAAGAAGCCCTTCACTGAACCTGAAAATCTTGTACCCATCAGTATGGTGGATGAATTTTATTTTCTATCAAAGGAAGAGAGAGCTCAAGCTCTGGAAGCACAGAGACTCAGGGATGAGAAGATGAGGCAGACTCAAAACGATCTCGAACTCGCAAGGAAGATTCTCAAGGAAGACTCTGCCAGAGAAGAAGCACAAAGAAAGATGAACGACAAAAGCAAACAACTTGCTGAAGCTCTGGTGCAGAAGGAACTAGTCAGAGAGAACATCAAGGTAGATCCAATCTTTGCTCAAGAGAAGATTCTAAGTGCTATCTCTGAAGAAGAAACCCGTCACAGAGAAGAAGAACTGCGCTGGTGCTCTGAAAGATTCAACTATCGAAGGTCTGACTCCAAAATCGTTCATGCGACTATTGAAGGACGATATTCCAAAAGATATGGTCTGAAAGTTTGCGTACGAATGTACAGACAAACGAGATGTGAAAAAGAAGAAGCAAAGTTCTTAAAGTTCTTTGGATACTCTGAATGGCTAGAAATCAGAGATGCCATTCAGGGTTCCAAATCAAAATTCAAAGACGTGGTAGAAAAAGCATTGGATCAACTCTTGCAGAGAATGTCTCAACTAGTTCAAATCCCTCCTCTCCTAGAAACTTCAAAGAGAAGAAAGTCTGCAGGTGGTCCGTCTTCGAAGAATGAGCATGAAACCAAGTTCAACAATGAAAGCATTCTTGGCTACCTGGAAATCCTTGATGTCTCAATGCTGAACTCTTCGCTCCCTCAAGATCGACGCTATGAAGAAAGTGAAATCATCACACTCCCTGAACCAGGTATGGTTTATTTAGATAATGAAGGGATCTTAGGACTTTTCAGAAACTCAAAAGTCAGCAAGGCTCCTTCAGCTTTCATCAAGATCATGCACCACTACTGTTGGTCAGACTCCCCTCTGATGAATAGGCAGAAGATGATCTATGAAAAGGAATTACAATGAAGACATGAGCGAATCTCTGATTAGTTTTTCTTTTCTTTAATACTTCAGTGTAATGTACTTTTACTTTATATTTGTAATTTCATTTTTCCCTGTAATTCTTCAGATTATTGATAATGAAATTCAAATGAAGTACTCTACTCCACTTGTGTACTGAAAAGATCCCTTAAAACAGTAAATGGGACAATGAACATAAGAGTTCTATTCTTTCTTACAAATTTAACTCACTGATTTTTTTTACTCTAAAAATTAAATTAGTGAATGTACTTAAAGCCTTTACTTGTAAATTGAGATTTCATAACCTTATAAATGAAAATCAATAGTTCAAATAGAATAGCTGAAAAAGATCTCACAGATTTGTTCTTAAAACTTTTACGTAGAAATTTTGAAGTCCCTACAAATCTGTTCAAGCAATTTTATTTTATTGCTTAATCATAATCAAATAGGGGGAGATTGTTGATCATAACTCCTCTTGGTGATTTGAATATGATTCCTTTATACTTAGTGAAAATCCCATTTATAGACTCAAGTTCATTTCTGTGATAGCATACGCTGATTGCCATCAGCGATCGCTGAAATCTCAGGAACCTTAAGTCTATCTCTGAAGACCTGAAGATCAGCTATCACACCAAATGAACATTCAGCAAAAGTCGAACACCAAGCTGAAGAAAGAGATAATCAGCTAGTGATCTGAAGCGGTTCAGTGATAGCAAGGATTATCTAAATCAGTGTGAAGTCTTGTGAAGTCTCAGCGATACTTCGAAAGTTCATCCTTGAAATTTCAAGTTCAGCGATCAAGTGAAGACTTCAAACAAGATTAAAGTTGATCTTATCCTCGATGCATAAAAGTCAAAACCTTATACTATGTTAGAAAAGGACGTACGACTTGTCTCTTATGTCCCCATCAAATCTGATTTGGTACTGTTCATATTCGGCCAAAGCATGGCTGCCTTTTTGGACAAAGGACAAGCTTCCTATATAAGCTTGACACGTGGCAAAATACCTTTTGTCTTGCATGATATGCAAACGGGTATAAAGAGGATGAAGATATCTTCTTCATCCTCATGCATGCTACTTTCTCTCCTTGAACCTCTGCTTCATTTCTTTCTAATTTCTTGTGCATCAAATTTGTATGTATCTTAATTTACAATAGAATAGGTTATTTAACTTGTTCTAATTCCGCTTGTAACTGTAAATTTTTGTTTATTTAATATAAACTTATTTAAAAACGTAAAAATCTATCTGTTTGTATTCACCCCCCCCCCCCTTCTACAAACTATTTCTATATCCATTGAACTCTTGTAGACTCATTTAGGACCAACATCTTCGATTCATCGAACTTGAGGAGTACTTTCCAGACAAAAGAACCTAGAATACAGATATATCAGATACGAGAGAGAATGTTCATCAGCAAATCATCGGTGACCCAACAATCTCCCCCTATTTATTGATGATACCTTTATCTTTGTTAGAAACAGAAAAAAAGAACTCTTTTGACCCTTTCTCTTTTCTTTTGGGTTCTTTTCACTCAGATAAAGATATTTATATATATATATTTGCAAAAGTATAGACAGTATAAAAAAAATATGTGCAAAAGTTAAATATGTGCTAAGTATGAGATACTGAAAATATGAACTCTTATTAATCATCACACAGGAAATACATGATTAAGAGAGTTTAATACAAAGAAAAAGACTAGATGGTGGAAACAGAAGGATCGACAGGTTCTCTTATTTTTAGCTCATCCAGAATGAGTCGACAAATCCGCATTCCATCATCAGTCTTTTGTGGCACACCTAAGATAGCGTTAAGGAAAGAAGTGTCAGCTTTTGGAGTATCACTGATTCGGAAGAATCCGATGGTTCCCAAAATGTCTTCAAAGAATATTCCAAACTCACGTTCTGATATAATAGTCTCCTCAGGATAAGCAACCGGAGTTGGAATCGAGAGGTCGATACTCGAAGCATCAATCTTGGTTTCTTCATCATATAGCATAGAAAAGTGACATTTCCTCTTGTTCCTTGGATATTGAGTCACCTCTCCTGTTAGGCCTTGCTGGATAAAGTACAACTGTTCTTCTACTATAAGAGAAATAGTTTGAGAACTGTTTCCTTATGTTTGCTTTTGCTTTTGGAGATGTTATTGCTGAGCTCAAGCCATTATGTGATTCCAAGTACTTCCAACCATTCAATCTGATATACTTGATTAAGAGTATCTTCCCTTTTAATGGAAATGAGAAATGAAGTAGACTTTGAATTCGGAGGGTGAATGGAAGCACCAATAATCGGAGAGTCATTCTGCCGATTCTTGATTCTCCTTTTGAACCATTCCACTTCACTCTTTTTGGTTTCTGCCAATTTCTTCAAATTTTCAATCTCATCCTTTTGGGCTTGAAGAGGGTCGGAAACGTTTTCTTGAGTAGCCTCTTTTTGAGCTATTTTGAGCACATCTCTTTGGTCAAACTCAAGTTGAGCTTTTATTGCTTATTCCCTTTCAGCTTCGGAGAGAATAAAACCTAGAGGGTTTTTGGAGAGTGGTCTGACAGCAGGTTTTAGCTTGAGAATATCAGCATCTGGACCTCTAGTTCTTCTTTTCTTCTCGGCCTTTTCGGCTTGAATTCTTGCTAACTCTTGTGCATAAGATACTAGTTTCTTCCCCTCAGCTTTTGCCTTATTTTTCTCTCCTTCTTCAGTTTCTTCAAGAGTTTGAACACTGATTTCCTCCCCCTGAAATGATGCTCTAGTTTCTTTGATGGCCTTATCTCTAGTTGACCCAGGGTTAACCGGTACTAGAGGTTCATTGGCTCGTGGCTGATTACTGGGACTTCTTTTAGAGACAATTGTAGTGACAACCGCATCGGCAGCTAATGCAGCTTGGGAAACCAATGGTTCAGAGACTACTGGTGTAGCCAATGGTTCGGAGACCACAACTTGGGCAACCAATGGTTCGGAGACCACTGGCTTGGTGGCAACTGGATGACTGGATTGTGAACTAGATTTCACCCCCTCAGTGGTTGAACTCTTGAAACCAAAGGAAGAGAGAAAATTTTTAATGCCTGTAACATAGGCAATCAACTCACCCAGTTTCTTCTCGATTCGTTTTATGACAAAAAGATCGTCGGCCCGGAAGAAAGGATCACCTGTATCAATTTAAATAGAAGGAGGGGAAGTCAGTACCTTGTCGTGTTTAGTATGAAGAGAACTGAGATAATCCAAAATTGCTTTTTGGTCTCTGGCAAGAGAAGCAATGTTAGAACCTTGTTTCTCCGACTCCTGTTTAAGAGCAGAAACAGTTGAGGAGACTGCATCATTATTGGCTTTGACCTCCTTTCCGATATTAGAAATATCCAAGTAAATAAGATCCAGACAGGTTACTATAGATAGATGAGTGACCGAGAGTTCTTGAACAACATCTTTGAGAAGTGCAAAGAGATGATCGGTTGCTGTAATCAAGGCATCCATTTTTTGCTGATTTTCCATTTCCCGAGTAGCATGTTCTTCTAAGAGTTCTACCCGATGAAGTGTACCACCAGCGAAAGAGCAGAGAGCATTAAGAAAGGCATCGGCATCTTCAGAGGTCATAGGAGCCGAAGGCTATTGCTGTGGTGGTGGTTGATCATCATCACTTGGAGAAGAGGAAAAGGAATAGTCTACCAGGCCCTCTTTCTTAGATGGGGAGGATTTCGGGGAGTCCGAAACATTGATTGGAGTGGTTGGAGTGGCCGAAGTTTTGAGGGGGGACTTCGGAGGCTCCTTAGATTGAGTATGTATGGGGAAGTGTTGATCCCATTATAACAAGCACAATGACAATAAACAGTTAATAGTAAATTAATATGACACGAACAATGATTTAAAGAACTTGCGTAGTCATATATCTCTTTGAAAGTGTATATGTCGATTACAATCAGATTCACGGTTTCAGCTCTCTCTCTAAGATAATATATGAATCGACTACTTGAAAGTAAAACCCTAAGCTTGTATTTATATTGCTAGGTCTAGTCTAATTAAGGAAACAAGAGTTTAAGGAATTATAAACTTCCTTTTACAATAAAGCATATCCTTTCCTTATTTTGTCACAATTAAAATAATAATAGACTTAACAATCTCCCCCTTTGAGGCAAAATGAGTCTTCATCTTCTAAGCTCGAACATGCCTTCAAATCTTCGTAGGGTTTGTCGATAAATAATTCTGTCGTCGATTATCTTGATCGCTTCTAAGAGAGAGTTTCTTTTGTCATTGCTCATCCGTGTTGCGCTCTTTCTATCTGTAGCAAATTCTAACGCAAGCCTGTTCCGAATTCCCCATAATGTACCGTCAGAATATGCAGCCATTTCATGAAATCTGAGAAACCGCTTTGCTCTAGATGGATGCATCCAAACAACACCATGTACAGGACGAGTGATGACAGTGGCGACCAAAGTACTGTCAGGTACAGGCAAAGATTGATCAGGCTTAGTAATGTGTATCTTCTTTTGCTCGCTTTCGATTCCTCGTTGAAGATCATGAAGATAACTGTACCGAAGCTCTTTCTGAACATGTCTAACCACTGCCCTTAAAGCCCTTTGCTCGTGTACGTTTCGGTTGCACTTGTCTCTCAGATCGTTGTAGATGATCTCCAAGTCCATAATATCGAGATTAGCAAAATCGGCTTCAGAGAAGGAATACGTTTTACCGTCTTCTCTTTGAACAGTGAAAATTGGATATTCGACTTGGAAGATCCTTGCAGTGTCTATCTTGAAAATCCCGACAACCCTGTGCCTAGAGACTACTTCAGCTTGAGGTAAAGCTCTCATCCTCAGGATATGGATATACTCTCTAACATGAGCAGGATCCATTTCCATCACTAGATGAATGTGTGCCAGATCATCAGGTTTTGCTTCTTTGCAGAAAATCTTCTCCAAGGTTTCCTCAAGATATGGCACACGGATCTGCTGATTCACCCATTTGGACTTACTGTCCATTAACATTCGTTGCCACCGAATTTGATGAGGTAGGAGTCTTGGTTCGTTTTGATCCCTTAAGGCATAGTTTCTTGCTGTGTGCCTCAAGTTCACATAGTCTTGTTCTTGAAGTACTGGTTCATATGGATCTCGGAACCAGTTTCAAAGTGAGTTGCGCAGACGTTGAACATCGACTCGTTCTTCATTTTGTTCTGGTTCGGCAGGTTCGGCTGGTTCAGCAGGTTCGGCTGGTTCGGCTGCTGTACTCTCGAATTCGATATCCGCAGGCTTTTCAACCGTTGGTGTATCGTCCTCTTGAGTCGTTGAAGTGCGTTGCCGTTGTTGGGTGGATTGAGCATGTGGTCTTGAAGCTGAGGCAGCAGATGCTCTAGATCGTGATCTTGCCGTTTGGCGTGTCTCCCCCTCAGGACGAGTTGGAGCGGAGCCCGGGTCGTCCTGATGAGGTCTGGAAGTAGAAGTACGAACTGCCGGACGGCAAGACTCTTGGATTTCCGTTCGAAGAGCAGTAATAGCACCCAGGATGTCTTCCGTTTGGCGCTGTTGGGCATTTTTCATGTCGGCGAGCTCTTGGTCTATGTGTGCGCGGAATACATCGAACTCGTGACGAGTTACGGTGGGGATTTGAAGATTGCGGCGAAGAAGACCTTCAAGTGAATCCTCCGGTTGGCCGGTGGCATTGGATTCAGCGAGCAGATTAGCATACAACATCGACATGAGTTCATCGGTGTTATACTCATATCGATGCGGGGAATGTGGTCGATCTTCGGGGGGTGATGGTGGAGGTGGGGAGTGGCTGGTGCTTGGACGGCTGGAGCTTGCATGAGTAGGTTCGGTGTGTATAGGAGTCGGCTCTTTAAGACGCGCTGCTTCACGAATCTGGCCCACAAAGGCTTCTCTTTCGGCTGTCATAAGGACCAGATGTTCAGCAAGGGTGTCTCTTGCCCTTTGTAAGTGAGCAGCAATGAGTGCTTCGCCTTCCGGGGGAATAGAGAAGGACGAAGATGTGGTAGCTGTGGGGGTAACTCCGGGATCACTTAGATTGCCCATTGACATAATAGTTGATTCAACTGTATGACCTACGTTCAGCATTAGCGAAGATGTAGCGCTGGTAGGATTTCCTCCCAATCCTCGTGGAATGTCCGGAATGGACATCACTATGGGAGTTCCGACTGGGCCACGGAGGCTCGCAGTGTGTAAAGACTCGTGTCCCCTAGAAGACTCTAGACTCGATGTGCACACAACCGAAGTCGAAGCAGGTGAGCTACTGCCTCTTGTTTCAATAGCTATACCTCCCGAGTGGAGGGGAGCTAGATAAGGTGCTAGACTCACAAGTATTGTTGAAACTGTTGGCTGTTGTGAGCCTTCAGAGTGGCTGGGGGGGCGTGCAATTGCGCTGCTAGGTCCACAGCGACTTGTCCACTAGTCATACCCAACGAATGAGTAGGCCTAGTGGACGCGGTTACCTGGTCAGGGGATATTGGACTCTCACTCTCTATCGTTTTTGTCTCCCCTTCGCTCATCCTCACTGATTCTTTTTCAACTTGTACTCCCTCCGTTCTCCTTATCTCTCCAATAGAGGTTTCAGGAAATATATCTGACATAGATGGGGAGGATGGATTTGCTTCAAAGTCGAAGTTGAATTGAGGTTCCTCATCAGACGGTATGGTAGAAGCGGATGTGGGTGAACAGATGATTGGATCAGGATTCGGTTCAGTTGATGACGCATCATTTTCAGAGCTGGAATCGGTTATAGAGGGTTGAGGGCCGATGCGTTTGACGGCTTGCACCTCTATTTCTGCAGTTCGTTGGCGACGACGGAGCGGTTGGTTGTTGGATGCATCTTCATCCGATGATGAAGAGCGGGGGCGGATACGTTGTCGGCTGACCAATGTTTTGAATCGGGGGGTGGGGATAATGGGTCGAGTGCGGGGGTGGTTGGTAGTAGGTTGGTTGGGGGGGGGGGGGCTGATCAGATGCACCTCCCTCGTCATGTCCCCTCACATTGCGCTCATCTCCCTGGTCGGGATCCCCTTGATCCTGACCCCGCTCTTCTATTCTAGGACCCTCACCTCCCTCAATATTTTCTTCTTGGATCGGCTCTTGGGCAGGCGCAACCGGAGGTGGTTGGGCCATTAAGCCATGTCGCTCCCTATAGGCTATTACACTAGGGGCATTCTGATCAGCATAAGCGAGGAGCGCTTCAGGGATAGGCATGGTATTGTGGAAGACCCGATCATTTAGGCGTAGAAATTTAAGAGCACAAGTCGGGCCTAAGGGTGTTCCGGCTCTTCTAGGAATGGCAGGTCGAGAAGTCATCATTGCATGGATGAATAGTTGAAGAAACCTCTGAAACGGAACGAATGCACGATCGTGAAAGTTGGATTTGTCTTCCACTAGTTCTACAAAGTCCGTCCAGATGAGCATCGCGTAGTCGTAGTGGCGGTTGAATGCGATGCCGTGAAAGATCCGAAGGACCGCCGTACTGGCCTTGTCCATGCCAGTATGTTTGCTGGTCAGACATCGATTAACGATGGTGAATAGCGTGAACCAAATCTGAGGCAAGTACATCCTCTTGAACTGGCCGGGACTTGTGAATGGTTCAGGGGATTCGTACCCGAGGGCTAGGATGTCGGCAACCAGCTGTTGGTCGGTTGCAAAGGCTTCGTATGGGTGTTCGGCGGTAGCTAGCGGTAGGCGGAGAATGCGGCGAATCCTGGCTGGAGTTAGGCGGGTGATAAAGTCATCAATCTGAGCAGTGAAATGATGGTCACCTTCGTCCGGATGATAAGTCAGTGTATACCAGAATTGTTGGAGGTAGAACATGGGTACTCGGTGGTCTAGTGCAAAGGCAAAGCGAAGCGGATGTTGCTGAAGAATGTCAAGAATGATCTGGTGTTCGAGAGTGATGCCGAAGTCTAGTCGGTGGTTATTCGGTTTGATTTGGCGAAAGTGAGCTCGTGGCATCACCGAGGTCATCCCGGTTTGCTGCGTTGATGCTTGGTTCGGTCGAGCGTTCGGATGGCATCGGGTTTTCATCATCGGACATGTTTGGGTCATTCATGGCTGCCATTGGTTTCTGAAATAAGACAGTTAGGCAAACCAAGTGTAAAAATTAGTGTTGTGAGTTTCAAAAAAAATGCTAAGTA
Source organism: Silybum marianum (assembly GCA_036898165.1). Classification (NCBI taxonomy): domain Eukaryota; kingdom Viridiplantae; phylum Streptophyta; class Magnoliopsida; order Asterales; family Asteraceae; genus Silybum; species Silybum marianum. The sequence continues at coordinate 11,902,904 of CM072538.1, read as the reverse complement.
TTTTTATCGAGTCCCATTAGGTCGATAACAATTGTTATCGAGTGCAATGGGATCGATAAAAAAATGTTTGTCGATTGAATCAGGATCGACAACAAGACTTGAAAAAATTTAGATCAAACCTGTGGAGGGGTTGTCGAGTCAATGAGAATCGAGAAGAACAGAAGAACAGGTTATCGATTGCCTAAGGGTCGATGAAAGTACTTGAAAACTTTTTAGAAAAATATCGATCTATGTATAGCATGTTGTCGATTCTATGAGGCTCGATGAAAATACATGGACAATGTAAGGGCAGGTTATCGATCCAAAATGACTCGATGAGAGCACTTAGTAATTTTCATCGATCGATTGATAGTCGATAACAAATGTTATCGAGTCATAAAGGCTCGATAAAAACACTTGGTGTTTTTCATCAAGTTTATGAAGTTCGATAACAAAAGTTATCGAGTCATAAAGGCTCGATAAAAACACTTGGTGTTTTTCATGGAGTTTATGAAGTTCGATAACAAAAGTTGTCGAGTCATAAAGGCTCGATAAAAACACTTGGTGTTTTTCATCGAGTTTATGAAATTCGATAACAAAAGTTGTCGAGTCATAAAGGCTCGATAAAAACACTTGGTGTTTATCATCGAGTTTATGATAATCGACAAGGAAGGTTATCGAGTCATAAAGGCTCGATAAAAACACTTGGACAAAGTGATGGTGTTCTTGGTCACTGTAACAAGACTCGATAAAAACTCAAGGAACAATGAAGGACTCTATAAAAATGCATAAACTAGACATAGAACTTCTAAGTGCTCAGATTTCAAACAGGGCCTAAAACTAAGGCAAAATCCTATTGCTAGGTGCGATTAGTGATAGGGAATACTTTTAGCAAAGTACTTAAGTCTAAAAACTATTATTTACCTACGATTTTGACTGTTGAACATTCAAAATCGGAAACCCATATAAAACCCCAAAAAACGAACAGTCAAGCATTGAAAACATGATCATGCAACAGTTTTGGGAACAAAGTGCAAGAATTAAAGATGATAAGGGGAGAATTACGAACCTGGTTGTGCTTTCGGATCGAAAAACTCGAAGTTTGGAGATTTTGATTTTGGAAGCCAAGAACTTGAAGGGTTTTTCAGAGAGAAAGAGGGAAATTCAAACTTTGTGAGGAAAGGTCCTTTGAGAGAGGGGCCCGATTTCTTTAAATAGTGGTCATCGGGTGATGACACGTGGCAGTGTGTGATTGGGCCGATGAAAAATTTCTCGTTAACAAATGTCAATTGGGGAGGTTATCGAGCTAGAGGGGGTCGATAATCCCATTTTTGTCGAGCCCTTAGGGGCCGAGAACTGGACTTAAATAAAATTTTAATTTTTTTTTTTAACTTAAAGACAGAAAAACACATAAAAAAATTTGGCTCCCCCTTAGTGTGTGCATACGGTGGTGTGCTCCCCTTATGAATGTGAATGAATAGGAAAACGTACCTTGTTGCTCCCCCTTGAATGATGAACCATGGTGATATACACAGCGAGGTAGAAATAAAAAGGAAAGAAAACATTGAAAATACGGAACTGTAAGATAAAAGTCAAAATCTAAAAAATGAGAATCCAAGTGTTATACAGATTGACTCAACGAGTAAATGTGCAAAAACCCTTGGATAGACGTTTTTAAGGATTTTGAGGCACTCTGATTTTGGATAACCAGGTTTTAAGATTGAGCATTCCCAACTTGAATACTAGGAACTGGAATCGTTTCTCATCCAGTGCCTTGGTAAACAAGTCGGCAAGCTGAAGTTCCGTATTAACAAAGTATAGTTCAATTGTACCTCTTTCGACGTGATCCTTGATGAAGTGATATCGAACGTCGATGTGCTTTGTCTTCGTGTGTTGAACCGGGTTGCTTGAAATGGCTATGGCGCTTTTGGAGTCACAATAGATGGGAATCTTGTTGAACCAGAAGCCATAGTCTTTGAGTTGAGTTAGCATCCATAGTACTTGCGAGCAGTAGCTTGCGGCAGCGATGTATTCGGCTTCCGCGGTAGATGTGGAGACGCACGCTTGCTTCTTTGATGACCAGCTGACCAATTTGTCTCCAAGGAATTGAATGGCCCGAAGTGCTTTTACGATCGAGCATGCATCCGGCGTGATCCGAATCTGAAAAGACAGTTAGTTCGAAACCCGTATCCTTGGGATACCATAGGCCAAGATTAGGTGCACCTTTTAAATACCGGAAAATTCGTTTGATCGCACTAAGATGAGATTCCTTTGGAGATGCTTGATACCTCACGCAAAGACAGGTGGCAAACATTATTTCCGGACGACTAGCCGTAAGATACATGAGAGAACCAACCATTCCCCGGTAATTTTTAGAATCCATATCTTTTCCCGAAGGATCAGCGTGTAGTTTTGAACCCGGGGACATGTTGTACCAATCGGAGAACATGACGCCATGTTGTATTTACACAACATATCCGAGAAGTATTTGGATTGGTTGATGAATATTCCAGTAGAAAATTGTTTAATTTGAAGACCAAGGAAAAAATTCATCATTCCCATCATGCTCATGTTAAATTTGGCAATCATGAGTTCAGAGAACTCTTTGCATTGCCTTAGGTTAGTCGAGCCGAAGATAATGTCGTCCACATAGACTTGAATGAGCATAATGTCACCGTTGTCCTTTTTAATGAAAAGAGTTGGATCAATCTTACCTTTGGAGTATCCGTTTTTCACTAAATAGGTAGACAGGCTATCGTACCATGCGCGGGGGGCTTGCTTCAATCCATACAGAGCCTTGTCCAGAAACATAGACTTTTTCACGCAAAACACCGTTTAGGAAGCGAAGAACATTCAAATTGCTTCAATACGGGCTACGGGTGCAAATGTTTCGTCGTAGTCAATGCCTTCTTGTTGACGGTATCCTTTGGCGACAAGTCTAGCTTTGTTGTGAATGACGACTCCATCTTCATCTTGCTTGTTCTTGAATATCCATTTCGTGCCAATAACGGTTTTGTTTTGTGGACGGGGAACAAGGCGCCATACTTTCAGACTTTCAAATTGATTGAGTTCCTCTTGCATGGCCACAATCCAGTCAGGATCATTCATTGCCTCATGAATGGATGTGGGTTCAATCTTACTTATGAATGAAGAGAACATGCAATCATTGGCCGAGGCGGAACGCGTTGTAACTGGTCGGTTTGGATCTCCGATAATTTGTTCAACAAGATGAGAGCGGGTCCATTTTGTTGTATGAGGAAGAGGTTGAAAGGCATTTGGATCCGGGGTGTCATATTCATAAGAACCAAAGGGAAGATCTTGAACAGATTCCAAAGATGGGGCCACGGTTGAAGATCTAGTGGCACTTGTGACATCCGGGGTTGTTGAAATGGATGTAGGGGGAGAGGATGTCGGTTCCGCAAGATTTGGTTGAACAGGCGATTGAGGTTCAGGTGGAACAAGAGGAGCATCCGATGGACTAGTTTGATTTGGAGGAGCAGTCGTAGAGGTGCTTGGAGATGCAGCAGTTGAGACGGTTTCCGTGGTAATTGGTGGTCCGGAAAGATCCGAGGTCTCGGCAATCAAGGTAGGCGGGGGAATCTGGAGAGAGTTATCAGTGGTCGGTCCAAAGTAATCCGAGTAGAAGTACTCGAATAGGTCATCCAGATTTGACTTGCCAGTTTTGGACGTTGAAGGTTCATCGGGGTTGGGAGCAGGTTCCGAACGAATGTGATTGGAAGCTAGTATACCAGTGAGTGCGGGTCCGGAACTGTCGTGTTCAGGAGCCATCTCGGCGTTTGGATCGAATTGTACATTAACGCTTTCAATGACGCAACGTGCGTGTTTTACGTAGACCCGATAAGATGATGCATTTGGTGAGTATCCGAGAAAGTAGGCTTCATCGGCTTTTGTCTTGAGTTTCCCACGATCTTCTTTTTCATTTAGTACGAAGCAACGTGTGCCAAACGTTCGAAGATGCTCGATTGAAGGAACGCGATCGTAGACTAAGTGATATGGTGTCTTGTTGAAGCGCTTGTTGATGATGGATCGGTTTTGAGTATAGCAGGCTGTGTTGATAGCTTCGGCCCAAAGGTGGAGAGGAAGCTTTGAAAAAGTAAGCATAGTGCGAGCGGCTTCAACAAGAGTTCGATTTCGGCGTTCGACCACACCGTTTTGTTGTGGAGTACGAGCTGCAGAGAACGTGTGGGTTATACCAACCGATTCGAGGTAACCGTCAAGGACACGGTTTTTGAATTCAGTTCCATTGTCGGTGCGGATGGTTTGTGCAGTAAGTTCTAGTTTGACTTGAACGGCTTTGAGAAATGTGATGATGGTGTCGGGGGTTTCATCCTTTGATCGAAGGAACTTGACCCATGTGAAGCGAGAGAAATCGTCCACCATCACGAGAACATACTTTTTACCATGTATGCTTTGAGTCTGCATCGGGCCGCACAAGTCCATATGAATGAGTTGAAGAGGTTGAGTCGAGCTGTGAATTATCTTGGGTTTGTGAGAGACCTTCTTCATCTTTCCCATCTCGCATGCGTCACAAAGATGTGGTTTGTCGAATTTAACAGATGGGAGTCTGGTGACTAATCCGTGGATGGAGAGGCGATTGATGTTCTTGAAGTTCAAGTGAGATAAGCGACGATGCCATAACCAGGTCTTTGGACTAGAAACGTTTGATAAAAGACAAACACTTGAGGGGGCGTTTACTTGGGAAAGATCGATAGTGTAGAGGTTGGACTTACGAGTGCGGTTAGAAGCTCCTTTCCATCAAACGTGCGAACACAGCATCTATCGGGTCGGAAATTGACTTCGAGTTGCTTATCACAAAATTTTCCAATGCTCAACAGGTTGTGGCTTAGCCCTTGTACATAAGAGACATTTGAAATGGTGATGTTGTTTTGAATGATATCACCATATCTTTTTATCGGTGCCAAGTGATTGTTGCCAAATTTGACGAATCCGCCCTTCTTTTCAGTGTAGTTGGCAAGCAGCTCCTTTTGGCCGGTCATGTGTTTGGAGCAGCCGGAATCTAAGTACCACACATGACCGATCTGCACAAAATCAGGCAGATTTAGGTACCCATTTGTAAATGGGTCCATCATGGTTAGTTGACTTTGCACCCTTTGATACCCACTTGAGGTGAGACTTATAGGCGTTAGTCATGTGATTTCTCGGACCCGATTTAGAAATGGATGAATGATAAAAGTTGTGATTAAATGAATTATGCATGTCCGGAAAATAACCATAACCATAATCAATAGAAGTTTTACGAACAAAAACATCCACACCGCAATTAGAGCAACAAATTTTATTACGAGAAAATTTGATTGAATGTCTAAATGAATGAATTTGATACGGAAAAGGAAATCTAGAGTTGTTTCTTTTGACATTGGAATGTAAAAACTTGTCTTCATTGCGGGGTGTTTGCTTTGTAGTATGCGTGCCCTTTTTGACCCAAACCGACTTGGTTTCTAAAGTATGAAGCGCTGAAATAGTGAAAGGAGCACGGTTAGTATGGCTTCTGAAGACTTGATTATTTTTCGTTTGATTATGAGTGATCGGATTTTGACTTGTGGAACACTCCGTTGGTTCAGTAGGTAAAGAAACTGTTTCCATTGGTTGTTTGCCTTTGTCTAAGAATTCAGTATGATTAGGAAGTACAGGATTGAAATCAAACTTATCACACATGTCATTTAAGCACTCGTCCGATTTAAGTGAAGATTGGTTAGAAAGGGCATCTAATTCAGTATTGGTTTGTTCTTCGGAATAGGAACATTTTTGTTTTGGAAGATTGGAATGTGGGTCCATTTTGAACAACTCTTCACAATTATCTAAATAATTGCTAACGAAGGCTTTACAAGTTGAAACGTTTGAAATAGTATCATTTTCACGAGTTTTGTTCAATTGTAAAGTCTCGTTTTCAAGTTGTTGTATTTTAAATAAAAATGTTTCCTTTTCCATTTCCGCCAAAGAACGTTCGAATTCCAACACTTGTTTGAGTTGAAGAATTTTCTTTTCTAAAAATAGTGTGGGAATGTATGGTTTACACGCAAGAATCTTGTTTTGAAGTTCTTCGGCGGAGTAAGATGGGAAGTAGTTGTTTGGAAGAGATTCACTTGAAGATTCCTCTTCTACTATTTGAGGATAGCAGAAAGGTATTTGAAAATAGTTTTTGTTTAGTCTCTTCCATTCTTCTCTTTCCTCAACACTAGGGTCCGGTTTCAGAAATTGAATTTGGTAATCTGGACCAAGGTTCAGATATTCGAATTTATAAATCGTTGGAGTATTATAGATAGCCTTTGCTAAATGTTTCGGGTTTTCAAAACCTAAACCGGCTTTGGAGCTTAAATCTTTCGGTGCATTTAAGTGAATTGTGTGTTCAGTTTGACCAACCTTGTAAAGTTTTAATTCCAATGCTTCGAGTTTTTCTAATAAATCTTGTCTTTGAAAACTGACAAAGTCAAACTTAGATGAAAATTTGGAAGTCTCATTCCTAGAGTTTTGAAGTTGGAGTGTGAGATCAGATATTTGTTGTTGGAAACGCTCATTTTCTTCCATTAAAACCATTTTCTCCGTTTCGAGATTTTGTGCTATACTTTGAGTAGTGACAAGGTCGGTTTGCATAAGAAGCAGTTGTTTATGGTTATTTTCAAGGCTTGCTTCTAAATTGGAAACCAAGAGTTTCTCGGCTTTCAATTTGGAGTGTAATTCCTTTAATTGACACATTAAATCATGCATTTGAGATACAAAAGAGTCATAGTCAGAAGGGCTTACCTCGGGTGTGTAGTCGGAAGCGTTAGAAGGAGTGTCATCAGAGTAAGCCATTAAGCTGAAATGTGCTTGAGTATCCCCTTCCATGTCATCTTCATCATCTTGATTAAGCCATTGTTCATCTTCAGCTAGAAGGACTTTACCGGCTTCTTTTTGTTTGGACAGCATTAGTTTGTAAGTGAAGTAGTTAGAATCCTTCACTACTGGCTTCTTGCATTCCTTTGCGTAGTGACTAGTTTTGCCGCAGTTGTAGCACAAACTTCTTTGACCCTTGAACTTGTCTTCAGGCTTGGGCGTAGGGCGAGGTTCTTCTCTTCTAGTTTTGGGTTCAAACATTGCCTTTCGCTCATGGTTATTCGATCCCGAGGCATACCTTTGTTGATTGGGATTCGAGCGACGTGAGAACTTTTGTTGAAAAGATTTTGTAAGGAAGGCCAGTTGATGTTGAAGTTTGGCAATTTATGGATCATAGTCAAAGTCTTCGTCTTCTAATTCGGGAAACATTTCTTGAGGAACGGAAGAGGACTCTTTTGCCATTAATACGATTGAATCCGGGTTCTTCTTGGAATTTAACCCCATAAGTTCGAGAACCTCCTCTTCATCTTGTTGAAGGGTTTCATAGACTTCATGAAGGTCAAGGTCAGCAAGATATTTGCTGTGTTTGATTTGATTAGCAAACCGACGCCATTCAGGTTGAAGATTGCTAACAAATTTGACATTGTTTTCGATCTTTGTCTTACGAATTTCGTTTTTGCTAAGTTCGTTCACCAGTTGTACAAATCGAGTATATGTGTTCGTAAGACTTTTCTCCATCTTTTGCCTTGAATTCTTCATATTGAGAAATGCAGTTTGTGATTTTGAGTTGTGTACCAATCTTCGTTCCAAGCATGAATTTTTCTATGACTTCCCACATTTCTTTAGCCGTCTTCTTGTGGCTATCAATGCTCATGTAGATCTCATTGGGTAGGCTCATAAGTAGATAAGAACGGGCAAGTTGGTCACCTCTCATTATCCTTTTCTCATTTGCATCCCAAGAACTTTTGAGTTTAACTTCCCTTCGTGCGGGCATAGGAGGAGTGTTGTTTGGCATAGCAGGATACTCCTGATAAAAAGGCAGAGGAGGACCCTCTTTGATTGAACTCATTATTTCATCGGCAAAGTCATGACGTTCAATGAAATCAAGGAATCTATCCTTCCATTGAGAATATTCTCCCGGAAAGAGAATTGGAGGCTTGGTGTCTGATCCAATGGCCATTGCTTCTCGGGTGGTCATTGTACTGTTTGGTTGGACCTCGATCAATGAGTTTTTAAAAGTTTCTGAGTTGTCGCTGGAAACAGTAGGTTATTATCGAGTGACTAAAGAAAATCGATTGAAGGATTTTTATCGGGCGTGAAGTGCTCGATGAAAATTGTTGTCGGATGACTAAGGATCGATAATAATTGTTATCGAGTGAATAAGACGCGATAAAAATTTTTATCGAGTGAACAAGACTTGATAAAAATTGTTATCGAATTGAGTGGGACTCGATATAAAAGGTTATCGAGTGAACAAGACTCGATAAAAAATGTCGAATTAAAAAATATTTTTTTAAAGAAATTCGAGTGAACAATACTCGAGAAACAGATTGATTAAAGAAGTTTATCGAACACTGACTTACTCGATCAAAAAATTTCTCGATTCAATAGAACTCGATAAAAATTATTAATTCTGAGTTTTCCGTTTATTGAAAAACCAGAAAACAAAAACACATTGTTCTTGACTAAAAAGAACTCGTCTTTTTATGGACAAGACTATCTGGGTTTTCGAGTTTCTTATTTGTTCAATCACAGAAAATATCAAATTTACGAGAGTTTATGATTTTTACTAAGGAAATCTTTAGTAAGAAAAGCTGCAGGAGTCACAAGTTCCTTAGTTTTCTTATGTAAAGATATTCAAAAGTAAATAAAATAAACTAAAGTAATTTTAACTAAACAGAATTAAATATTTTATTGATGAGTCGATAAAAATTCAAGATTTAAGCAGTTTGTATCGATAAAAATTCAATCAACAGAAGGGATATTCGATAAAAAATTAATAAGTCGAGAGAAAAAATTTAAATCGAAAAGAACACAGATATACCTAATCGAGAATAACACACAGAAACTGATATGATGATCGAGAAAAATTCATTGAGTAGATATGTGTTAGTCGACAAAAAAAATAAGAAGTTTTATCGGGTAAAGCTTGACACAGTATGACTCGACAAAAACTCAATGGACAGCAGAAAAAAAAATTTACCTTCTGTTTCGTGGTTTGCTCAGAAAATCGTAAAAACTCGTGATCTCAGGCTCTGATACCATTTGTTGATCCCATTATAACAAGAACAATGACAATAAACAGTTAATAGTAAATTAATATGACATGAACAATGATTTAAAGAACTTACGTAGTCATATATCTCTTTGAAAGTGTATATGTCGATTACAATCAGATTCACGGTTTCAGCTCTCTCTCTCTCTAAGATAATATATGAATCGACTACTTGAAAGTAAAACCCTAAGCTTGTATTTATATTGCTAGGTCTAGTCTAATTAAGGAAACAAGAGTTTAAGGAATTATAAACTTCCTTTTACAATAAAGCATATCATTTCCTTATTTTGTCACAATTAAAATAATAATAGACCTAACAGGAAGACATTTTGAGAAGAATTTCTATGAGGGGATTCCTCAGTTATGGGCTCCTGCACTTCCTTTTGAATATGTACGGGAGACGTACGTACCGTAGTGTAGTGTCGGAGTATAGAAAATCAGTAAATTGGGTTGCTCCTTCAGATGCATCTGGTCGTGATACACCCACATTCGAAGAGTGGGAAGCGAGTTGTAAGAACTCGGGAGGTGGAGAAAATGCTCCTTGGATGGGAGACTCCAAGTCATTTTCATCAACTAATGAATAAGTTGGTGAAGGAATAGATCGGGTACCCATGTGTACAACCATGTCCTTTTGAGAGGGCATGGAGGAAGCTAGAAGGGTTTCAGTCTCTTCCCTGGGTCTAGTGGGGATATCTTCAACACTCACTGATTTTTGAGAATCGGTGAATGGTAGTTGTGTTGGACCCTTTTAGCTCCTTGTGACTTCTTTGAGGAAGTCCTAGGGGGTTTTTAGAGTGTCTCCGCTTTTGGGATGGTTTCATAGCCTTGGTAGAAGCTAAAGGTTCTTTCGAGATTTGGGCATATTGGTTATTCTAAGTTGAGGGTTAGGAGTACTGGTGACGTCGGTAACCGTGGGTCCCTGAATTCGTGCCTCATTTGCTCCCCATACCAGAGTGGCATCCAAAGCAAAAGAAATCATACCTGATCTTAATGGATTATCGGAGTCTAAAGGCTTCTTTGACAAGAGTTGCTTGCCGATTTGATGAACAAGGAGATCATACATAATATCATCTCTATTTTTAAGCTTATCGACAAGCTTTGCATTTATAATTAGAAAGAAGAATCTTTGGAAAGGTACCTGAGATCGGCGAATTGGAGAGAAGGAGGACCTCATTTCCTTGAAGAAATATTCTGCAAAATCAATCTTCCTTTGAAAATTTAGGGCATGGGCCAATTCGGTGACCTGAGATGGAGACTGATCTTGACCACCAGTTTTCTTGCTTAGACAGAGAATGAGCTGAGAGAAGAAGTTCCAAATATTTCCCATATTCTTTCGCAGCAAAGTGCCCGGACCTTTGGATTTGGAAGAAGTCTTCTTGTCTTCGAAATAGTTTAGAGCCGCAACCACCTGTTGATGCTTGTTTCCTAGAGGAAAGACCTCATAAGATTCGAAAGATGGAAGATGAAGAATAGCTCGAACATCATTTACATGAAAAATGACATCTGGTTCGTCATTGGTGAGAACAGAAGCACTGATTTGCTTGGTAGATTCGTCGTATGAGCATGTGAGCCAGAAAATTCCTAAGAGAAATTTGCTCATTTTTGGTTTAACAGTGATAGCATGTTGTAGGGGATATCGTTGAAGAAACCAACACACTTCATTGTATTCCGAGTGAGCCGGATCAATACCGATTCGACCAATGTGGTTGTACGCCGGAAAAGTGAGAGAACCAAAAGTGAGGGTTTGCTCTTCAGAAGCTTTTGGGGATCTTGTGGGTGTGTTTGAGGAGGCCATTGAAGTTTTTAGAGAGAGAGAGAGAGCAAGTTGCAGGTTTTTTAGGGTTTTAGAGAGGAAGAGGAAGATGGAAACGGTAAAAAGAAAGTGGGGGGAAAGGTTTGATTATTTATAGGAGAAAAAAAACATAAAAGGAATAAAATAAATAATGATATAGGGTGATTGAAAAGGTCAGAATTAGAAAGGTTTTCAGGGGTTGAATCCGGCTCATGCGTCTGACACAGATGACGTGGTGTATGTCATTTTGGATAGACATAAAGAATTCTTGGTCACCAAGAATAGAAAATAGAGGGTTATCCTTAAAACAAATACTCTCCGAGTGAAGGTTTCGGGGAGTCGCCGAGAGTAGGATTTCGTTTCGGGGAGTCGCCGAGAGTAGAGTTTTGTTTCGGGGAGTCGCTGAGAGAAGGGTTTTGTTTAGGGGAGTCATCGAGGGTTTAAGGATTCAATTCGAAGAGTCGCCAAAAATGAAGATTCGGAGAATGTATTGTGTATTATCAAGAATACACTTGCCAATATACATATATATAGTTTTTTTAATTAATACATAACATACCAAGCTCGCCGATTAAGAAGTTGAATCGTGCTTCGTCAAGAGGCTTTGTGAATAGATCGGCTAATTGATACTCAGTTGGAATGAAGTGTAGTTCCACATCACCTTTAGAGACATGATATCTTATAAAGTGATATCTAATATCAATATGCTTAGATCTTGAATGAAGAACAGGATTGTTTGCAATGGCTATTGCACTTGAGTTATCACACAATATTGGGATCTTTGAAAAAATCTGATTGTAACCACGAAGCTAATTTTTCATCCACAATATTTGAGCGCAGCAACTTCCAGCAGCTACATATTCGGCTTCAGCAGTAGAGGTGGACACCGAATGTTGTTTCTTGCTTGACCAACTCACAAGCTTTCCACCAAGAAGTTGACAACTTTCAGTAGTACTTTTTCTAATCTATTTTGGAACCTGCAAAATCAGAATCAGAGTACCCGATGAGATCGAAACCTGAATCTTTGAGATACCAAAGTCCCAGATTTATGGTACCTTTCAGATACCGAAAAATCCGTTTGACAGCAGCCAAGTGGAATTCCTTTGGATTAGCTTGGTATCAGGCACACAAACATTTAGCAAACATTATGTCTGTTCTACTTGCAGTAAGATAAAGAAGAGAGCCTATCATACCCCGATAGGGGGTGATGTTGAGTGATTCACCATCAAGATCAGAGTGAAGTTTAAGTGGAGGAGCCATAGGAGTTTTCATAGTACTACAAGTGTCAAATTGAAACTTTTTAAGAAGATCTTTAATGTATTTACTTTGATTTATGAAAATGCCTTCAGAAGATTGTTTCACTTGAAAACCAAGAAAAAATGTAAGCTCCCCCATCATGCTCATCTCATATTTTCTTTGCATTAGAGAGCTAAACTCATCACACATAGATTCATTGGTGGCACCAAAAATAATATCATCAACATAAATTTGAACAAGAATGATATTACCTTTTGACTTTCTGAAGAAGAGAGTATTATCAATTTTACCTCTGGTATACTCATTTTCTAGGAGGTAATCAGAGAGAGTATCATACCAGGCACGTGGAGCTTGCTTTAAACCATACAGAGCTTTGTCTAGCCGATACACATGATATGGATCTTCAAATCCAAGTGGTTGCTTCACATAAACTTCTTCGGCTAGCTCACAATTTAGAAACGTACTTTTCACATCCATTTGGATTACCCGAAGTTCTGATATGCAGCATATGCAAGAAAGATTCAGATACCTTCCAATCTGGCAACAGGAGCAAAAGTTTGATCATAGTCGATTCCTTCTTGTTGCCGATATCCTTGAGCAACAAGTCTTTCTTTGTTTCGGATGACGGTTCCTTCTTCATCCATTTTATTTCTGAACACCCATTTGGTTCCAATAATGGTTTATGAGATGGACGAGGAACTAACCTCCAAACTTTATTTCTTTCGAATTGTGAAAGCTCTTCTTGCATGGCAATCACCCAGCTAGGATCGGCTAGAGCTTCTTCAATCTGTTTTTGCTCAACAATAGATAGAAAGTTGACATATAGACACAGGTTGCCGATTCCTCTTCTTGTTCGGACACCTTCTTGTGGATCGCCGATGATTTGATCAATTGGATGATCCATGGTCCACCTTAAGGTCGGAGGCAAAGGAGGAGGCACAGAAAAATGTGAAGTTTGAGATGTTGAAGGTAGATCAGATGTGGGAGGCGTAGAATTTAAAGGACTATGTTCTCCTGAAGAAACAATTTCAGGAGATGGAGAGATATGAATAGGTTCAGAAGACATGGTAGTGTTATTTGAAGGCTGAATTAGAATGTTATCTTTTTGACTTGACTGATTAGGTTGAGAAGGTTGTTGCATAGAAGAGAATGAAATTTCCCCTACACATGAATCTATCCATTGATTTAGTTCTTCTTCATTACCAGATAATGAAGATGTTTGTAAATTATCAAATTTGACATGCATAGATTCATCAATGCATTTTCTTCTGAGATTGTAGACTCTGAAAGCTCTGGAGGAGAGAGAACATCCCATCAATAGTCCATCATCAGATTTCGATCAAACTTTCCAAGTTGTTCTCTATCATTCAATATGTGACATGCACATCCAAATACATGAAAGTAGTCAACTGTAGGTTTCCGACCATGAAAGACTTCATAGGCAGTTTTGTTATGTCTTTTAATAATGATTGACCTACTTTGGGTAAAGCATGCAGTGTTAATTATTGCAGCCAAAAGTAGGTTGGCAGTTTGGATTCACTCAACATTGATCTTGCAGCCTCACAGAGTGTCCTATTCTTTCTTTCAACAACACCATTTTGTTGAGGGGTGCGAACAACAGAAAAGTTTTAATAGATACCTTTGTTGTCAAAATATCTTCCAAAACACTGTTCTTGAATTCAGTGTCATTATCACTTCTGATTGACTTCACAAGTTAAGCATTTGGATTCTCAATCTTTCTGATAAATCGAATGATTTCTTCAGCAACATCACTTTTGTGCTTCAGAAAGAAAACCCAGGTATATCTAGAATATTCATCAACTATTACTAGCATATACCTTTTGCCGCCTAGACTTGGAATGCTTATTGATCCGCATAGATCCATGTGAAGCATTTGAAGAGGTTGAGAAATAGATGAGCATTGTTTTGTTTTGAAAGAGGCACTACAAGGATAAAGGGTTTTAGAGAAGGAAACTTTAGAGAAACTTTTGGAAGTGTATCTAAAAGTACATTTCAGAGAAGGAATTAGATGACAAAACTAAAAGGTGTAACTAAAGATAGGATCATTTTTAGAGAAGGATTTTTGAGCAAATTATACTGTATGAAAAATGTCTGTAAAGACTTTAGAGACGTTTTTTACGGAGAACTTCTCTAAAAGTTAGCTCAAGGCTTTAGTAACATTTCTTCAAGCGTCTCTAAAAGTAAAAAAAAATTATTATATATTTTAATAATTAAATAAAACATTTAATTACGCTTATTAAACCGATTCTAACCCTTTTTCCGGCGAAAGACCTCATTTCCAACTTCCCAAAGATTCAACCCATAAGGAATTATTACAAATCTTGATAGCCATTGTCAATCTCACGAACAGATTGCAGAAGGTAAATCACAGCATAAACGTAATCCTCCAGTGAAAATCCTAGGCGATCTGACGGAGATCGGTGGAGCAAAGTTCGTTGTTAACGATCACGGATGACGGATCGCCTTGAAAGGTATCTTAGGGTTTTATCATTTGGTTTAAAATTCACGATGTTAGTGCTTAAATTTTGTTGCTTATTAACTAATTTCGGTTTATATGTATTAGTAATTCAGTAAATTCTCTGTTTAATATTTATGATACCAGAGATGTGATTTTGTAATGGCAGAGCTGATGATCGAATTTCGGGGTTGATTTCGGTTTGTTGACAGGTTTATGAATTTGAGGTAATATTTCCAGGCACGACCGAATCTGGAGTTCCTCATTTTTCTCATGTGTCCTTATTTTTCCTTTCAATATGTTGGATTCATGCATGACTCATCACTTTAGTGCCTTCATGGATTGATGAGCTGTAACTGACTTTAGTATATGAACAAAGGAAACCATACACTAGGAACACTACAACTACCGACATGGCACAGGTCAGTATCAGAGTCATTTGGTTATGATATTCTTGCAAGTGCACAGTCAACACGTTGTTTTTCTTTTCTTCACTTCACAATAACCATTTAAACTATATGATCTTCTTTCATTTGTGATTGAAGGTTGAGTTTTCTTTGGCTCAAAAAGTGGTTAAAAACATTTGCAGGCAGACTGATTCATTCGAAGAGCTTTAGGATGGTTTGGGAGAATCTGTTAATCATTTAAGGCTTGTAGTAGTCTTCGTCGACATCCAGGGCCTTAAGGCTGATACCTGGGCTAACTCTCAGGCCATCAATGCGGTTGCCTCTGTCCTCAAAGCTCAAGGCCTAGTGCTTGAGTCTATTCAAAAGACTCAAGCTGATATTATGGAGAAGCTTACCAGAATATCTGATGTTGGCCCCTCCTTCACCACTGATGACAGGAAAACGCTGGGCGACGTTCTAACGAATCAGTCCCTGCACTCTAACTTGCTCGGGGATATTGGGTCCAATATCAAAACCATAGCGGTGCACGTCCTCCCTACTGACAACATCGAGGGGGAGAGATGTGCAAAGGAGATCGCTGATGAGATAATCGGTCAAGCCAATGACCACATGCTAGGCACACCGATATCTCCCTACATCCATCAGCAAGAACCCTCAGTCGTCGCTGATGATGAAGACGATGAGGAAGAAGAAGATGATGATGATGATGAAGAGGATGAAACAATTCCCATCTATAAGGGGATTGATGATGATGATGATGATGACATCCCTCAAGGTGCCTTAGAGCACTTCAAGAGAAGTCGACCAGGCAACTTCATGCCTGAGATCAACTACTCAAAGCCTTTGGAGGACGGACACACTCCTTCTCAGGAGCCTTCCAGCCAATTAGGCAAAGGAAAGCGGGTGGTGGATCTTGATGCCACCATTCCTATCTCTGAGGGGGAGACCACTGTAGAGGTAACCCTTCCCCTTGTTACTTTTAACTCTCCAGCTTTTTAACCCCCTACATATCCATCTTTCCCTCCTCCAAATTTTGGCTTTAACAAAGCTCTCTCACCTTCTCCCGTTCTCAGTGAGTCTAGTCCCCTAAAGGACTCTACTTCATGGAAGGAACCTTCATTATAAGATCAGTTTATGTATATAAGTGACTCTGACTCTGAAGATGAAGAAGTCCTTATTCCAAGACGACGTGCACAGAGACCTCCAATAAGCGAGCCTGAGGAAGAACAAAGGCGAATAAACTTTTTATATGAGCTTGAAGCAAAGAGAATAAAGAAGCCCTTCACTGAACCTGAAAATCCTGTACCCATCAGTATGGTGGATGAATTTAATTTTCTATCAAAGGAAGAGAGAGCTCAAGCTCTGGAAGCACAGAGACTCAGGGATGAGAAGATGAGGCAGACTCAAAACGATCTCGAACTCGCAAGGAAGATTCTCAGAGAAGACTCTGCCAGAGAAGAAGCACAAAGAAAGATGAACGAGAAAAGCAAACAACTTGCTGAAGCTCTGGTGCAAAAGGAACTAGTCAGAGAGAACATCAAGGTAGATCCAATTTTTGCTTAAGGGAAGATTATAAGTGCTATCTCTGAAGAAGAAACCCGTCAGAGAGAAGAAGAACTGCGCTGGTGCTCTGAAAGATTCAACTATCGAAGGTCTGACTCCAAAATCGTTCATGCGACTATTGAAGGACGATATTCCAAAAGATATGGTCTGAAAGTTTGCGTACGAATGTACAGACAAATGAGAAGTGAAAAAGAAGAAGCAAAGTTCTTAAAGTTCTTTGGATACTCTGAATGGCTACAAATCAGAGATGCCATTCAGGGTTCTAAATCAAAATTCAAAGATATGGTAGAAAAAGCACTGGATCAACTCTTGCAGAGAATGTCTCAACTAGTTTAAATCCCTCCTCTCCCTGAAACTTCAAAGAGAAAAAAGTCTGCAGGTGGTCCCTCTTTGAAGAATGAGCATGAAACCAAGTTCAACAATGAAAGCATTCTTGGCTACCTGGAAATCCCTGATTTGTCAATGCTGAACTCTTCGCTCCCTCAAGATCGACGCTATGAAGAAAGTGAAATCATCACAATCCCTGAACCAGGTAAGGTTTATTTAGCTAATGAAGGGGTCTTAGGACTTTTCAGAAACTCAGAAGTCAGCAAGGCTCCTTCAGCTTTCATCAAGATCATGCATCACTACTGTTGGTCAGACTCCCCTCTGATGAATAGGCAGAAGATGATCTATGAAAAGTAATTACAAAGAAGACATGAGCGAATCTCTGATTAGCTTTTTCATTTTCTTTGTAATAATACTTCAGTGTAATGTACTTTTACTTTGTATTTGTAATTTCATTTTTCCCTGTAATTCTTCTGATTATTGATAATGAAATTCAAATGAAGTACTATACTCCACTAGTGTACTGAAAAGATCCCTTAAAACGGTAAATGGGACAATGAACATAAGAGTTCTATTCTTTCTTACAAATTTAACTCACTGATTTTTTTTCTCTCTGAATATTAAATCAGTGAATGTACTTAAAGCCTTTACTTGTAACTTGAGATTTCATAACCTTATAAATGAAACTCCATAGTTCAAATAGAATAGCTGAAAAAGATCTCACATATTAGTTCTTAAAACTTTTACTTAGAAATTTTTAAGTCCATATAAATCTCTTCAAGCAATTTTCTTTTATTGCTTAATTATGATCATAACTCCTCTCAGTAATTTGAATATGATTCCTTTATACTCAGTGAAAATCCCATTTATAGACTCAAGTTCATTTCAGCGATAGCATACGCTGATTGCCATCAGCGATCGCTGAAATCTCAGGAACCTTAAGTCTATCTCTGAAGACCTGAAGATCAGCTATCACACCAGAAGAACATTCAACGAAAGTCGAAGACCAAGCTGAAGAAAGAGATAATCAGCTAGTGATCTGAAGCGGTTCAGTGATGGCAAGGATTATCTATATTAGTGTGAAGTCTTGTGAACTCTCATCGATACTTCGACATTTTCAAATTTGGCTCAAATGTTCATATAACTTTGAATCCAAAGGCTGATGCCTTTATTCCTACATAAGCAGAAGAAGAGATACGACTTGGTTTTGAAAATGATATTCTCTCAACTCTGGATAAATGCTTTAAACTTGACCATGAAAATGTTCAGCAAAATTCTTTAGAAAACCATCCAGAGATATTTCCTTGTTCTTTTATCGACTTAAATCTTTCAAAATCACAAGACGAGTTGGAAATAATCACATATCCCTGGGAGAATGATGACCAAGGTGACGATTTCTTTGATAACTCAAAAAAATATTTTTCATATTTAGAAAATCAATTACCTTCTGTTTACAAAAAGGTTCCAGAGGTAGTTAAGAATGAGGAAGCATCCTTCTTATATACTAATGAACCTCTGGAAATCAGAGCCTCTGGTCTGAATGTTGAAAAACATTCAAACGGAATACCAATACTCTCTGTTCCTCCAATTGGACAAAGAATACTGGTTTCTATTAATCCAGATTTCATTGAAATGTGTCTTAAGGTCAAATCTTGTCTTGAACTTGAGAAAGAAGAAAGTCTTAAAAAGAAATTGAATATTCAGCAAAAATCTCTACAATCAAGTCCTCCAAAGTTTACTGCTGCTCAAAAAGGTAAATGGAAATCTAATCTTTCTGCTTCTGTTTCAGTAATTCTGAAAGCTCCTGAGAAGGTTTATCAGAGGAAGTCTCAACAGAATAACACTTATGATTCTAAGCATAAATCTAGCCTAGCTAAGAAGTTCAATAGAATTATTGATACTAGTATAGACAGAAACAAGAAGAATTGTAATTATCATTATTCTAATGAAAATTCAATGCAATGTTTTATGTCTCAGAATTCTGAATGTTTTTCTTTGTTATTAAAACTAAAGAAAACTTTCTCGAGGCCCTCTAATCGTTCATATGATAACTTTTCACACTTTAGGACTAAACCAAAGAAAAACAAAAATACAGAAAATAAAAAGAACTAACCTTTAAATCCCGCTAAATTAAATCATGTGCAAGATAAAAAGAGTGAAAAGTTTAAAACTAACGTTAAAGGACCCATTATGAGATGGGTACCTAAAACACTCTGATTGTGATTGCAGAAGCAGCGTGTGCACATCTGGTATCTTGACTCTTGATGCTCGAGGCACATGACTGGATCGAAAAACTTACTCTCTAAACTCAAAGATAAATGTGGTGGAGCTATAACATTTGGAGACAATGGTAAGGGTCAAATAAAAGGATACGGTATCTTACAAGAAGGTAATATTACCTTATCAAAAGTTGCTCATGTTTCTGGTTTGAAACATAACCTGCTGAGTGTAAGTCAACTTTGAGATTCTAAAATACTTGTCGTATTTGATGAAAATCATTGTTACTTGTTTTCTAAGGAAGGTGAAGAACTCTGGAGCAGATAGAGAAGGTAATTATATATGATGAACTTCACAACAAAGGACGGTAAAGAAACCCTCTGTCTTATTTCCAAAAAGAGTGAAGTTGCGTGGTTATGTCAAACACAATTTGGTAACTGGTCTTCCAGAAGTCGACATTCAAAAAGATCACCTCTACCCTGCATGTGAAATGGGAAAAATAAAACGAGCATCTCATAAAACAAAAAGTGATCATTCTTCTACTAGACCTTTGCAATTGTTACATGTCGACGTCTGTGGTCCCATTGCAATTCAAAGTGTATCTGGTAAAAAGTATATACTGGTACTTATTGATGATTTTTCCAGGTATACATGGCTTGCATTTGTAAGAAAAAAATCAGAGGTGCCTATTGTTTTACAAAACATGATGACCAAAATCCAAGTTCTTCTACACCAGAAGATTCAGCAGCTAAGAAGTGATAACGGTAGTTCAAGAATGCCAAACTTGAAGCATACCTTGTTGAAAATGGAATTACACAAAATTTCTCAGCTGTACGAACTCCTCAACAAAATGGTGTACTAGAACGACGCAACAGAACCTTGGTGGAAGCAGCTAGAACGATGTTTGCAGCTTCTGGACTCCCTATCCATTTTTGGGCAGAAGCTGTAGCCACTGCTTGTTTCACTCAGAACCGTTCAATTATTGTTAAGAGGCATCTCAAAACCTCTTATGAGCTTATAAATAAAAGAAAACCCTGAGTTAAATTCTTTCATATTTTTTGTTGCAGGTGTTTTATTTTGAATGACAGAGAAAAACTTGGCAAGTTTGATAAGAAATCCGATGAAGCTCAATTCTTAGGATATTCGTTAAATTCAAGAGCTTTTAGAGTCTTTAATTTACGTACTAAGACTGTTATGGAAAGCATTAACATCTATTTTGATGATCAAACTCAACTGACTTCTGAATATTCTACTTCTGAACTCAAACTTAACACTGTTACCTCTGATTATCTTTCAGGTTCCAGAGAATCCGAAATCGATGCCATTTTTCAAGATTTTATGGGCGAAGAAATATTTTCAGAGCATATACCAAAGAATCCATCCTTGAGTATTCCTGAAGTTCTTCAAGCTTCTGGAATTACTCTTTCTGGTCCTGAAATTTCTGATAAGAGTCCATCTGCATCTTCTGTTCTTCCCATTCCATCAAACGACTATCTAGAAGCCACTTTTGTACCTTCATCTGAGGGGGAGACTTTAGATGCTGCTCAAGATTTAGAATCAATTCCAGATGAGGTTATTCAATCTTCTGAAATAGAAGTTCAAGCTCAACAAATACCTCAAACTAGGATGACGAGATGGACTAAATCACACACTCCAGATCTTATTATTGGCAGTCAATCTGAAAGTGTTAAAACAAGATCTGCTGCTGCAAATGAAGCTTTTTATGTTAATTTCCTTAGCATGATCGAACCAAAGCATGTTCATGAAGCCTTGCAAGAACCTAGCTGGGTAGAAGCTATGCAAGAAGAATTGCTTCAGTTTGAACGCAATAAAGTTTGAACTTAGTACCCTTGCCAAAGGACAAACTCGTAATTGGTACTAAGTGGGTCTTCAGAAACAAGAAAGGCGAAGACGGCATAGTGATCAGAAACAAAGTTCAACTGGTGGCCAAGGGGTATTGTCAAGAAGAAAGAATAGATTATGACGAGACCTTTGCCCCTGTAGCAAGACTTGAGGTGATACGACTATTTCTGGCCTTCTCTGCATACAAAAATTTTAAGGTGTATCAAATGGATGTTGAACAACCTGCTGGTTTTAAAGATGCTAGATATCCAGAGTATGTCTATCTTCTAGACAAAGCATTATATGGTTTGAAGCAAGCACCAAGAGCTTGGTACGAACGACTATCTACGTTTCTGATCAGTAAAGGTTACGAAAAAGGTAAAATTGATACAACTTTGTTCATCAAAAGAGGCAAATGTATGTTAACTATTGTCCAAATCTATGTGGATGACATAATCTTTGGTTCTACTCATCAATCAGAAGTTGATCTATTTTCTAAATTGATGGAAAAAGAATTTGAAATAGCATTGATACGGGTGATTTATTTACCCGTATTTACGTCTTACTTTCTTTTGTTTTTATTCTTTTTATTAGGATTAGTAATATTATTCTAGTACTTTAATAGTAATTTTAGTAGTTAATAAATTAATATAATAGTCACACAAAATATGAATTATAGGCTAACAAAGTGATCTAATCCAATGCCAATAATCATATCTTGTTGTCTTTGTTTAGGAAGAAAAAAAGATGAAGTTGGGCAATAGATGGAGTTGCATGGTTGAAGAACAAAAGAAGTCTTTTTGGTTAAATTTGTAAATCTTTTGTAATCCATACTCTATTATTTTTGCCCATGGGAATATTGTTTGTGATGATGGATACATATTGGTTGGATTCGGCCCATAAGAAGCCTTAAGCCCACTTTTGTTTTTTTGGCTTATTCATTAAGCCAAAGCCTATTCTCACCACTGTATATATGGAGCAAAGGGTTGTGTGGAATCATCATGCAAAGGGAGCAAAGATCTAGTTTTTGGCACTTTCCTTTGTTTTTGTCTCATAGGCCTCCATTGTCCAAGAGGTAACATTCCACACAAAAACAAAACCCACCATCTTTTGCATATTGTTCAAGTAAGGAAGCAAGAAAATTAGTATAGAATTAGTTCCAAAGTGTAATCTTCAATCATCAAGCTTCATCTTGAGTGCATGGTATTTACTAAGTATTTTACATATGCTTACTATTTTCCTTACAAATCATGTGGGTTTAAGTGATTAGTAATATATGAAGTATTTTATGTTTCAAAAAGTTTCATAATCTTCTCCATCCCATAGTTTCCTCAAGATCTTCATGATCTTCATGGCTTTAATTTGGTTAATTTTAGTTGTTGCAAACTTGTGCTTCGATCTACTCTCGTTATTTCGTTACCGCATTTTCTTCAAGTTACATGTATTTATAGCACTTTTTATTTTTTGAACATCAAGATTATTCACAAGGGTTTCTCAAGATTACTAATGGTAAACTTGTCCTAAACATTCCTTCAAGAGCATAACTGATAGACTTGTCCATGTTCACTTTTTCATGATTGTTGAAAACGAACTTGTCCTAGAATCCTTATTCAAGGGTACCAACAGTAACCTTGTCCTAGCTTTCTTACTCAAAGTCTGTCAACACAAACTTGTCCTCCTTTTACTTTTCTGCATTTTTAAGCTTTCTTTATATGCTTTTATAATCAATTGTTACTATCTCAAGTTCCGTTCAGTAAATTAATTATTTGTCATCTTTATTATTTGTATAAAATACCTTATAAAAACCCATTTTTAATGGAAGGCTAAAACCCTTAAGTTTGGGGTGTAAGTCAATAACTTGAGATTTAACGTTAGTAATAAAGTAAAGAGGTGTATTGAATTTGTAAGAGTAGTTGACCGACTTGTCATACTTGTATCTATAATATTTCGTAGTAATATCCCTAAATTTAGTTGACAACTAACTATTGGTATTTAATCGTCTTAACCTTAATGAGGTTATAAAAAGTATTATATTTCTAAGACAACAATTACTATTATAAAATATCTTTTTATGAAATTATTAACCAAATCTCAATTTATCCTTACACCCCAGACTTGCTTTTTATAATTGTATTTTCTGAGACGTTACCAATCAACCAACCAAATTAGTTAATCAAAAATCCTCTTGTTTTTCACCCTCTGAAATCAGTCTTTGTAGAAGTCAAGTTTTTCATCCTTACAAGCTTTAACACCATCTCTGTGGGAACGATAAATCCGGTACTTTGTACCATTAATACTTGTTTTTATACGACAATATTCCGAGGTGTATACTTGCGCCGAGGTCTATTTTTGTGTGATAAAAAGGGATAGCAATATCTGCAACAAGTTTTTGGCGCCGCTGCCGGGGATGGTAAGCTAAATTTTAAAGCTTTTGAAAAACACGATTTTTATAAGTTTTATTTTTTACCATCTTTTTAAGAAAAACCAAAAATAGTTGTTTCACCACCATTTTCAGAAAAGAAAAAATAGTTCATGTTCAGATTATCCCATCGATTGTTGTTTCCACCAAATTCCAACTTTGACAATTTCAGACAACGTAGGAGAATTCAACAGAATTTACCAACTCCCACGATGTCCGAATATCAAGCGGATACGGAAAACCATTCGGAAGGATATGTTGAGACACTGTACGATGAGAGCATTAATAATGATTTTCCTCATCTGGAAGATTTTAACAATGGTGGGATTTTTATTAATGCCAACAATCCAATTGTTCCAAATTTTGTCATAGGAAGACCTATCAACCACAATAACCGGAACAATGTTGGTGGTGTTAATGTTGAAGGCAATCCCTTCAACCATTTTGTTAACTATCTTAATAGCAATCCCATTAATCCTCCCATTTACAACGCTGGAAATCGTCCAGTCAACATTGGTGGAAATAACGAAGTTGTTCATAATAATGTTAACGGAAATTTCGCTAACAACATTATTAATAATGACGTAATTAACAACAATGCTAACAACAATAATTTCATTAATCCAGAGGTTAACCCAGCCAGAAATGGGAGAGTCATTCCACAAAGAATCATCCCGGTAAGAAACAACCAGCCACCACCAGAAATTCCACGAAGAGACTACGGTGATGATGAGGAAAAAAATATTTTTCGGCTTGCAAACACAAGAGATGGTGCCATTATGTCTTATGCTATTCCGAATCTAGCACAATTACACACATGAATACGTAGACCCAATATTGGTGCCACTCATTTTTCTTTAAAACTCATAATGTTTACAATGTTGCAAGCTAATGGTCAGTTCGCGGGACTACCATCAGAAGATCCTCATTCTCACCTACGGTCATTTACGGAATTCACAAACTCTTTCCTTATCCCAATGGTCTCGGATGATGCTTTAAGATTAAAATTTTTTCCATTTTCATTAAGGGATAGGCGAGAGCATGGTATAATTCTTTAAAACCAGATTATGTGCTCACTTGGAACCAGATGGCAGAAAAGTTTCTAAAAAAATATTTTCCTCCCACAAGGAATGCTAAGTCCAAAAATGAGATTTGCACTTTTAAACAAATGGACAATGAAGCGGTCCCTGATGCATGGGATAAATACAAGGAGCTTTTGAGAAAATGCCCTCATCATGGCATTCCGTACTGCATACAACTAGAAACCTTTTATGGTGGTTTAAATACCACTGCAAAATCTATGCTAGATGCTACTGCAGACGGAGCATTCACGACTTGTACTTACAATGAGGGGATCGAAATACTTGAAAAGATTTCCAACAACAACGGACAATGGTCTGACCCACGGTCTGTGCCACTTAAAAAGGCCACTGGAGGAACAGAAATAGATGCTGTTACAGCATTAACAACACAACTCACTAAACTAATTTCAAACCTGTCCACCGGACAACAAGTGAGATCGGATGTTATGTCTATGCAATCCAATGCCCAATCAGTACAATGCGTATACTGTAGCGAAAGACACTCGTTCGAAAATTGTCCTGGAAATCCGGAACAAGTTACTTTTGTAAATAAAACTGGACTATTTTCCCAAACATACAACCCCGGATGGAAACAACATCCAAATTTTTCATGGCACAGTCCAGCTTTAAACCCCCCAGCACAAAACTCACAAGGACAGTCTGAATTTCAAAACCAAAGACCGTCAAATTTAATCCAAACTAGGGAAACCGTAACAACCAACAGGGCTACTTTCAAAATAATCAGTATAACTACCAAAACAAGCCAAAGCAGAATGCCGAGTAATCTGTTTCTTTGGAAACAATGATGAAGGGGTTTATGACCCAAACTCAGGCAACCGTAAATAATCTAGAGACAAAGGTAGGACAGATATCTTTAGAAGTAAGAAAAAGGCCTGTTGGAACTCTTCCCGGTGACACTGAAATACCACATAGAGAGGGAAAAGAACATGTTAAGTCAATCACCTTGAGAAGCGGAAAGATTTTGCCTGAGGTTAAGCAAACAATTCCAGAAGTTCCAATCAAAGCAGACACTGAAAACAATCCCACTGCTTTGAACTCTAAAATTCCACTGTCCACTTTAGATGTCACTAGGCCCACAACCGCAAGTGAGCCCATTGCCACCTCAAGTGTCCCCAAAGAGTCAGAACCTGTTTTGGCAAAAAAATCACTACCTATTCAGAAACCCCAAGAGAAAGTTACTATGGATTTGTCAGACACTGGTAGCAGTCCAGTTGCAATTCTTGGCAATCAGACTCAACCAACAGTCAAACCCACCACACCTGCACCTCAGCAAAGCACAGCCACCATACCTGCCCCTCCTTACATTCCTTATCCACAGAGATTAAGGAACCAAAAGGAGCAAAATGAATTTAAAAAGTTCTTAGATGTTTTCAAACAATTGCATATGAACATACCATTAGTTGAAGCTATTGAACAAATGCCAGCATATGCAAAAATTTTAAAAGATATTTTGAGCAAGAAAAAGAAACTGACAGAGTATGAAACTCTGAACATGACTAAAGGATGTAGTGCGTTGATATTTAACAAAATACCCCCTAAGTTGAAGGACCCAGGTAGATTTACTATCCCTTGTTCCATAGGAGGTAAGATGATAGGTAGGGCTTTATGTGATCTTGGTGCTAGTGTAAACTTGATGCCGTTATCAATTTTTCAAACCCTAGGAATAGGTGAAGCAAGACCCACTACTGTCACCCTAACCTTAGCAGACAAATCCATTGCATATCCAAAAGGTAAGATTGAGGATGTCCTAGTCCAAGTAGAGAAATTCATTTTTCCTGCCGATTTTATCATTTTGGATTATGAAGTGGACCATGAGATCTCCATCATTCTAGGCAGACCCTTTTTAGCAACTGGAAGAACTCTGATTGATGTTCAAAAGGGAGAATTAACCATGAGAGTGCATGACCAAACAATAACTTTCAGTGTTTTTGATTCTCTTAAGTACCCAGATGATAGAGAAGAATGTTCTGCCGTAAGTTTGATTGAAACTTTGTGCCAAGAACAAAGTTTGGAGATGATGTTAACAAAGGAAGAATCTGACAGCGAGGAAGAAATTATTGTTGAGAATCTAGAACCGATGCAGGAAGTGGCTGCTTTTGAAACATTAGACCCGAAGGACAGACCTACCCTTGTCCCATCTTTAGAACAAGCACCAGAGCTAGAGTTAAAACAACTTCCCTCTCACTTAAAGTATGCATTTTTAGGAGAATCAGGAAAGTTACCAGTCATTATCTCATCATCACTAGAGAAAGATCAGGAGGAAAAATTAGTCACCATGCTGAAATCTCATACGAAAGCTTTAGGATGGACCACTGCAGATTTGAAGGGCATAATCCCTACAATTTGCCAGCATAAAATCGTTTTAGAGGATAAAACCTTCACTTCAGTTAAACCTCAACGAAGGCTCAATCCTGTGATGAAAGAGGTTGTCAAGAAAGGAATTCTAAAATGGTTAGATGCCAGGATAATCTATCCTATTGCCAGTAGCACTTGTGTCAGCCCAGTACAGTGTGTACCAAAGAATGGGGGAGTTACTGTAGTACCCAATGAGAAGAATGAGCTTATCCCAACTAGGACAATGACGGGTTGGAGGATTTGTATGGACTATAGGAAGCTTAACAAGGCCACCCAAAAAGACCATTTTCCTCTACCATTTATTGACCAAATGTTGGATAGGTTAGCTGGAAAATAATTTTATTGTTTTCTAGATGGATACTCTGGGTACAATCAGATTGCTATAGCCCCTGATGACCAAGAAAAGACAATCTTTACATGTCATATCTAGGGCATCTCATATCTAAAAGAGGCATAGAGGTTGATAAGGCCAAGATCGAGGTGATCGAAAAATTACCTAAACCAACTACTGTAAAGGAAATAAGGAGTTTTCTAGGACATGCAGGTTTTTATAGACGATTCATCAAGGATTTTTCGAAAATTGCAAAACCTCTTTGTTTACTTCTACAAAATGACCAAGTCTTCAATTTTAATGAAGACTGTGCAAAAGCTTTTAAAGTTCTAAAAGAAGCCTTGGTCACAGCACCTGTAGTGGTTACACCGGATTGGACTTTGCCATTTGAGATAATGTGTGATGCCAGTGATTGGGCGGTAGGCGCAGTTTTAGGTCAGAAGAAAGGAAAAAATTTCCACCCTGTCTACTATGCAAGTAGAACCCTAAATGACGCCCGGATCAATTATACCACCACTGAAAAAGAATTATTAGCAGTGGTTTTTGCATTTGAAAAATTCAGATCATATTTAATTGGCAACAAAGTTATTGTTCAAACTGATCACACGACAATTAAATATTTAAATTCAAAAAAGGATGCAAAACCACGGCTAATCAGGTGGGTCTTGCTTTTGCAAGAATTTGATCTTGAAATCATTGACAGGAAGGGCACAAAAAACCAAGTAGCTGACCACCTGTCTAGGCTAGAAGAACAGACCAAACCCGTACCGACTAAAGAGATATGTGAAGTTTTCCTGATGAAAGGATTTTGTCTGTAAAAACCACCCCTTGGTTTGCGTACATTGTGAATTATTTAGCATGTGGTGTCATTCCAAAAGAGGTAAGAAAACACGATAAGAGAAAAGTAATCTTTGACTCAAAGACGTATTTGTGGGATGACCCGTTTCTGTTTAATTTATGTGCAGACCAAATGATTAGGAGATGCGTGCCAAAGGAATAAGCCAGCTCAATTTTGGAACATTGCCACTCAGGACCTTGTGGAGATCATTTTGGAGGAAGAAGGACACCCGCAAAGATATTACAATCGGGATTTTTCTGGCCCAGTGTGCATAACGATGCACAAGATTTTGTCAGATCATGCAATGAATGCCAACGAAGCGGGAACATCTCGCAGCACAACGAAATGCCTTTAAATGGAATTTTAGAAGTAGAATTGTTCGATGTATGGGGCATTGATTTCATGGGCCCCTTTCCTGTCTCTAATAACTGCACTTATATATTGGTAGCGGTTGATTATGTATCAAAATGGGTGGAAGCCACGGCTTGCCACTCTAATGATGCTAAGACTGTTATCAAGTTCCTACATCGAAACATTTTCACCAGATTTGGCACACCTCGTGCCCTAATCAGCGATGAAGGAACTCATTTCATTAACAATCTGTTAGATGAAACCTTGGAAAAGTATAGCATCAAGCATCGGGTAGCAACAGCCTACCATCCTCAAACCAATGGACTTGTTGAGTTGTCCAATAGGGAGATAAAAGGAATTCTGGCCAAAGTAGTAAAACCACACCGAAAGGATTGGGCATCCAAATTGGATGAGGCCTTATGGGCCTACAAAACTTCTTACAAGACCCCTATAGGAATGTCTCCCAACAAGTTGGTTTATGGAAAGGCATGTCATTTACCGTTGGAATTAGAGCACAAGGCATACTGGGCTCTGAAGGAATTAAATATGAACATGGATGAAGCAGGAAGAAAAAGATTCCTGCAGTTGAACGAGCTGGAAGAACATAGGCATCATGCTTATGAAAATGCCAAACTGTCAAAGAAAATACAAAAAAATGGCATGACAAAAGAATTCATCCTAAGGATTTATTTGAAGGCCAGCACGTTCTATTGTTCAATTCTCGATTAAAACTCTTCCCTGGTAAGTTGAATTTCCATTGGACCGGACCATACGCGATTTCCAAGGTCTACCCCTATGGTGTTGTGGATCTGTTGGATCCCGAAAAGGGAAACACTTTCAAGGTCAACGGTCAACGTGTAAAACCTTTCCTTAACTCTGCAGATATAGTGGATCAACCCTTCGGGGTTGTAAATTTTGCCAGTTAAGAAAGGCCAGAACCACCCTTGTACAATTAGATTTAAGTTGCTTCTCTTTTTAAAATAAATAGGTAAGTTTAATCACAAAGAAATTTTCTTTCACCATCATTTAAAATAACTCATTTTTATTTTTCTTAGAATTCTTTAATTAGAATTTTAGAAATACTCAAATAAGTTATTTTATAATCATGAGGAAAGTTAAATTGTTGAAAATTTTCAAATTTCTAATTTCCAAAATGATGTTTAAAATCAGAAATTTTGGACTCTTTAAATTTGCTAAATTGGTGATTAATTTAATTTTTTAGGATGTGATATTAGGTAACATATGGTCCATTAGTTATAGCAAGAAACTGATTTTTGGTAATACCCTATGGATTTAAGCCTTGAGAAATTGTGGCCCAAGAGAGGGACAAAATGGTGGAACCGTACACTAAGGCCCAAAAACCTGCTTGTTGGGTTTGGATAAAGTAGAGCTTGAGTAAGAAATTAATTAAAATAGTACACTATATGTTATTTAACAGCTCAATTATCTGGATAGTGTTGCCAACTCAGAAGTGCATTTAATGAAGTCTGCCCTCTGCCATAATGCAGGTCCTCATGCAGAAGGAAAATGCACCCAAATCTTCCTCTTTGCCGGCGACTGGGTACCTCGTATATCCAAAAAAAGCCATCATACACTGATTGAAACACTATTCATCTCAGACTCTGCCAGAGGAGAGGAAGCTTCTTTTAGATACACCCACTTCTCCCCACTTTTCGCTTACAAAATGAACCCACAGGAGAAGACCACCCCTCGCCGGAAAAGCAGTCGACTCCAAGTCAACGCCAAGCAAGAACCCACCATAACTCTACTATAAATACAAATCCCAGGAGATCCACATGTGAAAAGAAAAAGCCTGTCATTTTTGATCCATCAGCAAGCGAACCTGATTTCTCATTTCTAGACTCTTCATCTTCCACATCGAAAAAACCATCTGAAGAAGAAGCAAAAACCCCCTCTCCTGAAAACCCACTTTTAGATTTCGCCACCATGGTGCTTGATCATTTGGAAGAAACTCCCAAAACCTCACCACCCGGTTCACGAACACCGACTGACGAAACCCTAGGGTTGCCGCTGGTCACTGTCACGATCCGTCCATTTTCAGACGCCGACAATAACAGTCACTCACTGTCAACCCCAAGGTCAACCGCTGTGGTGGATCGACCATCGCACCAACATGCATCAATGGGTCTCGACCTACCAGCGCCGACACCACCAGCGCCGACACCACCAGCGCCGACACCACCAGCGCCGACACCACCGCCGGCAGAATTCGAAATTGAGGAAGCACCTACTGCTGCCTTAACCACCGCTTGCACGATGCAAAGAAGATAGGTTTTTGACCTAAATCAACCACCGATAGATAAAGGTAAAACACCCTTGAATGCTCTTTTAACTCACTCAACTTCGCATTTCGAGTTTGGATCGTCTTCAGGTACAAAACCACCCTTCTTTCGATGTTTGAACTATTACCACCAGATATGAGTCCAAATGAAAAAAAGATTTTTCTAGGGTTGGCAACCAATCCTACTGTGAGACCTAGGCAGAACCCTAGATACCTGAATGCTCCCCCGCTGAAATTTTCCAACACCAACGGTTTCTTGAAACCAATCTTGCACCATAGTGGTCCCTATGGAATGGAAATCAGCAACTGGGCACAAAACCCTCCAACGAACACGGGGTTACATAGAAGAAATGGAAACCTTGTCTATATAAGCCCGGTACAAAATCATCTACCAAGAACACCTGAGCAGATCCAACTTTTGGGTCAGCTAGCACTAATCCCAACGAAAAAGGGGCAATCAAAATCAGTGGTCGCCAGGAAGAAATAAACCGCGTGCAAGGAAAGAAAAAGGAGTAGTAATCTCACAGGTGGGAGGAAGAATACCAGGGGAACCACCAAAGAAGAAGGTGCCCAGAGAGATGACAATGAAAATATCTGAGTTCAGGAAATGGAAGGCCCATCAAGAAGTGGTGCAAAGGCAGGCGGTAGAAAATGGTGAACAAACCCTGTATAATCAAATGTTGGGCAACATTTGTAAACTGCAGAAAGAGGTAACTGAAGATCTCGAGAAGATAACTGAATTGGGAATCCGGTTAGTTGAAAAGGATGATATCATTGCCGGGTTGGAAATGGCTCTTGAATTGGCTATTGGGATAGCTCAAAGAGCACAAGAAGAGAGAGTACAGGAAGAGATGGCGCCGGCAGAAGTAATACAGAATGATGAGGTATAGGAAGATATGGCTTCACAGGAGGAGTTAGGAAATGATGTGATGGATTTTCTGCAGGATTGGTTCGGTGATGAGCCTGCTCCATGGGAGTAGGTCTGGGGTATTTCTAAAACCCAAGTTTATTTATATATATATATATATATATATCCTAGTAGATTTTAACTGTCCCATGTTTGCTGTTTTTAGTTTAGTGTTGTTTTTGCATGCATGAAAGCTTAAACTTGGTAGCTTGGTTGGTGTCAACAAAGTAGGTATAAATTCATACATGTGCTTTGGTGTTTTGATAGTTGTAAGAAAGTAAGTTTTTAGCACAACGGGATCACTTCTGTTTCATTCTTTCTCCAAAAATGATTCCAACTTTGGTCAAAAGCATTTAACCATGGTCCCACTGTTCAGTGCAAGCCTGTATGCACATCTATAAGTTGAGATCTTTGCACACCAACTGTTTTTATACAAAATATGGGCCTGACTTTTCCAATCTTCAACCCTACAGGGTTTTGTCTTTAGGTCAATGAGGACATTGAGGTCTTCAAGTTTGGAGATAAGGAAATTTGTATCTGATGCAACATCACGATACAAATTTTTCAATATATACACAGTCAGACACTCCACTCTCAAAAAAATATGTTTTGCACGAAAATTTTCAAAAAATATTTTAGGTGCATAAACATAAAGACATGCAAGTATACCCACGCAAAGAAGCATAGCTTCACCAATACACGCATGGATCTCATTTTCTAGTTCCAAAAAGATATAAGGTACGCATAAACACACTCAAAGAAGCATAGCTTCACTCACAGATGCATACATATCTTTTAAATGTTCTCTCAAGCATAGTTGCCTCTTCTCACATAAAGATTTAATGGTAGAAAAATCCACCGTTACAACAAAGGACGCACAAGAGTTAAAAACCACCATGAAAAGTTTTGAGATTGGAAGAGAAAGATAACCTTGTTTCGTTACACACACTTGGCTATGTTAAAATTTTTAACTTAAATTTGTGCATTGTGTGGAGGGATGAATACAGGAAGATGATCAAATGATTTTTGGCAAAAATTTTGGTATCTTATGAATGGTTTTCATGAATGGGTAACTCAAATCGTGGAACCAAAGAGTAACCTTGCGTTTTAATTTTTTTTTTTAGACTTATTGCTTGGAGACAAGTAATGGTTTAAGTTTGGAGATGTTTGATACGGGTGGTTTGTTTACCCGTATTTACGTCTTAGTTTCTTTGGTTTTTATCCTTTTTATTAGGATTAGTAATATTATTCTAGTACTTTAATAGTAATTTTAGCAGTTAATAAATTAATATAATAGTCACACAAAATATGAATTATAGGCTAACAAAGTGATCTAATCCAATGCCAATAATCATATCTTGTTGTCTTTGTTTAGGAAAAAGAAAAGATGAAGTTGGGCAAGAGATGGAGTTGCATGGTTGAAGAACAAAAAAAGTCTTTTTGGTTAAATTTGTAAATCTTTTGTAATCCATACTCTATTATTTTGGCCCATGGGAATATTGTTTGTGATGATAGACACTTATTGGTTGGATTCGGCCCGTAAGAAGCCTTAAGCCCACTTTTGTTTTTTTGGCTTAATGATATTCTCACCACTATATATATGGAGCAAAGGGTGGTGTGGAATCATCATGCAAAGGGAGCAAAGATCTAGTTTTTAGCATTTTCCTTTGTTTTTGTCTCATACGCCTCCATCGTCCAGGTGGTAACATTCCACACAAAAACAAAACCCACCATCTTTTGCATATTGTTCAAGTAAGGAAGCAAGAAAATTAATATAGAATTAGTTCCAAAGTGTAATCTTCAATCATCAAGCTTCATCTTGAGTGAAAGGTATTTACTAAGTATTTTACATATGCTTAGTATTTTCCTTACAAATCAAGTGAGTTTAACTGATTAGTAATATATGAAGTATTTTATGTTTCAAAAAGTTTCATCATCTTCTCCATCCCATAGTTTCCTCAAGATCTTCATGATCTTCATGTCTTTAATTTAGTTAATTTTAGTTGTTGCAAACTTGTTGTTCGATCTACTCTCGTTATTTCGTTACCGCATTTTCTTCAAGTTAATTTTATTTATAGCACTTTTTATTTCTTGAACATCAAGATTATTCAAAGTTTTCTTGTCCACATGGGTTTCTCAAGATTGCTAATGGTAAACTTGTCCTAAACATTCCTTCAAGAGCATAACTGATAGACTTGTCCATGTTCACTTTTTCAAGATTGCTGGAAACGAACTTGTCCTAGAATCCTTATTCAAGGGTACCAATGGTAACCTTGTCCTAGTTTTCTTACTCAAAGTCTGTCAACACAAACTTGTCCTCCTTTTACTTTTCTGCATTTTTAAGCTTTCTTTAATTGCTTTTATAATCAATTCTTACTATCTCAAGTTGCGTTCTGTAAATTATATATTTGTCATCTTTATTATTTGTATAAAATACCTTATAAAATCCCATTTTTAATGGAAGGCTAAAACCCTTAAGTTTGGGGTGTAAGTCAATAACTTGAGATTTAACGTTAGTAATAAAGTAAAGAGGTGCATTGAATTCGTAAGAGTAGTTGACCGACTTGTCATAATTGGATCTATAATAATTCGTGCTAATATCCCTAAAGTTAATTGACAACTAACTATTGATACTTAAACGTCTTAACCTTAATGAGGTTATAAAAAGTATTATATTTCTAACACAACAATTACTATTATAAAATATCTTTTTATGAAATTATTAACCAAATCTCAATTTATCCTTACACCCAGACTTGCTTTTTATAATTGTATTTTCTCAGACGTTACCAATCAACCAACCAAATTAGTTAATCAAAAATCCTCTTGTTTTTCACCCTCTGAAATCAGTCTTTATAGAAGCCAAGTTTTTCATCCTTACAAGCTTTAACACCATCTCTTTGGGAACGATAAATCCGGAATTTTGTACCATTATTACTTGTTTTTATACGACAGTATTCCGAGGTGTATACTTGCGCCGAGGTTTATTTTTATGTGATAAAAAGGGATAGCAATATTTGCAGCAAGTATGATGGGATAACTAACGTTCTTTCTAGGACTCCAAGTCAAACAAAATGCCTTGGCATTTTTATAAATCAAGCTAAGTATGTTTCTCACATGCTTAAGAAATATCATCTTCAAAATTCATCACCTATGAAAACTCCTATCTTTACTAGCACGACACTTGGCCCTGATCCTTCTGGGAAATCAATGGATGTTACGCGCTATAGAGGTATGATTGGATCTCTTCTGTATCTGACAGCTAGTAGGCCAGATATTATGTTTGCCACTTGCCTCTACGCTCGTTATCAAGCCAACCCAAAAGAATCTCATTTGACTGCTGTTAAACGAATTTTTAGATACCTTAGGAACTCCTTCACTAGGTCACTGGTATCCTAAATATTCTGGATCTAATCTAATGGCATATACAGATTCTGATCATGCAGGATGTAAGTTGGATAGAAAAAGTACCTCTGGTAGCTGTCAACTTCTTGGGAACAGGCTTATAAGCTGGACATCCAAGAAACAGAACTGTGTTTCAACATCTACAGCCGAAGCTGAATATGTTGCTGCTGCCAGTTGTTGTTCCCGAGTCATTTGAATGAAGACTCAGCTCAGAGACTACGGTTTAGTCTACGATAAAATCCCCATCCTATGTGACTCAGAAAGTGCCATTGCCATCATTGAAAATCCTGTTGAGCACTCCAAAACCAAACACATCGATGTCAGGTTTCATTTTATCAAAGATCATGTAGAGAAGGGCACAATAGAAATGTATTTTGTCTCTACTGATTTTCAACTTGTTGATATTTTCACAAAAGGTCTGGATGAGAAACGCTTTAATTTCTTGGTCAGCAAGTTGGGCATGTTAAATATGTAATTCTCTTTAAATTCTATGCTCTTCATAGGATTAAATATAATTACTTATTTTTTTTGTAGTATATATTTTTTGTTTCGTCCTATTTTTATTCTCTTCGCATAACTCAGAACTGTCCAGAAGTCTCTGGTCACTTTTGATGGTTTAATCCAGCGGCACTCAGAAGCCTCTGGACACCTCTGTTCTTCAACGAATAAATTTTACATTTTTCAACCAAGTGATGACAGAAAGGGAGCATTACTTAAAAAACGAGGGGGAGCAAGATGCAACATTTGAGGGGGAGCACATAGATCAATTTGAGGGGGAGCATATCAAGTCTAACAGCAATTAGCTGTCTTCTGAACCTCTCTTTACTTAAATAGTTTACTTAAATAGTTTTCTTGCCGTCAAGGTTACTAAGAATTTTCATATTCAACTTAAATTATTTCTGAAAAGATGTGTTGGACATTTTTGGTCACAAAATGTTTTCCTTGACCAGATATTTTCTGGCCTGTTGTTCCTCTGAAATTTTCATTTTAATAAGTTCTTTTTACCTAACTCTTGCCTTCAAGGTTACTTAAAATTTTCTTATTTTATTAAAATTTCTTAAGAAGCACATGCCTTTAAATATTAAACTTTCATTTGGTTCAAAAACTGATTTATTCAACCAAATGTCTGATTTTCAAATTAAATTAAAAAGATTTATTAATCTCAAAAATTATTTTATTCAACAAATTACCTGTTGATTACTTAATACTTTTTCTTATTAATTTCTTTTTAATTTTCTTTATGGGATTAATCAACGGTTTAAAGGTAATTAAACCCTTTTAGTGACTCATCCATACCGGTGCTAGTCATCACACACGCAATCAAATTGTCCACGTGTCAATGATCTAGTTATTGCATGACTGCACGTCTGCGCTTACATCAGCATAAACGAACCATTTTTGCCCATCCCCATATTAAAACCCTTTCCATTCCAAAATACACTCGAGTACTCTTTCTCTCTCATATATTTACCTCCCAACTACAGTGCATCGTCTTCTTCCTCACGCTATTACAAGCAATTGCAAACCTGCTCTCTCATCATTTTCCAAAACCCTCAAATTTCATCAATGGTGACTCACTCTGCAAATCTTAATATCCAAGATGAAGAAGGAAGACTAATTGACTCAACAGCTGACAGTGCTCCAGTCATCAAACTGCCATTTAAGGCCAACAATGTTCAGGTTCTTCTAGATCCATACACCTATCTGGCTTATTACAAGGTCATGATAGAGTTCCTTAAAAATCATTCCCTAAACCGAACCCTAACTTTAACTAACCCCAACGTTCCTGAAATCTATGTCCAAGAAGTTTGGCAATCAATATATGTCGCAGATGAAGAAACTCTTCTTGGAAGTTTCGGCCATCCCACAGAACATGAAACAGCTGTGCAGATACCAATCAGAAGGAAAAAATCGCAAGGTATTTTCATTTGCCCCAACCCAATATAAATGTTGACGGTCAAAAAATGCCCAATCCTGACCTTGAACAAAACCCTACCCCTGAAGCCCTGCTCGCCTTCATGAATTTCTTGCGTTATAATGAACCTGTCACAAAATTATCTGAGTTCAAAAGAAAGCATCTACCCCCAATGTGGAATGTACTGGTTTCCATTCTGAACAAGAGCCTAACTTGCAAAATCGGCTCCTTAGACCAGGCAAGCAAGAGCATCCTTACCATCATGTATGGTATGTACCTCAATCGACCACTAGATTATGCGAGTTTGATTTTCCAAGAAATGAAAGCTGCTGTGCATACGAAGGTTACTCACCAGAGCCAAAGAAGAACTCTCCCAGCCCTAATGTTTCCACGATGTTTATCCCTATTCACTTTTCCAGCCATAGGAGCTCTGAAGGCTCCTGTGCTTCAACCGTTTTGCAAGATTGCATCTATGAGCTCCCATAAGCCGACCATCGACAACAATGGGTATTCCTCACCAAGGGCGCTCTCCAGGTACATGCTTAATCTCATACCTACAACCTCTCCTACTCTCATATCCTATAGAAGCTCCCTGGTATCCTCAGAACCAAGAATACCTACCCTAGAGCACTTAGAGCCTAGTTTAGGCAGTAAGGGGTCAAGTGAGCATGAGATTGAAAAGAATATGAGTGAACATCCGAGTGCTTCTACCCATCCTGACCTTTTACTACAAGAGGGTACTAAAGATGTCCATAGAGACACATTTGAGCGAATCTCACCTTCTTCCCAAAGGGCACCCACATTTACTGAGGTAGATGCCAACACATCTACACTCATTGACCAAGGACTACTCAGTCCAATCCACCCAGAAGCTAACAGATCAGAGGACATTCTTCTTTCCTCTGGATCTAGCACTACCGGGGATTCCACCTCTTCTTCTTCATCCTCTCAAAAGGATGATGATAAAAATATAAGAGTTCCATTGCCCCATAACTCGCCCCTACCCACACCACTCGTTGACGTCTCCGTGACCAACGAAGTCTTAGGGCAAGCAGAGGGTACGTTCATACTCTTTGATAGTATACATGCTGACGAAGTCCCATCAGAGGGGTTACAGCCACAGAAAGCACCACCTACCGGGGTCTTTGCCCTTTTTTCGAGGTAAGCACATTGTTTTCAACACCTTATCCTCTTATGATAAGGAACCTGTTGAAGCAATCAGAACAACGGAAGAGGGTTCTAATAACCCTCGAAGACAGGTTGGAAGTCCCTCCACACTCTACATCAATACAGGTGTGAATGAGGGCTTTTCTGAACGTGAGAGACAAGGGGCTCCATGTGTTGGAGATGCATCGGTTACACCTTCTGATTTCGTCACCAATGCAATGTTTATGGCATTTGCTGATAAAATTCAGAGATCTATGGACGATCTAAAACTTTCCCTTGACTCTCAGCAAACCATACTTAATACCGTTCATACAGAACAGTTGGGTCAGTCTCAAGCTCTGGAAGCCATCAAGAAGCTCATCTCATAATGCAGAATCTCAGAAGAATTCTGCTTCTGAACACTTCCATGCTCTGGACGCTGGCATTAAGGCCAATTCTGAGGCTATTTTCCATCTTCCTGAAGAGCTTCCAACTCCAGAAGTCACCATTTCTGTTGTTGAATACGGTTCTTTCGTTGCTGATATCCAGAAGATTATAAAAGCTGTTATTCCTACTGAAGATGCTTCTGCCTCTTCCTCTCTCATAAAGAAATCTGACATGGCGGTTTTCAGAAAGCTATGATTGACATAATCAATGCACTAACTTCGAAGTATGTTTCTAAGACAAATACTAGCACTTCAAACATGGATCAGAAGATCACCTCCTTAGAAACCTTTGTCTCGAAGTTATCCACAATGGTAAGTTATATCTCTGCTGCTTTTGACGAAAATAAGAAAGCAAATGAGGCAAGGGCATGCAAGAAGGCTGAGCTCAAGCGTAAAAAGTCTGAGGATCAGAATCCTGATTCTCAGAAGGGGGAGAACATGGAAATTCTTAAGAGAACCAAAACCGACACTGCTCAGAAAATGGATCAAGACAGAGGTAAAGCTTCTGCTTCTTCACCTTGTGCACCTCCTCCTTCCAAACAAACTCCTTTTCCTAAAGATCCAGAGGTGGCTAAGTTTCTACTCGAAGTTCTTGGAAATACAAGGACACAATCTCAACCTTCAAGTGCAAAAGCTTCAGAATCCAGACCCTCTGCCCCTGCCCCTCAACCAAATGCTAAAGCTAAAAAAGCCAGAGCTTAAGCCGATAGTTCCAGAACTGAGGCTGAACTTAAAGCTAAAGCTGAAGCTGACAGAGCTAAAGCTGAAGCTAATAAAGCCAAGGCTGAAGCTGAAAGATTTAAGGCACAAGCAGAAAAAGACAGAGCAAAAGTTGAAAAGGCAAAAGCTGAAGCTGATGAAGCTAAGGCCGATGCTGAAAGAGCATGGGCAAATCTTGAAAAAGCCAAACGAGAGGAATCATTAAAGTGCAGAGCTACATATGAAGAAAGACAACAGAAGCTGGGAAGACTTGATCTACCTATTCTGGAATAGAAAAATAGGCACATGTATGCTCCTGTTGATCAGAAGATATTCTTGATGCTTCCTAATTTTGCCAATGACTATCAAGTAAGTGATGCTGTCAAAGATAAATTTATGAGTCATAGGCAAGCAAGAAAGGATGCTTAGTTGATTGTACCAATCAAAAAGATCTCTGCTATCAAGCACACTCAATTTGAATAATTAAAGATCTGGTACACAATATATGAGGTAGTCAGAGAAGACAAACAGACTTACTATTTTTGTGACAATGATCTATTGTCCATTAACCCTTCTGATCTTCTATTCCTGGAGAAATTCATGAAGATTCAAATGAACAAGAAAAGGGATAATCAAGATAAGATTGCTTACTTCAGGATCATTGAGTGCATGAAATCTTTTATTAGATACAGAAGAGAGGTAGATTTTCAGACTGGGCTGAACTACAATGTTGACAACCTATGTATCTCTGCTCCAAATGAAGACTTGGAAGGCCTCAATGCTCTGAAAATTGGAAAAGTGCTGACTCAGCCAGAAGAAGAGGTTGTGTTCAAGAGGCCACACAGAAGAAGCTTCTTCAGAATAAAAGAGGCACACAAATATTCTTCAGAGGTCGTATACATTGTCAAATGTTATGCCTCTGTTGAAGTTAATGATCATGGCCAAGAAGAAATAAAGAAGATAGTTAAGAGACTTGATAGTGTCCTAAAGATCAGAGAAATTACAAATCAGATCTCCAAGATTATCTCACAGGTTGCACCCTTCTGATTCAAGATGAGCTGAAAGATCAAACCTTTATAGCCTAAGAAAACAAACGGAACTGAAGTCCAACGAAGTCATCTTTCAACTTTCTGGTATTCATACTTAGGGGGAGATTGTTAGACCTCATTTCCAGAAGAAGTATGAACCAGAAATGTACAAGTGCAGAAGATCAGAAGTCTATCTTCTGATCCCACTCATCACAGAGACGCCCAGAGTTTGGAAGAACAGTTGGACTACAACAGAGGCAACATACGCGCTTCTGATGACGTGGCCTACACATGTTCCGTGTATCTAATCTTGTAACTGAATTTGTTACAAGCTTTTTTTACGTGTCAGTTTGTAATAGGCTAGAATGTTGACTTCTATTCATTGTACTAGTATAAATAGATCCTTTTATGAATGTAATAGTTGTCGATAAAAGATACAATTTGGAGAGCAAATAGAGCATATCATTCATCGTATTGTAATCATCTTCCAGGTTATTAATACGAATTACCATTTGTTCTTCAACAACGTTCTTACTATTAAAACTGCTTTAATTCATAGATCTAATTTGCTTCCGCTTATATTTTCACATTCGATCTATTGATTAACTGATTAGAAAGGGATCTGGGTTCTAATAGACAAGTTTTTTTTTTTAATATCGACAAGTTCTCGAAATTCTTATGTTCAAAATCTTCTTAATTACTTTAGTTTAATTTGTAGTAGTTTTGCTTCTCTTTTGTTGGAAAACTCAGAGTCTCTGATTTCTGCAGCTTTTCTGATTTAAGGGTTCTCAACTACACACTTTAAGCTGTAGTAATTCCTTTTAAAACTACTCGAGTTTAATCTGTAGTACCTTTGCTTCTCTTTTGTTAGAAAACTCAGGGTCTCTGACTTCTTCAGCTTTTTCTGGTTTAAGGGTTCTCAAGTACACACCTTAAACTTTGGCAAACGGAATTTCGAAATCTTCTTCTAAATTCTTTTTGTCGCATCTTACAGACCCGATATAAAAACTTGTCGAATCTTATATACCCGATATAAAATTGTTAGACCTAAGAAGTATGAACCATAAGATGGAAGTATGATATGACGTGGCACACTCTTACCTCATGCGTCTTCGTTTACAACTGAATTCTGTTATACGCTCCTACCTGCTGACGTGTCCGTTTGTAACTGGTTAGATTGTTGACTTTATATTCACTATAATAGTATAAATAGATTAAGTCTTTGAATGTAAAGTTGTCGATTGAAAAACATACTTTTGGAGATCATATTGTGCATCTTATTCCTGTATTTGTAATCGATCTTCAAGGTTATCAATACAATCTCAGTCTGTTCTTCATCACTTATTACTTACTGTTTGTTTGATAATTATTGTTGTTAATTGATTTGAATTGCTTCCGCTTATTCTTTGATTCTCAAATCTCTCAATTAACTATTTAGAAAGGGATCTGGATTCCAACAATTGGTATCAGAGCCATCTAATCAATCTATTGATTATTTGATCTCTTCCATTTGGAGAAATCCCTCTTCTACAGTAATGTATCTTTCAGTTTTATACTACTGTTCATAACTCTACCCTGTTCTACGAGAATTTGTTAATCTCATAACAATTTTCTCCAAAATAGTGGTAATTGTGGTTAATTTTGAAGGATATCGACCTGTTTTTCGATTCAATTGGAATTTAATTGTTCTAAATTTCATATAATCGTCAAAAAAAAATTCTCCCATCTCGTTTCTCTGTTCTCTGTCACAAATGGCAAATTCAAATATGAATGTTGTTTACACCTCCGGTTCTCTGACCAAACCTCATACTCTCATTCGTGGTGAATATCCACAATGGAAAATTCGAATGATAAATTTCTATGAAGGATTGGATACAAAACTCTACCCTGTTGTCCAAAATGGCCCCTTCGTACCACTGACTACAATTTCACGAATTCCCGCTACTACTAATACTGATGAAGTCCCATCTCAAAAAGTTTCAAAGCTGAAGGGAAACTGGTCTGATGAGGAAAAGGCCAAAGAAGAACTAGCCAAAAAAGCCAAAACTCTTCTTATCATGGCTATTCCAAATGAGATTTTTCAATCTCTGGATTCCTGTGATACTGCCAAAGAATTATGGGATCAATTAGAAAATCTTCTGGAAGGTGGTGCTAAAATGAAGAAAAACAGAAGAGCTCGAAGCTGCGAACGAGTATAACGACTTTTCCAAGCCAATCCTGAAGAGTCTCTAGACCAGGCCTATCATAGATTTAATTCTTTAATAAATCTATGTAAAAGATGTGATATTATTCGATCACAAGAAGATAACAACGTCCTATTTCTTAAACGATTGAATTCAGAGTGGTCAAATCTCTCTATGTCCCTTCAAGTAAATCAAGATCTTGAGCAATGGACTTTGCATGATGTTTTTGGTACTTTGCAAGCCCATGAGAAAGAGGTTGTTCAGAAAAAAACAACTATAGGTGGACCTCTAGCTTTGATCTCTGAATCTAGGGGAACGACCAGAAGAAGAAGTGAACATCAGAGAGGAAAAAGCAAGGCCTTCATATCAAAGGCTATTCCAGATAGTGATTCTGACTCTGATGATGAAATCAAAGCCTTTGCTGATTCTTTGGCTCTTATTACCAAACAATTCACTAATAGGTTTGGGAATAGATCATTTCATGGAAACAGAAGATCTGATCGATCTACTACTTATTCTCCCAAACAAGAGATTCAGAGAACTGAGAAATCTGACGTTGAGAAGAAAAAAAATGAGATGAAGAAGAAAGATGTGTGCTACAGATGTGGCAAGCCCGGACATTACTCTAACGATTCCAGAGGAAATCTAGATAAAGACAAGCCGTACTACAAAAACAAATACAAGTACAATGTCACTGAAAGAGCTTATTATGCTGAGAAAGAAAACTGGCTAGGAGATGAGTCTAGCGGTGATGAGGCCATGTTTTGTGGGATGGCAAAGACAAATGAGTCAGAAGATCAACCTTCTGAATCACCGGTTAGTACTTTCTCTGAATCATCCGAACTTGAAAACACAATTGTGCTTTTATCAAACAATTTTGAAGAACTAAAACAAAAGCTTACAATTGAAAAGAAATTACGAAAAGGCATTGAAAAAATCTTTCTACAACACAAAGAGAAAGAGATATTTATAAAAGGGAGATGGATATTTTAACTGAAGAAAAACTGGAACTACGCACTGAAAAAGAAAAGATTTCCATGACTCTAAAATTTACTGAAGTTAAGATTAAAAAGTAGAACTTAAATTTTAAGAAACTTTTGGAAGAAAAAGATAAGGAGATTCGATATAAAGAAACGGACAGACTAAATTCTGTAGCACTTAAAAATTATTTTCAAAAAGAGAGAGAATTTTTACATGTCGAACTTCAAAACAAAAGGCTACAAATCAAAACATATTTGGATGCCCAAAAAGTTCACGACAAAATTAATACACAAGTAGGAAGATCTAGACATGGTTTTGAGGATTTAGATCCCTACACGTGTGAGAAAAGGTCTACCTTAGATTCTGTCTTTTGTATGGGACAAGAACAGAAGCCAGTGTTTCCAACTTTATATGAAAAATCAATCTTCAAACGATCAAAATATAAAAATGGTCATCATCAACGAAAACTCAAGTTCAAAAATACTATATATTCATCTGGAAAAACGAACGTTGATCTGAATAAAATTCAGAAGAAGGATGATATTTTCAAATTTGGTTTAAATGGTCATATAACTTTGAATCCAGAAGCTGATGCTTTTATTCCTACACAAGTAGAAGAAGAGTTACGACTTAGTTTTGAAAATGATATTCTCTCAACCCTGG
Source organism: Silybum marianum (assembly GCA_036898165.1). Lineage (NCBI taxonomy): Eukaryota > Viridiplantae > Streptophyta > Magnoliopsida > Asterales > Asteraceae > Silybum > Silybum marianum. Next base: position 11,858,842 of record CM072538.1, on the reverse strand, counting down.
ATAAATGTTTCAAACTTGAACATGAAAATGTTTTGCAAAGTTCTTTAAAGAAAAATCCAGAGATATTTCCTTGTTCTTTAATAGACTTACATCTTTCTGAATCTCAAGATAATTTGGAAGTAATCACATATCCTTGGGAGACTGATGATCAAAGTGAAGATTTCTTTGACAATTCTGAAAAATACTTTTGTAATTTAGAAAATCAATCTCCACCTATTTACAGTAAGTCTCCATAGGTTATCAAAAATAAAGATGCCCCTTTCTTATATACCAATGAATCTTTGGAAATCAGAGCCTCTGATAAAAATGTTGAAAAACATTTTAGTGGCATACCGATACTCTCTGCTTCATCAAAAGGATAGAGAAAATCTGTATATATTCATCCAGACTTCATAGGGATGTGTATTAAAGCCAAATCTTGTCTTGAACATGAGAAAGAAGAAAATCTCAAAAATGGTTTGAAAAATAAGTAGTCTCCAAAACCCAATCTTCCAAAGTTTACTTATGTTCAAAAGGGAAAATGGACATCTAATATCTTTGCTCCTGTTTCAGTAACTTCGAAAGCTCCTAAGAAGGTAAATCAGAGGAAGCCTCCGCTGAAGAACATTTCAGATTCTGAAAATAAGTCTAGTCTAGATAGGAAGTTCTATAGAACTACTGATACTAGAAAAGACAATATTAAAAAAAATTGTAGTTCTCATTATCTTAATGAAAATTCAATGAAATCTTTTCTGTCTCAGAATTATGAATGTTTTTCTATGTTCTTGAAATTAAAACAATTTTTTCTTGAGGACCTCTGATCAGTCAAATGCTAATTTCTCATACTGCAAAAATAAACAAAAGAAAAACAATAATATTAAAACTGCAAAGAAGAATCCTCAACCCCCTGCTAAATCAAATCAAGAGCAAGTTAAAAGAATTGACAAACCCAAAACTAACATTAATGGACCCATAATGCGATGGGTACCTAAAAAACTCTGATTGATTGCAGAAGCAGCGTGCGCATATCTGGTATCTTGACTCTGGATGCTCGAGGCACATGACTGGAATGAAAAACTTACTCTCCCAATTCAAAGACAAAAGTGGTGAAGCTGTGACGTTTGGAGATAATGGTAAGGGTCAAATAAAGGGCTACGGTACTTTACAAGAAGGTAATATTACCTTATCTAAAGTAGCTCATGTTTCTGGATTGAAACATAACTTGCTAAGTGTAAGTCAACTTTGTGATTCTAAAATCGTTGTGGTATTTGATGAAAAACATTGTTACCTATTTTCTAAGGCAGGTGAGGAACTCTGGAGAGCTGACAGAACAGGTAATCTATATATGATGAATTTCACATCCAAGGATGGTAAGGAAACTCTCTGTCTTATCTCCAAAAAGAGTGAAGTTGCATGGTTATGGCATCATAAAATGTCTCACTTAAACTTTGACTCTCTTGAAATGTTTGTCAAACAAAAGTTAGTAACTGGTCTTCCAGAAGTTCACTTTCAAAAAGATCATCTCTGTCTTGCATGTGAAATGGGCAAAATTAAACGAGCTTCTCATAAAACAAAGACATTCTTGTACTCGACCTCTGCAATTGTTACATGTTGATCTCTGTGGTCCCATTGCAATTCAGAGTCTCTCTGGTAAAAAGTATATTCTGGTACTTATTGATGAATTTTCCAGGTATACTTGGCTCGCATTTGTAAGACAAAAGTCAGAGGTGCCTATCGTTTTACAGAATATGATGACCAGAATCCAAGTTCTTCTACATCAGAAGATTTAATAACTCAGAAGCGACAATGCTACCGAATTCAAGAATGCCAAGCTTGAGGCATACTTTGTTGAAAATGGAATCACACAAAATTTCTCTACTGTACGCACTCCTCAACAGAATGGTGTAGTTGAACGTCGCAATCGCACCCTGGTAGAAGCAGCCAGAACGATGCTTGTAACTTCTGGTCTTCCCATTCATTTCTGGGTAGAAGCCGTAGTCACTACTTATTTCACTCAAAATCGTTCCATAAATGTCAAGAGGCATCTCAAAACCTCTTATGAGCTTATCAACAAACGAAAACCCTCTTAGGATATTCTTTAAACTCTAGAGCCAAACTTGGTAAATTTGATCCAAAGTCAGATGAAGCTAAATTCTTAGGATATTCTTTAAACTCTAGAGCCTATCGAGTTTTTAACTTACGTACTAAGACTGTTATGGAAAGCGTTAACATTGATTTTGATGATCAGACCCAACTAACTTCTGAGTATTCTACTTCAGAACTTAAACTTAATACAGTGACTTCTGATTATCTTTCAGGCTCCAGAGATTCCGAGATCGATGCCATTTTTCAAGATTTTCTGGGCGAAAAAATATTTTCAGAACAAATACCTCGTACCCCATCCTTAAGAATTCCTGAAGTTCTTCACACCTCTGGAATAACTCTATCTAGTCCTAATGTTTCCGCAGCAAGTTCCCCTGTCATCTCTGCTCCAATTTCATCACATGCCAGTCTAGAAGTTACTCTAGTATCTTCATCTGAAGCTACTTCTGTATCTTCATCTGAGGGGGAAATTTTAGGCACTAATGATTCAGATTCAACAATTCCAGATGAGGTTATTCAATCTTCTGAAACAGAAACAGAAGTTCTGGCTCAACACGTACCACAAACAAGGATGACAAAATGGACTAAATCACACACTCCAGATCTTATCATTGGTAGTCCATCTGAGGGTATTGAAACAAGATCAGCTACTGCTAATGAAGCATTTTATGTCAACTTTCTTAGCATGATCGAACCAAAGCATGTTCATGAAGCCTTGATAGAACCAAGTTGTGGAACTTAGTACCTTTACCAAAAGGAAAAATTGCTATTGGTACTAAGTGGGTATTCAGAAATAAGAAAGATGAAGACGGAATAGTGATCAGAAATAAGGGTCGTCTGGTGACTAAGGGATATTGTCAAGAAGAAGGCATTGACTATGACGAAACATTTTCCCCTGTTGCAAGACTTGAAGCAATAAGACTATTTCTGGCTTTCTCTGCATACAAAAATTTTAAAGTATATCAAATGGATGTTAAATGTGCATTTCTGAATGGTTATCTCAAAGAAGAGGTGTACGTTGAACAACCTGCTGGTTTTAAAGATACAAGACATCCAGAATACGTCATTCTTCTCGACAAAGCTTTATATGGTTTAAAACAAGCACCCAGAGCCTGGTATGAACGCTTATCCAAATTTCTGATCAGCAAAGGTTATCAGAAAGGTAAGATTGATACCAAACTGTTCATCAAAAGAGGCAAAGGTATGTTAACTATTGTTCAAATTTATGTGGATGACATAATATTTGGCTCTACTCATCAAACTGAAGTAGATTTGTTTTCTGCATTGATGGAAAAGGAATTTGAAATGAGTATGATGGGAGAAGTAACATTCTTTCTCGGACTCCAGGTTAAACAAAATACCGATGGTATATTTATTAACCAAGCCAAGTATGTTTCTGACATGTTAAATAAATTTCATTTTCAAAATTCATCACCTATGAAAACACGTATCTCTCCTAGTATGAAGCTAGGTCCTGATTCTTCTGGGAAACCAGTGGATGTCACGGGCTACAGAGGTATGATAGGTTCTCTTCTGTATTTAACTGCTAGTAGGCCTGATATTTTGTTTGCCACCTGTCTTTGTGCTCGATATCAAGCCAATCCAAAAAAATCCCATTTGGCCGCTGTCAAAAGAATTTTTAGATACTTAAAGGGAACTCCTTCATTGGGTCTCTGGTATCCTAAAAGTTTCGGGATTGATTTAATGGCATATACAGATTCTGATCATGCAGGATGTAAGCTGGACAGAAAAAGTACCTCTGGTAGCTGTCAACTTTTGGGAATTAGACTTATCAGCTGGACATCCAAGAAACAAAATTGTGTCTCAACATCTACTGCAGAGGCTGAATATGTTGCTGCTGCTAGTTGCTGTTCACAAGTTATTTGGATGAAGACTCAACTCATAGATTATGGACTGATATATGATAAGATTCCCATCCTATGTGATTCAAAGAGTGCCATTGCCATTACTGAAAACCCAGTTCAGCACTCCAAAACAAAGTATATTGATGTCAGGTATCATTTTATCAAAGATCACGTAGAGAAGGGCACAATAGAAATGTATTTTGCCTCTACTGATTACCAACAAAAGCTCTGGATAAGAAACGTTTTAATATTTTAATCAGCAAGTTGGGGATGATAAATATGTAAATCTAATTTTTCATTATCTCAGAGCTGATCAGAGACCTCTGATCGCTTCTGATAGTTTTATCCAGAAGCATTCAGAAGTCTCTGACCATCTATGTTTCTTGAGCTTTTTATTCCTTTATATCCAAGTGACAACAGAAAGGAAGCATTTCTTGAAAAGCAAAGGGGGAGAATGATACAACTTCTGAGGGGGAGCTCCGAGCTTGAAAAGCATTTCTTATTATTTTTTAATTTCTTAGGAAACATCTGTCAATAAATATCAAACTTTCATTTGGATCAAAACTGTTTGATTTCTCCAAATGTCTGATTTTAAATTCATTAAAAAGATTTAATCTCAAAAATTGGTTTAATCAATTAAAATGATTATTTTTCTTGATTCAATACTAATTTTTCTTATTAACTTCTTTTTAATTTTTTTGGGGATAATCAAACGGTTTAACTTAGATAAACCCTTCAGTGACTCATCAAACCTATGCTAAGTTATCATTTACACGATTTTCTGCTTTACACGTGTCTTTCATCATGTGACTGCATGACTACACGCCTGCGTGATTACATCAGCATAACTGAATCGTTTTTCCTTTTCCCCAAATTAAAAAAACCCTTCTCATTCCATATTACACCCAAAATTTCTCTCATATATAAACCCCAAATACAGTACTTCATCTTCTTCCTCGCAATTTCTATAGTAATTGCTATCCTGCTTTCAAATTCTCTCAAGTATTCCTAATCATCCATCAATGGCTTCCAGACTTGGTCTTACAAATCTCAATGATGACGAAGGTCGTCTTGTTGACTCCACGGCGGATAGTGCTCCAATTGTCAAACTGCCTTTGAAGGCAAACAATGTGCAGGTTCTCCTCGATCCCATCACATATCTGACCGACTTCAGAATCCTGGTTGAATTTCTTCAACAACATCAAATAAACCATGCCCTAACCTTGGCCAATCCAAATGTTCCTGATTTGTATGTCCAAGAGGTATGGCAGTCTATTTACATCGCAGATGACGATACACTGCGTGGAAATTTCAGTCATCCCAATGAACCTAAGAATGCTGTGGAAATACCCATCACTAAGAAGAAGATCGCTAGGTATTTTCATTTGCCTACTCCTACAATTGAAGTTGATGGTGGAATTGTGCCAAACCCTGCCCTAGACCAAAATCCAACATCTAAAGCCCTTCTCTCCTTTATTCATTTCTTGGGGTATAATGAGAATTTATCCAAGCTCTCTGAATTTAAACGCCAGAAACTGCCCCCAATGTGGAACACGCTTATCTCCATCCTCAACAAAAGTCTTACATGCAAGATTGGATCCCTAGACCAAGCCAACAGAAACATCCTTAATTACAATAATGTATGGAATGTACTTTAACCGACCCCTGGACTATGCCAGCCTCATCTTTCAAGAGATAAAAGCAGCTGTTAACACTAAGATATGCTTCCAAAATCAAGGAAAACCCCTTCCTGCCCTGATGTTTCCCAGGTTTCTGTCCCTGTTCACCTACCCAGCGATCGGTGCTCTTAAAGCTCCTCTGCTTCAACCATTTTGCAAGATAGCATCCATGAGCTCCCATAAACTAACTATCGAAGTCAACAGTTACTCATCTCCAAGGGAACTCTCCAGGTATATGCTCGACCTTATTCCTTCCTCCTCTCTCTATCTCTTATCTTATAAACGCTCTATGGTATTCTCAGAACAGAGAATACCTACCCCAGAGCACTTAGAGCCAAATGTAGGAAGTGAGGGGTCACGTGAGGCTGAGTTTGAAAAGAATCAGAGTGCACAACCGAGTGTTTCTACCCATGCTGACCTCTTAATGCAAGAGGGTACTGAAGATGTCCATAGAGACACATATGAGCGCAACAGAGTTCATTCGCCCTAGAACTCGCCACAATCCACACCAAATGTTGTTGTCTTTGTGACCAACAATGTCATAGGAACCTCAAAAGTTAAGTCCATATCTTCTGATAGTTTAGAAGCTGAGGAAATCCCATCAGAGGGGTTACAGCAACAAGACGCACCACTTACCGGAGTGTTTACACTTCATCAAGGTAAACACATTGTCTTCAGCACCTCATCCTCTGATGATGAGGACTCTGTTGAGACAAACAGAACAATCGAAGAGGTGCCTGTTAATAATAGCCCTCTAAAACAGGTTGGAAGTCCCTCCACACTCAACGTCAACACAGGTGTGAAAGAGGGCCTCTCTAAACGCGAGAGTAAAGGGGCTCCATGTGTTGGAGATACACCGGTTACACATTCTGAGTTGGTCACCAATGCAGCGTTTCAGGCATTTGGTGATAAATTTCAGAGATCTATGGAAGATCTAAAACTATCCCTGGATTCTCACAATGCCATTTTTCTTGCCATCCAAAATGAACAAACTCAGCATACTCGAACTCTGGAGGCACTCAGAGAGCTTATCTCTATAAATGCAGAAGCTCAACGATCACAAGCTTCTGATCATTTTACTTCTCTGCACAAAGGCATCCAGGCCAACTCTGACGCTATCTTCTTTATTCCTGATGAAATTCCAACTCCAGAGGTCAACATCTCTGTTGACGAATATGGCTCCTTAGTGGCAGATCTTCAGAAAATTATTAGGGCTGTACAACCCTCTGAAGACACTTCTGGATCATCCCTGGTGAAAAAGTATGACATGGCTATCTTTCAGAAAGCCTTGCTCGACAGAATTAATACTCTCACTTCCAAATATGTCTCAAAAACCACTGCCAGCACTTCAAATGTGGATCAGAAGCTCACTTCTCTCGAGTCCTCCATTTCTCAATTATCTTCAATGGTGAGCTCTCTCTCTGCTACATTTGCTGCTAAACAGAAGGCTAAGGAAGAGAGGGCATGCAAAAAGTCTGAACTCAAAAGAAAAAGATCTGAGGATCAGGATACTGATTCTCAGAAAGGGGAGAAAATGCCAGAAACCAAGAAGGCTAAGACTGCTATGGGCACTGATACTTCTTCTCAAGATAAAGGAAAAGCTTCTGCCTCATCTCCATCTGCACCTCCATCTTCAAAACAAACACCTCTAACTCCAAGACATCTGGCCACACATTCCGGCACTCTTCCTAAGGATCCAGAAATGGCCCAATTTCTTTTAGATGTCATTGGCAATAACAGAAGTGTTCCCTACCCTCCAGATGTTGAAGCAGAACTTCTCAAAGCTAAGATTGTCAAGGCTAAAGTTGAAGCTTCAAAAGCTAAAGTTGAAGCCTTAAATAAAAGAAGAGAAGAAGAAAGAATAGAAGTTGAACTCCATGCAAGAACTGCAGATGAAAGGGCCTTTGTAGAAAAAGCAAGAGCACAAGCAGAAATGGAAAAGGAAAAAGCTGAAAAAGCAACTGCTGAAGTATCATCAAGTCGAGTAGCTGAAAATAGAGAAAAACTGCAGAGACATGGAAAAATTGATCTTCCAATTCTGGAAGTAACAAAAAGATACATGTATGCTCCTACAGATCAAAAGATCTATCTTATGCTGCCTAACTTCTCAAATGGCTACAATGTTAGTGATGCTGAAAAGGATAAATTCATGAGTCACAGGTAAGCCAGAAAGGATGTCTACACAATAGTGCCAATTAAGAGAATTTCTGCCATCAAGCATACTCCATTTGAACAGACAGAGATTTGGTATACCATATATGAAGTAATTAGAGAAGACAATAAGACTTATTACTTCTGCGATAATGACTTACTGTCCATCTTTCCTTCTGATCTCATCTTTCATGAAAATTCATGAAGATTCAGATGACCAAAAGAAGTGATAACCAAGATCAAGTTTCCTAGTCTTGGATCATTCAATGCATGAAGTCCCTCATCAGATACAAGAGACAAGTAGATTTTCAAATTGGGATCAATTACAATGTTGATAATCTTGCAATCTCTGCTCCTAGTGAAGACTTAGAAGTATCAATTCTCTAAAAATCGGCAAAGTATTGATTAAACTAGAAGAAGGGGTCATCTTCAAAAGGCCAGATAGAAGGAGTTTCTTCAGGATCAAAGAAGCGCACAAGTATTCATCAGAAGTTGTATACATTGCAAAATGTTACATCTCTGTTGATATAAACAACTATAATCCTAAAGTAACCGAGAGGATGGTAAAAAGACTTGATGGTCTCTTAAAGCTCAGACGAATCATTGACAGAATCTCAAAGATCATTTCAACAGTTGATCCACTCTAAGATAGACAAAACAAGGATCATATTCCACAACTCTGGTTTCATACTTAGGGGGAGATTGTTAGACCTAAGAAGTATGAACCATAAGATGGAAGTATGATATAACGTGGCACACTCTTACCTCATGCGTCTCCGTTTACAACTGAATTCTGTTATATGCTCCTACCTGCTGACGTGTCAGTTTGTAACTGGTTAGATTGTTGACTTTATATTCACTATAATAGTATAAATAGATTAAGTCTTTGAATGTAAAGTTGTCGATTGAAAAACATACTTTTGGAGATCATATTGTGCATCTTATTCCTGTATTTGTAATCGATCTTCAAGGTTATCAATACAATCTCAGTCTATTCTTCATCACTTATTACTTACTGTTTGTTTGATAATTACTGTTGTTAATTGATTTGAATTGCTTCCCCTTATACTTTAATTCTCAAATCTTTCAATTAACTATTTAGAAAGGGATCTGGGTTCCAACAAAAATATTGTCAATTCCTTTCTACCCGATATAAAAACTTAATGATCGCCTTTTACCCGATAAGTTTTATAGATGAGTTAATTTAACTCGATGTAAAACCTTACAGCACCTTTTACCCGATAAGTTTTATAGAATTCTTTCAAAACTCATTGATCAAGATCACTCTGTCAAGTACGATGACCACTCGCGAAGCCATGGCCGTTGGTTCAAACACCAAGCCACCAATTCTCTTCCTAGGAGAATACTCACAATGGAAAGAACGATTTCTAGACTTCATTGATAGACATGACCTTCGTGAAGAAATCATGCATTCTATCAATGTCGGACCACCACCAATTATATATCAAGACAAACTAGCCATGCCAAACAATGTCCCTCCAATGCCCGCAACAAAAGAAATTAAGCCACGATCCAAATATACTCCTGAATATGAAAAGGTAGCCAAAGGAGATCAACTTGCCCGGTCATACCTTCTCATGAGCATCCCAAATGATATCTACATGAGCATTGACAGCCATTGTAGAACGGCTAAAGGAATGTAGGCACAAATTGAAAAGATCATGCTTGGAACAAAGATCGGGACTCAAATGAAAATCACAAATTGCATCTTGCAATATGAGGAATTTAAGGCCAAGGAAGGTGAAAGTCTGACGAACACTTATGAACGATTTGTTCACCTGCTGAATGAACTAAGCAAGAATGATATCCGAAAGACAAAAATAAAAAACAATGTGAAGTTTATTAGTAATCTTCATCCTGAATGGCGACGATTTGCTAATCAAATTAAACATAGCAAATTCCTTGCTGAGCTCGATCTTCATGAAGTGTTCGAAACTTTGCAACAAGACAAAGATGAGGTCCTCGAAATGATGGGAGCCAACAAACTGAAGAAATCTTTCGACCCAATTTCTCTCATTGCCAAAGAAGAAATCAACGGAAATAGATGACGAAGAATTCGATGATCCCGATATCGCCCAACTTCACAACGGTTGGCGTTTCTCACTCAATCCTTCCAACGTAAATTCTCTCGTCGATCCAATCCCAACCAACAACGTTATGCTTCGGGACCAAAGAACTTCGAACGTAAAGCAATGTTTGAGCAAAAGCCAAGAAACGAAGAAACCCGTCCAACAGGCAAACCGGAAGATAAATTCAAAGGAGAAAAGAGCTTGTGCTACAATTGTGGCAAGACTGGTCACTATGCTCGTGAGTGCAAGAAGCCAGTTGTTAAAGATGTCAATTACTTCACCTACGAATTAATGCTTGCCAAACAAGAAGAGTCCGACAAAGTTCTTATGGCGGAAGATGAACATCATCATGATGACCACGAACCCGATGAAGAAATACAAGCCCACTTCAGTCTTATGGCTTATTCTGACCCCTCCAGTGACGATTCTTCTCACTCTTCCGACTACACACCCGAGGTAAGTCATTCTGACTATAACAATGTTGTTGCTCAACTGAATGATTTAATGATTCAATTACATGAATTACAATCTAAATTGAAAACCAAAAAACTCTTGGTTTCCAAATTAGAAACACATCTTGAAAATAATCATAATCAACTAGTAATTGCAACTTCCGAAATTGCCAATCTTAAAAGTGATGTCCTAAAACTACAAGCGGAAAAAGATATTTTGCAAAATGAGAATTAAGCTCTAAAACTTCAAAATTCGGATCTTACAACTCAACTTGATAAATCCGAACATGAGGCTAACGATTTTTATTCAAAATTTGAATTTGCCACTATTCAAAGAAATGATCTATTAGACAAACTCAAAAACATGGAACTCAAACTTTATAAATTAGGTCAAACTGAACAAACGATTCATTTAAACGCCCCAAAGGAGTTATGTACAAAAGCAGGCCTCGGTTTTAAAAACCCTAAATTTTTAGCAAAGGCCTTATATAATACTCCAACTCTTTATAAATTCGAATATCTCGACCTTGGGCCAGATTATAAAATTTAGTTTATGAAATCACCTATTAAAGTCGAGAGACGGGAAGACTGGAATAGGAAGAACAAGAGAATTCATCAAATACCTTTTTGTTATCCAACTATCATAGAAATGGAATATTCGAAAGGATCTCTACCAAACAATTATTTTCCTTCCTATACTGATGAAGAACTTCACACGGAACCACCAAATTTTAAACCTTATATTCCCACCTTGTTTTTAGAAAAGAAAATTATTCAACTAGAAAAAGTTTTAGAATCCAAACGTTCTTCATCGGAAAAGAAAAAAGAGGTATTAATCACAAAAATCCAAACCTTGGAAAACAAATCTTTACAATCCCAAAAACCCGATATTGAAACAAGTTCAAATATTTTTTCTTGTAAAGCTTTTGTTAGTACATATTTGGATGATTGGGAGGAATACTATAAATTGGATCCTGACTATTGTCCTCCTAAACACAAATATATCCCCTCTCCCGATGAAGTAGATGAGATAGCTGAAGAGTTGGATAATCTTCAAAACATAAACCTTTCTCAACATAACTCTGCTAATTCAATTGATAATTTTGACTTTAATCCGATTCTTCCAAGTCACGAGACATGTTTAAATAAAGGCAAAAGTCCCATTGAAACGGTTTCTATTTCTAATGTTGAAAATGAATGTTCTACAAGTACTTCGATACCTTCCTCATCTCAACAAAAAGAACAAACCACTTTTACTGGGAAGACTAATCTCATTCGAAAACTGATACTCGTTCATTTCATGTTTCAGCTCTTCACCCTCTAAAGAATACTCAAGTTTGGATTGCAAAAGGCACAAATCAAGCAAAGTCATCATTCCGCAATAAGAGACACAATTTTAATTTTTCAAATTCTAGGAACACAAATGATAGTTTTCAATTTCCTGTTACTATTCATTCTGTTCGACATTTAATTCAGTTTTTAAGAAATAAAGTTTGTTGCTCAAATTGCGGTGTGAATGACTTTGTGCGGTTAAATTTTATTGTTATGATTATTATCCTGATATGCAAAATTCATACGGTTATCATCAAGTCAATACTTTTCCATCTTACCCTGTTTATAGATGGGTTCCCAAAAGGCCCTTGATTACAGCACCTAAGTCCCACTTCATATGGGTTCCAAAGGTTGCTAAGTCATCTTACCCCAAGGGACCCATTTACAAATGGGTACCTAAATCTGCCTGATTTTTTCAGGAACGTCATGTGTGGTATTTAGATTTTGGGTCCTCCAAACACATGACGGGTAAAAAGGAGCTTCTTGCCAATTACATTGAACAACATGGCGGCACTGTACGCTTCAGGAACAATCACTTTTCACCAATTAGAGGATACGGAGAACTCATTCACAACAATCTTACTATCTCCAAAGTATCGTATGTAAAAGGCCGTGGTCATAATCTACTCAGCATTGGTCTATTCTATGACAAAGAACTTGCAGTGAATTTTCGTACCAAAAAATGTTGCGTTAGAACGTATGAAGGAAACAAATTTTAGCTGGTTCTCGACAATCAAATCTTTAAACAATTGATCTTTCAAAAATTGACGTTCCACCTGATGTTTGTCTTGTTTCCCATGTCTCAACTGAAAAATGTTGGATGTGGCATCGCCGACTTTCTCATTTAAACTTCAAGACTATCAGTCGACTTGCTAAAGGAGGTTTGGTTACCGGCTTACTAGATCTCAAATTTGAGAAAACTCACTTATGTGGCGCTTGCAAGATGGGAAAAATGAAGAAAGTCCCTCACAAACCCAAATTGGAACAGAACACGACTCATCCCCTTCAGCTTATACATATGGATCTGTGCGGTCCCATGCGAACTCAAAGCATTCACGGCAAGAAATACGTTCTTGTTATATTGGATGATTACTCTCGATATACATGGGTCCGGTTTCTTCACTCTAAAGACGAAATACATATTGGATATGTTACATAAATATAATATGACGACCTGTACGCCGATTGGTACTCCCATGTCTCCCGGTTCTAGGCTACACGTTGATCCCTGGGTAAAGCGGTAGATTCTAAAACCTATCGGGGAATGGTCGTTTCCTTAATGTATCTAACGGCTAGTCGCCCGGACATAATGTTTGCCACATGCCTTTGCGCTAGATATCAAGCTTCTCCCAAGGAATCTCATCTTAGTGCCATCAAACGTATTTTTCGTTATTTAAAAGGTACTACTGATCTTGGCCTATGGTATCCTAAGGATACGGGTTTCGAGCTAACTACTTTTTCAGATTCGGATCACGCCGGATGCATGCTTGATCGTAAAAGCACGACGGGTCACATTCAATTCTTGGGAGATAAACTAGTCAGCTGGTCTTCAAAGAAACAAACGTGCGTCTCCACTTCCACCGCGGAAGACGAATACATTGCTGCTGCAAGCTGCTGCTCACAAGTCATCTGGATGCGCATGCAACTTAAGAACTACAGATTCTGGTTTGACAAAATTCCCATCTATTGTGATTCCAAAAGCGCGATCGCCATCTCAAGCAATCCATGTCCAACACACAAAGACAAAACACATCGATGTCAGGTATCATTTTATTAAAGACCATGTCGAAAGAGATACGATTGAATTATATTTTGTTAATACAGAACTTCATCTTGCCGACTTGTTCACAAAAGCATTGGATGAAAAATGCTTCCAATTCCTAGTGTCCAAGTTGGGCATGCGAAATCTCAAAACCTGAATCACAATCAGTCTTCTCAAAATACACAAAACACCCATTCAAGTATCAATGCACATTCACCTTTTAAAATGAATCTTCATTATTCTTGAATTCTCGTTTGGCCAGTTCAAACGGATATGACGCTAAGTGCACCTCGCTTGGCCAGTTCAAACAGATGTATCTTCTTCAACTATATTTCACTATATTTTCCCTGATCAACCGGTGTCTTACAGGAAAGCATACAGGAATGGATCGGGCTAGCACGACCGCTTTAAGAATATTCCACGGGTTTATTTATTACAGTCATCATTATGACTATGCCACTCTCATCTGGACTGACCCTGTTGCCTTTGCAGTCGACAAAGACAACGACCAAAAACGAGACTTTATTCCATTCTAGCGATTTCTCCAACGAGCCATCCATCGTACTATGACTGCACGACCGGAGATTCCAAGACGCACTGGCATACCACTTGGAACCACTTACGTCTAGAAATACCTGAAGCCTAGTGATCGTGCGTTCCCATTCGTCATACCCTTACCAAAGCCTTGCTATCCTTAGTTGATCAGAATTCACCAAGTGTGATAGCTTATAGGGAGAGCATCGGCTTAATGGCTACCTGTTAGGTCTGAAAATGTTGTATCCGAGATGACAACTATTGAAGACATGAAGGGCTAAAGCGTAAAGTCAACAAAGTCATTAATTAGGAAAGATTTAATGTTTAAATATAAGGAAACATTCTGTTTTGTAAATAAGGCAAGTGTATAATGCTTTAATCTTTACTTCCTTATATCGTATTTCCTATACATATAAATAGAGGGTTAGAGTATGCAATAGATGTTAGCACATTAATTCATATAATTAAAGAGAGAGCTTATTAGAGATATCATTGTAATCACGATTCATCAAGTTAGATATATGACATAAGGTTTTCTTCATATTATTCTTGATATTACTCGGTTACCTAATCAAACTGGGACCCACAATTGGTATCAGAGCCACACGATCTGAGTTTTGATCTGATTCTAATCGAGTTCGAAAAACAAGGTAAAAATCTCGAATCTGACACTGTTCAAAAAGTTATCGAATGAAGCTTTCCAAGCCTGAATCGGCAAGATTTTTCATCACACCATATATATCGATAAAAATTCTTATTTTTCTGGTTTATCGAATTCTTGTTTTTAAAATCAACTTAATTACTTTACTTAATCTGCGGTACTTTTGCTTCACTTTTATTAGAAAACTCAGGGTCACTGACTGTGCAATAGTTTAAGGGTTCTCAAGTACACGCCTTAAACTTTAGTAATTCCCTTTTTACTTTATTTTGATATTTTTGGAGACTCGTGAACTTACATCTTCTCTTCCATAAAAAGACTTGTTCTTTTTTGTCGATGAAGGCTTCGTTTCTGCTCTTCAATTTTTCAAAGTAAAGATAAAACGAAATTTCGATAAGATTGTTCTTTCAAAATTTTCGATTCTTATCGGGTCCTTAGGACGAGACATAAATTCTTATCGGGTTTTTAGGACGAGACATAAATTCTTATCGGGTACTTAGGACGAGACATAAATTCTTATCGGGTCTTTAGGACGAGACATAAATTCTTATCAGGTCTATAAGACAAGACATAAATTTTTATCTCACTTTAAGACGAGACATAAATTTTTATCTAACCTTTAAGACGAGACATAAATTTTTATCCCCCTTAAGACTAGACATAAATTTTTGTCTCACTTTTAGACGAGACATAAATTTTTATCTCGCCTTAAGACGAGACATAAATTTTTATCTCGCCTTAAGACTAGACATAAATTTTTATCTAATCTTTAAGACAAGACATAAATTTTTTATCGCGCCTTTACCACCCGATATAATTTCTTATCGCGCCTTTTCAACTCGATAAAACTTCTTGTCGAGACAACTTCACTCGACATAATTTTTTTTGGAAAATCGAAATAGTTTATCCTGTCCTTTTAAAACTTTTAGAAAATTCTCAAAACTCACCGATCGAGATCACTTTATCAGGTAACCAGTGCTTATTTTTTTTTACAAACTGATTTTGTGTGTTTGAGTTCAGCTTAAATTAAGATGTCTTCTGACCCATTAGTACTCAATCCAAATTCCAATGAATATGAATACTATATGGGTTGGAGAACAACAACTATTCAACTCGAGGAGTTAAAAATGAAATATGCAAGTTTAGAAAAAGAAAATAAAGATCAGAAAAACAGGTTTGAAATTGAGTGAAAAACGTTTGAGAGCAAAAATAAAACTTGTGAGTTGACAATTAGAAAACTTTCTGAACAAGTATCCGATTTTGAGCAAATTGTAATTTTAGAAAGTAAATCCTCTTAAACGAAATGTCTGAAACTATCAAAGCAACTTTTTGAGCTTCAGAAAATTCAAGATGATGAACGAAAAGTATTTGAAAATGACAAAAAGAATGTTTTAAATAATAGCGTTTTAATTTTCGATAAAAATAAACGTTTAGAGAAAGAAAGAAAAGATTTTGATGAGAAAATATTTAAACTTTCAAAGAAATTATCTGAATCACAATCAAATTTTGTGATTGAAAAGAACTTGAGATCTGAATTTAAAATTAAATATGATTTGATGTTGAAAGAAAGAGATCATCTCTCAATCAAAATTAAAAAACTTGAAAACGAGATTTCAAAGCAAAAACAATTGCATAAAGAAAATTCAGAATCATTCAAACAACTCACTCCCGAACAAATACATGCCGAGTTAGATGACCTTGAAAAAATGATTTTTACTAATGATTCTGATTCTGATTCAAGTTCAAAGATGACTTCTCTTTCTCCAGTTACTGTATGTCAAAATAACTACCCTTCAGATGTTAAATCAAATGGTTGTTCTCACAGCTCCAAATCATATGGTTCTTCAAATTTTCGAACTCATAAATCTAATCGGTTTCACAATGATTTTGTTGCTAATTCCGATAATTTTAAGAAGATTAAAATGGTTTGGAGGAAGAAATCAACTACAGATGATAGTGTTGGAAACATGTCACATACATTTCCTGTAGTTGATACAAGATCATTTGTTTCCAAGACTAATTTGCCTTATCTTGTAAGATCTATCAATCAACTAATTACTCTAAGTACCACAAAAATTTGTTGTTCTACTTGCGGAACAAATGATTTTGTCAATCAAAGGTTCGTTTAAATATGGCATGGTACTTATAGTATCCCCACTTCCCCATTTATTGCATCTAAAGCTAACCTCCGAGGACCCAACAAAGCTTGGGTACCAAAATCTTTTTAATCTGTTTTGTAGGTACGTCACGTGTGTTCTAAATTCTGAATATTCACATCACATGACTGTGACAACTGTCAAAAATTCGAGCTTTCAGGTTAGCTTCTATTAAGTTTATTAGTGTTTATATATTTTAAATTTTAAGATTAAGAAATAGTTGGTTTAGAATGGCCGAAAAACCCCTAGCATTTCCGGTAGTCGCTTAAAAATGTCCGGTTCCGACCCGTAACTGTCCGAAACTTCCAATACAGTGCCAAATGCTCTAATTTATACCCAATGTATATAAAATATATAGTTTTAATGTTTCAAATATAAAACTTCTATTTTTATAGAATTTTATCACTTTTGGGCTTACATTTTGAGGAAAAAGGGCCAAAAATTGAGAAAATGACATTGTATTCTTAATTGGGCTTGAGTTTTATTTTATTTATAAAACAAATATATGATTTTGAGAGGAGTGGGCCCCCATGGCCGGCCTCCTCTCTAAACCCCCATATAAATACATTTTTTTTTCATTTTTCTCCTTATTTTGCATGTTCAAAATTCAAAAGTTGCTCTCACGTCTCTCTCTCTCTAGAAGTGAAGAGACATTTTCTCCCTCTCTAAAACAAAAACTCCAGCCATTTCTCATTTCAAATCATCATCAAGATCAAGTTCATACAAGGATTTAGAAGCTCTAATCATCATCCAAACAAGGTAACAACTTTACCCTCATTTTCTAACCATTTTTGGGTGAAAACCCCACTTTTCTTACATTTTTTTTAGCTACTTCTTCTAATATCCAAAAATTCTGAGTTTGTGGAGATATTTTACACCAAAACATGTAAAATGTTTATAAAATGGTGATAAGCTATGACCTACACAAATAAAACTCAAGAGAATAGGGGAAAAATCATGATTTTATGTGTTCTTGAACAAAAATGGTTATTTTGGTTCTGGCAGATTCATGCATGTGTGTAAATCGTCAATTTCTTACAATTTTTATGTTCAAATATCATGCATCTTCTTTCTACAAGTTTATTTAGTGAGTTGGGGTTCTAATCCAAGTGGTCTCACTCAAAAACATTGAGTTTTGACCCCCCAAATGCTCATAACAAGATGCATGTGCATCTGGAAGTTCAACAGTAGGTAAACCCTATTTTGAACGACCATAACGCTTTGAATATTCCTCCAAATCACTTGATTTTTCTTCTGGAAGTTAGCTTAATGAGTTACCTTTCATATGCATCTGATTTCATTCAAAAATATGGTTATTTGAGGTTTCAACTCTTCAAAACAAAATGTGTGTGCAATCTGTCCAAAGCTGACAGATTTGCGCATGCATGTTCAAATGGCCATACCTCTTTCAAAACTCAATGAAAAAGAATGATTTTTCTTTTAAGAGTTATATTTATAAGTTATCTTCAGTTTGCAAGTGGAATCACTTAAAAATATGGAGTTTTGACCCTCCAAACACCTAAAATACTTTAGGTGTGCAATCTGTGAAACCACCAGCAGCTAAACTCTACTTTGTGTGTTAGTATCTCCTTTGTTATTTGTCTTTAATGCATGATTCTTTTTCTAGAACTTCATTTTATGAGTTAGGAGTCATATGGATCCAGTCTCATGCAAAAATATGAAGTTTTGAGGCACTAACCAATTTATTTAAGTTAAGTGTGCAATCTGTCGGCTAATGGCAGAATTGTGCATGCAACTTTGTAGTGTCATACCTCCTTCATAACTTCTTGAAAATCAGTGAATCTTATCTCAAAAGTTTTCTTTATGAGTTATGATTCCAATCCAACTGGAAATTCTAGAAAACACTGAGTATAACTCCTTAAGTGAGTGATTCACTAACATGGTGTAATCTGTTTTACCGGTTGTGATATAATATTTTGCATGAATTGTTTGAACCACTTGTACATGTCCAAAAGGCATGAAATTTGGTCACAAAGACCATAACTCAGTAATTTATCTTATATAAAAATATAGGAAACTAGATCATTTTGGAAGCCCTTGAAAACTGATCATTTTTAGGACAATTAGTTTCTGTCCAGAAGAGAAATTCTAGACTTAATTGATTTTTATAAATGTTGATCATGTGATGGATAATAAGATCACTTTCGATATAAATTACGATATTAATGAGCATATGGGCATTTTGTATAATTGGACATATATAGACACTTATGGGCTTAAGATTTATTCACCTCTAAGTAGTATTAGACCTATAAGTGACGGTTTTGAGTATTACTCTTTGATAGGGAAGCGTTAGGTCATTGTGCGGAGATTCGAATTGTATTGTTTGCGTTGCGGAGCGTTGCTATAAGGTGAGTATTCGCAGCCCCTCTTTCAAAGTATTTTATACGTTTTGGGGTGAAAAGAATGATTGAATGTGTTTTATGAGCCATTGTCATTATGATTATGAAATCTTGTTAAATTTGATGTTGTGGGCACTAAGGCATGTACACTAATAAGTTATATTGAGTAAAATGTAACATAAAAGTTTGTACACTACTATTAACTCAAGTGAGGAGCCGAGGGTATTTGTGGATAGAGCTATTTGGACGGACAATCCCACCTAAAAACCGATAAGTAGAGGTGTGGATAGCAATCCCACCTAGAAACTACAGGTAGGGGTGCACGATACTTAAAAACGAAGGTTCTACATATGTGGGGTATTAGTCCCACCGCTAAGGTAGAATTAAAAATATTGTTTTGTGGTCGAAAGGTTTAGTGGTGGCTCTTTATATACAAAAATTAGAGTACATAATGTCTTAACGTTTTAAGATATCAATAAGTGCCAAAAATTTATTTTTGCTCATATTCACTCATACAATTGATTATTTTTGAAATATTGAAAACCTGTGAACTCACCAACTCTTTGTAGTTGACCTTGTTTTTATCATGCTTTTCAGGGGTAAGAAAAGATTAACCGAATCTTTCTTTTATGTGGGCGCATCGATATCAACCATCTTGTTTATTTGAAAACTGTTTAGTTGAAACACTTGGTTTATTTTGTTTTTGTTAGAACTTGTAATTGATGCAAAAATGTAAAATTTTAAACTTAAACTGTTGTTTATTTGAATGGATGGTTGGTGTTGTTTTTATCCTATTGTTATGAAATCTTGCGCTATCACGCCTCGTGTTTCCGCTTTAGCGGGGTGTGACAGACTTGGTATCAGAGCCATAGGTTATAGAGAACACCGGTTTTTCTAAACAAATACTATAACCAAAAGTTTTCGAAAACTGTTTTTATAAAGTACTAGTATAATTGGAATAAGTGTCGACTTAGCATATTGATATTAGGCAAAGCCTGATCACCTATGTCTAATTCAATATGTGTAGGGGAGACATGGAACAATTATATTGGGAACTTCTTGCCCAAATGGAAAGCATGGTCATAAGTGTGAGTTTGCATAAGTATTTTAATTTTTTTTTTTACTAAAGTGCATTTAGTAATTAAATTTGTTACTGCCGCAGTTTAAAATGTCTAGCTCTTCTTCCACTCCCGATCACTCCCCCGACGAATCCGGGTACTTTACTAGCCTCCCTAAGAGGAACCAGCCCATGCTTGAAGAGAGTGATCCGTCTGAGGAAAGTGACGCGGCCACCCGAGAGACTTCTGTGGAGATTTACGTACCTGCGCCACCTCCGGTCGATGTGGCTGGACCGTCACGCGGACCTAGGACTATTCGGACAGCCCGAAAGCGTGTCCTCCCTGGCCGAAGGGTGGTATTCACGGTTCCGTCTGACCCGTCGGACGAACCAGCTGGATCGCGATCTCGATCGCGAAGCGTGACGTCTCCGTCTCCGGCCGTGAGAGTTCCAGAGCCGCAGCCTCAAGGGATGACGGCAACCGAGAACCTCTGGGTCACAGGATTGGAGGTTCAGATACAGGGACAGCGAGATAGACTAGAAGAGTTTAAGCAGGCCTTAGAAAGCATTCTTACAGTCTTGCACACTCAAGACGAGATCACTACGGGGATCAGAGTGATCGCACATGAGGCCGGGAGGGCTACTCGGAGGCTGTACACGTATCTGTTTTGGACATTAGGAGCACTGATGGTGATGATAGGAGTATTGATTTGGGTAATGATCCATTAGGGAACTTCTGTTATTAAGAATCTTTTGGAGGACCATATTTGCTTTTGAGGCTTGTAGCCTAGATGTTTAAGATTAAACAATGTTATGTTATTTGGGTTGTACTTTAAAACTTATGTTTGAATTACTTTGGTTTATTTTTGATAATTATGTAAGTTATCTATTTATCTCATGTTGTTTTGAAATGTATGTGTTCGTGAGTAGTATTGGATGTATGTTATAAGATGTGTATGATTTAGTAAGTAGATTTATAACGGCCATTGTAACACAAAATTGACTAAAATTCAATTTAAAATCGTGTTTAGAACAATGCCTCCAAGAAGAGAGAATTCCGAAGTTGCGAGACTTGTGTCCGAACAACTCATGGCTGCACTTCCGAACATTGTTAGTCAAGTGGCGGTGGCACGAACAATAATCAAAACAACAGTCAAGGGTCTGGAAACAGAGAATGTACATATAAATCCTTTAGGAGCTGAAACCCTAAAGAATTTCATGGAACTGAGGGAGCCGTGGGATTATTAACTTGGATAGAGAGCATGGAGTCTGTGCTCCATATTAGCAAATGTACCGAAGGTAAGAAGGTAGAGTTTGCTACATGCTTATTACAAGGACGAGCGTTAACATGGTGGAATATACAAGTACAAACCCGTGGTCGAGAAGCTGCTAACAGTCTTACGTGGGAGGATTTCAAGAAAATGTTGAAAGAAGAATACTGCCCAAGAAGCGAAATTCGGAAAATTTGGAAGCGGAATTGTGGAATCATGAAATGAGAGGGAATGATATCGACTCCTACACGGCCCGATTTCATGAATTGGCAAAAATGGTACCGCATCCGGTAACGCCCGAAGAGAACCGCGTTGATAGGTATATTTGGGGATTATCTCCGGAGATACGCGGGGATGTTACCTCGGCAAACCCAAAAACTCTACAAGAGGCGATAAGTTCGGCAACCAGACTCACAAACAATGCTACTCGCTCGGGATTGTTTGTAAGGGATAAGGCACAAGGGAAGAGAAAACTGGATGAACCAACGAGAAAGCAGTTTGGAAAAAGGACAAGCAAGGAACAAAGAACTACGGGTAACTACGGAATTCAAACTCAACCTGCAGAGAAAGGGAAAGGACCTTATCCCAAATGTGACAAATGCAATAGACAGCATACCGGACAATGTATTATCTGTCAAAAATGCAACAAAGGAGGTCATTATGCCAAGGATTGCAGAAGCACAGGAAGGCGGGCATGTTTTGAGTGTGGAAGCCCGGATCACTTTCGGAATACATGTCCACGATGGAATCAGAGACCGAACACTCATCAAGCAAGACCGGCCAACCGAGGAAATCAAGGAGGTCCGGCAAGAGGTCGAGTGTTTGAGATTGGAGCAGAGGAAGCAAGGCAAAACCTAGATGTCGTTACAGGTACGTTTCTTCTGAATAATCATTATGCGTCTGTACTATTTGATTCTGGAGCAGATAGGAGTTTTGTGGCAACAGAATTTAGATCAAAGATAAATTTAAAACCTCAAAAATTGAAAGAAATATATGTCATTGAATATGCCAACGGACAAGAATGTAGGGCTAAAGACATATTAATGAACTGCACCTTAAGTTTGGCCAATAGAGATTTTAGTATAGATCTAATACCGATTAAATTGGGAAGTTTCGACATAATCGTGGGTATGGATTGGTTGTCCAAAAACCGAGCTGAAATTTGTTGTTCCAAAAAGATCATTCGAGTTCCGTTACCCGAAGGGGGAAAACTCGAAGTACACGGCGAGAAAACTAGAAGGAGTGTTAAAATAGTAACGTGTATGAAAATGCGAAAGCATTTGAGAAAGGACGGTATTGTCTTTCTAGCTCACGTTAAGAATAAGAAAGCTGAAGAGAAACGCGTTCAAGATATTCCTATAGTTCGGGACTTTCCCGAAGTATTCCCAGACGACTTGCCTGGAATACCCCCGCCAAGACAAGTTGAATTTCACATCGATTTAATTCCTGGAGCTGCGCCCGTGGCAAATCACCATACCGGTTAGCGCCATCTGAGATGCGAGAACCGTCGAACAACTTCGGGAGTTACTCGATAAGGGATTCATCGGACCCGACTCTTCACCTTGGGGAGCTCCAATCTTATTTGTTAAAAAGAAAGATGGATCTTTTCGAATGTGTATAGATTATAGGGAACTCAACAAGTTGACAATTAAGAACCGATACCCCCTTCCCTGGATTGATGATTTGTTCGACCAACTTCAAGGTGCAACGTACTTCTCGAAGATCGATCTTAGGTCTGGATATCATCAAATGAGAGTGCGAGAAGGAGATATCCCCAAGACGGCCTTTAGGACTCGATACGGTCACTACGAGTTCCTAGTCATGCCATTTGGTCTAACAAACGCACCGGCAGTCTTCATGGATTTGATGAATAGAGTATGTCGACCATACCTAGACA
Organism: Silybum marianum; assembly: GCA_036898165.1. Classification (NCBI taxonomy): domain Eukaryota; kingdom Viridiplantae; phylum Streptophyta; class Magnoliopsida; order Asterales; family Asteraceae; genus Silybum; species Silybum marianum. Next base: position 11,835,493 of record CM072538.1, on the reverse strand, counting down.
AATTCGTGATCGTATTTATAGATGATATACTCATTTATTCTCGAGACAAAAAGGAGCATGAGCAACACTTGAAGTTGATATTGGAATTGCTCAGAGACGAGAGGTTGTACGCGAAATTCTCTAAATGTGAATTCTGGATTCGTGAGGTACACTTTCTTGGCCATGTGGTGAATGAAAAGGGGATCCAAGTTGATCCAGCTAAGATTGAGGCCATTAAGAAATGGGAAGCCCCAAAGACACCGACCGAAATCCGACAATTTCTGGGATTGGCAGGTTATTACCGGCGATTTATCGAGAATTTCTCTAAGATCACGCAACCACTAACAACTCTAACACAAAAAGATAAAAAGTTTATTTGGGGAGAGAAACAAGAAGAAGCCTTCCAGACGCTCAAACACAAGTTATGCAACGCACCAATTCTGGCTCTACCTGAAGGAGTCAAAAACTTCGTAGTCTACTGTGATGCTTCACATCAGGGAATGGGCTGCGTGTTAATGCAAAAAGACAAAGTTATTGCATACGCTTCGAGACAACTAAAGATTCACGAGAAGAATTACACCACTCATGATTTGGAATTAGGGGCGGTGGTGTTCGCACTCAAAATGCGGAGACACTACCTATACGGCACCAAGTGCACCATTTTCACTGATCATAAAAGCCTCCAACACATCCTTGACCAGAAAATGCTCAATATGAGGCAGAGAAGATGGGTGGAACTACTTAGTGACTACGACTGTGAAATAAAGTACCATCCGGGAAAAGCTAATGTGGTAGCCGACGCGTTAAGCCGAAAGGAAAGAGTAAAACCAACAAGAGTATGTGCTATGGGAGTAATGGTCCAGACGAGTTTAAAAACTCAAATTATTGAAGCACAAAGAGAAGTTTTAAAAGAAGAAAATAGGAAGAATGAAACCTTGCAACATTTAGAGAAAGAAATTGAAATGCAAGAGGATGGTGTGTATTACTTCAAGAATAAAGCATGGGTACCGAAGGTTGGTGATCTACGGTCAACCATTTTGGATGAAGCCCATCGATCCAGATATTCGATTCACCCAGGAGCAGATAAAATGTATAAGGATTTGAAGGAGTATTATTGGTGGCCGGGAATGAAAAAAGATGTTGCTGTATACGTAAGCAAGTGCCTGACTTGTGCTAAGATAAAGGCTGAACATCAGAAACCATCTGGTTTACTCCAACAACCTGAAATACCACAGTGGAAGTGGGAGCAAATAACAATGGATTTCGTAACTAAATTACCCAGAACTGGAAAGGGACACGACACAATATGGGTTATAGTAGACCGACTTACCAAATCGGCTCATTTCATCCCCATTCGCGAAGATTTCAGTATGGAAAGGCGTGCGCAAATCTATATTAATGAAATAGTTACACGTCATGGTGTGCATATTTCCATTATTTCGGACAGAGATACACGATTTACATCGCATTTTTGGCAATCACTCCAAAAGGCATTGGGTACACGTTTGGATTATAGCACCGCCTATCATCCTCAAACGGATGGACAATCGGAAAGAACTATTCAAACGCTAGAGGATATGTTACGGGCTTGCGCAATAGATTTCGGTGGAAGTTGGGATACCCACCTGCCACTTGTTGAATTCTCCTATAACAACAGCTATCATACCAGCATACAATGTGCACCGTACGAAGCTCTATACGGACGTAAGTGCAGATCGCCACTTAGCTGGGTAGAAGTCGAAGATAGACAGCTGACAACGCCTGATATTATCCAGGAAACCACTGATAAGATCTCAATCATCAAAGAAAGACTCAAGACAGCAAGAGACCGTCAGAAAAGTTATGCGGATAATCGGAGAAAGTCGTTGGAGTTTCAAGTGGGAGATAAAGTGCTATTAAAAGTGTCCCCATGGAAGGGACTGGTACGCTTCAGGAAGAGAGGCAAGCTGGGTCCCAGATACATTGGTCCATTCGAAATACTCGAAAGAATCGGACCAGTGGCGTACAAGTTGAAGTTACCGCAAAATCTAAGCGCAATCCACGACACATTTCATGTGTCGAATCTAAAGAAATGCCTAGCAGATGAAACGTTGATGTTACCCATAGACGACGTTCAGATTAACGATCGGTTAAACTTCGTTGAAGAACCAGTTGAGGTTTTGGACCGTTGGAATACTAAACATGGTCCAGAATATACCTGGGAACGTGAAGATTTGATGAAGCAAAAATATCCCAGCTTATTCACGAACACCCCGGAGAAAGCCACTTCTTAAATTTCGGGACGAAATTTCTTTAACGGGGGAAGACTGTGACAACTGTCAAAAATTCGAGCTTTCAGGTTAGCTTCTATTAAGTTTATTAGTGTTTATATAGTTTAAATTTTAAGATTAAGAAATAGTTGGTTTAGAATGGCCGAAAAACCCCTACCATTTCCGGTAGTCGCTTAAAAATGTCTGGTTCCGACCCGTAACTGTCCGAAACTTCCAATACAGTGCCAAATGCTCTAATTTATACCCAATGTATATAAAATATATAGTTTTAATGTTTCAAATATAAAACTTCTATTTTTATAGAATTTTATCACTTTTGGGCTTACATTTTGAGGAAAAAGGGCCAAAAATTGAGAAAATGACATTGTATTCTTAATTGGGCTTGAGTTTTATTTTATTTATAAAACAAATATATGATTTTGAGAGGAGTGGGCCCCCATGGCCGGCCTCCTCTCTAAACCCCCATATAAATACATTTTTTTTTCATTTTTCTCCTCATTTTGCATGTTCAAAATTCAAAAGTTGCTCTCACCTCTTTCTCTCTAGAAGTGAAGAGACATTTTCTCCCTCTCTAAAACAAAAACTCCAGCCATTTCTCATTTCAAATCATCATCAAGATCAAGTTCATACAAGGATTTAGAAGCTCTAATCATCATCCAAACAAGGTAACAACTTTACCCTCATTTTCTTACATTTTTTTAGCTACTTCTTCTAATATCCAAAAATTCTGAGTTTGTGGAGAGATTTTATACCAAAACATGTAAAATGTTTATAAAATGGTGATAATCTATGACCTACACAAATAAAACTCAAGAGAATAGGGGAAAAATCATGATTTTATGTGTTCTTGAACAAAAATGGTTATTTTGGTTCTGGCAGATTCATGCATGTGTGTAAATCGTCAATTTCTTACAATTTTTATGTTCAAATATCATGCATCTTCTTTCTACAAGTTTATTTAGTGAGTTGGGGTTCTAATCCAAGTGGTCTCACTCAAAAACATTGAGTTTTGACCCCCCAAATGCTCATAACAAGATGCATGTGCATCTGGAAGTTCAACAGTAGGTAAACCCTACTTTGAACGACCATAACTCTTTGAATATTCCTCCAAATCACTTGATTTTTCTTCTGGAAGTTAGCTTAATGAGTTACCTTTCATATGCATTTGATTTCATTCAAAAATATGGTTATTTGAGGTTTCAACTCTTCAAAACAAAATGAGTGTGCAATCTGTCCAAAGCTGACAGTTGCGCATGCATGTTCAAATGGCCATACCTCTTTCAAAACTCAATGAAAAATGATGATTTTTCTTTTGAGAGTTACATTTATGAGTTATCTTCATTTTGCAAGTGGAATCACTTAAAAATATGGAGTTTTGACCCTCCAAACACCTAAAATACTTTAGATGTGCAATCTGTGAAACCACCAGCAGCTAAACTCTACCTTGTGTGTTAGTATCTCCTTTGTTAATTGTCTTTAATGCATGATTCTTTTTCTAGAACTTCATTTTATGAGTTAGGATTCATATGGATCCAGTTTCATGCAAAAATATTAAGTTTTGAGGCACTAACCAATTTATTTAAGTTAAGTGTGCAATCTGTCGGCTAATGGCAGAATTGTGCATGCAACTTTGTAGTGTCATACCTCCTTCATAACTTCTTGAAAATCAGTGAATCTTATCTCAAAAGTTTCCTTTATGAGTTATGATTCCAATCTAACTGGAAACTCTAGAAAACACTGAGTATAACTCCTTAAGTGAGTGATTCACTAACATGGTGTAATCTGTTTTACCGGTTGTGATATAATATTTTGCATAAATTATTTGAACCACTTTTACATGTCCAAAAGGCATGAAATTTGGTCACAAAGACCATAACTCAGTAGTTTATCTTATATAAAAATATAAGAAACTAGATCATTTTGGAAGCCCTTGAAAACTGATCATTTTTTGGACAATTAGTTTCTGTCCAGAAGAGAAATTCTGGACTTAATTGATTTTTATAAATATTGATCATGTGATGGATAATAAGATCACTTTCGGTATAAATTACGATATTAATGAGCATATGGGAATTTTGTATAATTGGACATATATAGACACTTATGGGCTTAAGATTTATTCACCTCTAAGTAGTATTAGACCTATAAGTGACGGTTTAGAGTATTACTCTTTGATAGGGAAGCGTTAGGTCATTGTGCGGAGATTCGAATTGTATTGTTTGCGTTGCGGAGCGTTGCTATAAGGTGAGTATTTGCAGCCCCTCTTTCAAAGTATTTTATACGTTTTGGGGTGAAAAGCATGATTGAATGTGTTTTATGATCCCGGTGTTTCCCATTCAGGTACCTTCACAGTCAATCCCGAGACTCAAGCTTACATTGATGCACTATACAAAAGAGCTCAGGATTCTTTAAATGCTCACGAAGTTCGAATGACTGCTCAGATGAATGATTTTGTTCAAGAAGTGATTGCAGCTGCTCGCTCCCAACACACAGATCCAAATCAAGCTAGCTCTTCCCGTCCAAGGTCAAGTCTATCTTACCTACACCACCTCAAGACTCTAATCCGACTCCAGATCCTCATAACCGTCCTCCATCCCCTCAAAGATATCAGTATAACAACGATGAGCTCATGTTTATGTTATATGCAAATTTGCTTGCTGAAGCTACCGCTCGTGGTCTGCCCGAAGACGAACTGATGGGTCTTCTTCGCCGAACTCTTGTGATTCCCCATGTCACTCGCCATGAGTTTGATCTATTTAGACCTGATATGGAGATGAAGCTCCTTGAAATGGAGAATAAACAAAAACAATACTCTGAAGACATTCTTGGTGCCATTACTGCTCTTCGCACTGAGATTCAACAATCTTGTCGTCTCGATGCAACTGTTCCACATCGTCGACCTGATCAGGACGATCTTGCAACTTAAGATACCTATCCCTGTCGAATATGATACTTGGTACTTACCATTTTATTACTTGAAAGACGACATTAGGGTTAGAAGTATACTTGCTTGTGTTCTTAATTGCCGTGTCTGTAGGTGTGTTAATAGCCCTATCAAGTTATACTTGGGATTTTTAAAAGCTATGTTATTGCATGTTTGGTAGGATTTTCATATGTAGGCACTTAATGCCATATTTGTTGGAAACTGTTAGGTTTTGAGTCCATATTTTATTTACTTTTGTCATTTGGTTGCTTGGGGACAAACAACAATTTTAGTTTGGGGGTGTGATAAACACTAAGAATTTAGTGCTTGTTATACTCTTTTTCCTTTTTTTAGTAGGTTATTTTACATTTCATCCCTAACAGGAATGTCGTGGCATTGGATGGACGGAAATATGGGATGTAAAAGACTTTATTGGGGGTTGACTGTTTGACCAAGACTTTGACTGATTGACTGTTTCACTTGGTTTTATGTGTATCCCAGCTGTGAATGGCTGGTGGAACTTTTGATTATTAAACCTTGTTATCCATTAAATTTTAACTTATGTAATTATGTTAGTTTATTAGCCCTTGGATATTAGCCATTGGTTATGAAGACTAAGACTACTCTTGGTTGACTTTTGATTTGCCTCTTTGTATTTTTTTGGTAAAAGACGGTTTTGCCTTCACCTTCCTCCTAGTATATATAGGAAGGTGAGGATGATCTTTTGAGGAACCTTTGTTACTTAAGCTTGAAAAAGCTCTTTTTAAATTAATGAAATGTGGAAGTATTTGAAGTAATTCCTTTGTTCATCTTCTAAGTTTTCTTGTTCTTAAATTCTTGCTTATCTTAATTTCTTTATTTTATTGTTCTTTAAATATTGTCTCTTATATTCTTGATTTTAATTTCTTGTCATTTACTTCTTGTTCTTCATTTACTTTTCTTGTTCTTCATTTACTTTTCATCTTGCTTTTTTACTTTATTGTCATTTACATTATTGTCATTTAATTTCCTTTCATTTACTTTATTGTTCTTTACATTCTTGCATTTATTTCCATTGCAATTTCCATTCTTGTCATTTACTTATAATGTCTTTAATTTGTGTTCTTCACATTTCATGTTATTTGCTTTCCGTAATGAGTAGCTAAGTCTGTTAGCTCGGGTGTAAGACGAAAATGGTGAGTTTTGCAAATCAAGCGAGAGTAAATTCTTTTATGCAACAACAACTTTTAATCATTTCTTTTCAAAGTTTTATAAACTCAACAACACCTGTTGACGGGTTGATTACTCTAAAGTATTAAAATGTCATGGCTTCCAAGCGGAGACATTGATTGCATGTCAACTTGAATGATATGAGAGGTAGACTTGAGAAAATTACCAACAAAGAGATTTGTCATCCGTGTTTTTCAACTTGGTTAATTCTCGACGGGTTGATCATCTTAAGATGTTAAAGTATAATGGACTTAGAGATAAGCCATTTAGCTCACGTCAACATGAATGATATGGGAATCCACTTGAGTGTGTGATTTTTAACAAAAGTTACTTTTTGAATATCCTTATACTTTGAAGACACTATTTGTACATTCACTGGTCTGGATACCTCATAGAGATATGGGTAAAAAACTATAATATCAGTGCATTAGTGAAGTTCGAGAGGAATACCTTCAAAGTAAGTGGTAAAAATAGTTGTTGCTAAAATGGATGTTGTAGCATTCTACCAGCATTAGTTAGTTTGACAGCCTTGATTTACTTAAGTTTGTGTTTGAAATCTCACCCAAAGTCTTACACCCTGGCTCCTTTTATTAACTGTTATAAATCACCAAATCAATCACACAAATTATAATCTTCAAATTCGCCATTTGAAGTTAGTTTTTCAACTCAAGATCTTGCAACTTAAGATACCTATCCCTATGGAATACGATATTTGGTTCTTACCATTTTATAACTTGAAAGACGATATTCGGACTACATTGTATACTTGCTTTTGGTTCCGATTATCACATGTCTGTAGGTGTGTAGAATCACCTGTCAAGGTGATCTTTAGGGAAGGAATTATTTGACAAAGGCAAAAAGTGTAACAGAAGGTAAGAGGACTTTCATAGATAGATTTTGAACCAAATAGTACGTTACGACATCATCCCTAAAGCTTTTAGAGACGCTTTCCATGTAAAATCTCTCTAAAAGTCAAATTAAAAGTTTTAGCAAAGCTTTTAAAAGAGTATCCAAAGAATAAAGTGCTTCTATTTTATTTAAAAAAAAAATTAGTTACGCATTAATACTTTTTAAAAGCGTATCTGAAAGGTTTTTTATTTTTAATAAAATCAAAATTATACAGTCAAAATATTTTAAAACAGAGAGTTATTCTATGCAAGTTCTACGATTTCATTCGATTTCTCTCAAATTAGGGTGCTAATTCTATAATTTCATGATTTCTCTTTGATATCTGTTGATTTCGGTCCTCGATTTCGTTTTTCAACCGACTTCGAGTTCGATTTGTGTTCATATCTTCGATTTAGGGCTTGAGGATTCATCGGATATGATGGCGATTTCGGTTTTCAACCTTATCATATTTTTTATCCTAAATCACAGGTGAAATCTTCATTTTCCTTATCATCGTCGTTTCCATTCAATTTATGTAACTTATAACCTATTTAGATTGTATTTTTCTTTAACTCCAAGGCCACGGTGAAAATTTTCTACAATAATATTTATTTTGTGTTGAAAAATTTAAATAAGTTTTTCATTAGACCATATTGACTACGTATCAAGTTATTTACTTGTGGACCATATTGAAGATGCTCTTTGGTTTGTCTTATATATTGACAAAATTGATGGCTTACATTGAAGATGCTCTTTTGGAAGATTGGATACAAATCATACAAAGAAAAGAAAAGATTCTTTTGCCAACTTGCATGTATGCATGATGTATGCATAAGGATATATGCATGTCATCATCTTGACATTTAACTTGGGGAGCAAGTTCAATTGTTCCTATAAATTGGAATACATGCATATGGATTATACACCCATATTTGAAGACCTCTTTCTTTGGTCTAGCTTTTCTCTCGGCGAACAATATATATATATATATATATATATATTGTTATTAGTTTTTGTTTCCAACTTAGAAACTTTGTTTAGAGGAAAGTTTGGGTAGCTGATTTGTTGATCCAAGGATCTCGTAAATACATTGTAATCTCTCTCGGTTGGTAATATATCGAGCTCTCTCTCTCTCTCTTTGGTAGATGTACACTATCACACCGATAGTGGAACCACGTTAAATTCTCATGTTGCTAATATTGTTTGGTGAATTTTTTCGTTTACGTAGATAATAACAAATATTGTTATTATCTATATTTGGGGTTGTTTATTTCGTTAGAGTCATCATGCAACATCTAGATTATTGTTATCCGCATTTGTTGTCGGGTTATTTGTGTCCTTGGATTTCTACTCGTTTTGGGAACTTAGAAATCACTTGCTAGCATTTGTTTCGTGACACTTATTACCTAACAATTGGTATCAGAGCTTCAAATCTAGATTTGGAGTTTGTGTAGAAAATATATATAAACTAGTTTGCACACATATTTGTCTCTATGGCTGAAGCCGAAAACCCATTTAGTGTCGATTCCTCAAACTAAACCTAAAGACCGTACCAAGAGGGTACATTTAACTTATCGGGGGCTGGGATTCGTATACAGACTTGGAACGGGGATGGTGATTTTGGTAAATGACAGTTCACAACATCTGTTGCACTTAGAAAGAATGGAGTCCATCTAGTAGTATTTGCTAAAAATGAGTTAGACCCTAATTTGTCTGACATTAAGGCTAGAGAATGGAAGCATGGCATTTACTACTTTGCAGAGGGCTTTGGGAGAGAATGTCATTTCTGAAATCGTTTCAAAAAAGAATGTTGCAGGTATCTGGTGTAAACTTGAGAATCTTTATCTCAAGAAAAATCTGACCAACAGGTTGTTATTGATGTAGTCGTGCCTCTTCTTCAAAATGAAGGAAGGTTAAACCATTAAGGTTAATATGACCGAATTCGAAGAAATCATAATGAAGTTGAAGGCAACAGATGCGCTTGTTGCCAAAGATGAAGAAACTCTTGCTATGATTGTGTTGTATTCACTTCTCGAGAAATATTCTCAATTCACTAACAGTTTTATATATGAAAGAGAAACTCTTTCTTTGTCTGATGTGAAAACAGGAATGATTTCTGAAGATCAACGAGTTCAGATGAGAATCGGTAACAACCCAAGAGAGAACAACCATTGCCATGGCCTATTTGCTGATAGAGGCAGTGATGGTCAACAATCTTCAAGAGGAAGAAACCATGGGGCTCTCCGTCTCATCGACCTGGTTCTCGCGGGAAATCAAAGACACGTAGCAACTGTAACTATTGCCCCAAGCCAGGTCATTGTGTAAAGAATTGTCTGAGTCTTAAAAACAAAGACAAGGACAACGCTGAATCATCAGCTGTTGTAGCCAAAGAGGAGCAATATGGCTTCTCTGCCACAGTTACACCACTGCTAGGTATTAGATACTGGTGCATCATACCACATGACACTATTTCTGGATTGTTTCTCTACCTTCGAAAAAGTTGAAGGTAACAATATTTATATGGGAAACAATACTTCGTGTGTTACTAAGGGTATCGGTACTGTGCAGATCAAGATGTTCGATGGGTGTATTCGGACATTGAACAATGTCAAATTTGTTCCATCCATGGCTCGTTCCTCATCTCTCTTGTACAACTGTCCAAATTGGGTTGCAAGATTCAGATTGTACACGAGAGTTTGCGCATCTCCAAAAGGAGTTTTATTGTAATGAAAGGCAAACGGGCTGAAAATAATCTTTTTCATTTGATTGGTGAGACTATTTCTTCTGAATCATGTGTGGCCGATAGCTCACTGGATCTCGATGCTGCTCGCTTATGGCACCTTCGTTTGGGCCACACATCCGAGAATACTTTGGAGATTTTGCGCAAGTGAAATCTTATCAAAGTCGCTGTACCTGCTAGCCTGGATTTTTGTTCGGGATGTGTCAAGGGAAAACAGACGCGTGTTTCTTTTGGTGTTGGAAAACACAACACCAAAGGAATCCTCGATTATGTTCATACAGACGTTTGGGGACCATCTAACACTTCGTTCCTCAGTGGAGGTAAATATTTTGTTTCGTTTATTGATGATTTCTCACATAAGCTTTGGGTGTATGTGTTAAAGTTAAAATCAGATGTCTTCGATACGTTCAAGACTTGGTTAGCACGAGTAAAAATTGAGACTAGAAAGAAGTTGAAAGTGCTTAGATCTGACAACAGTGGAGAATTTACTACTGCTAACTTCAAAGACTTTTGTTCGCGTAAAGGCATCCATCGTCACTACACCACACCGGGCAACCCTCAGTCTAATGGGGTTGCCGAGAGGATAAATAAGACTTCGCTTGAAAAAGTCCGATGTATGTTGTCTACATCGGGATTCCCTAAATCGTTTTGGGCCAAAACACTTGACACCACGGTGCACATTATTAACAGGTTACCTTGTTCGGCTGTCGGGAGAAAGTTTCCGGAAGTGGTTTAGAGAGGTAAAGGAAACATCTGTCCGAAATACATACGTGTATTTGGTTGTCCTATTTATGTTCATGTTTCAGGTCAGGATAAGCTAGATCCGAGAGCCACCAAAGTATCTTTACTCGGCTATACAGATTGTATCCAGGGTTACCGAATCTGGAACCCCTTGACTTGTAAAGTGATTCATTCTCGTCACATTACATTTGATGAATCAGTCTTGTTGAAGTCACAGGACCCTCAGTTCTCTCAAGATCCGGAAGTTGTTACTACTGTTTCTCCTACTGCCGATAATGTGGAGACAGTAGTCAGTCCTTATATCCCAGTTCATCTGCTCTTGATATTAGTTCAGGATAACCCGAAAATGTTGGAAAAGTCATTTCTCCAGTGAATTCTACTAGTGACTCTGAAGAAGAGATTCTGATTGATGGTGGAGACCAAGGCGATACAATCCCAGTTATTGCACCTACTAGGCATAGTCAAAGGACTATTCGACCGCCTAACAGGTATGGATATTGGGATTTTGCTAACACGAATTTTACAGATCAGCTGGAATATGCTTTGCATGTAGGGCAAGAGGAGTCGCTTGATTTGAAGGAAGCATTGGCTTCAACCAACAGTTCCAAATGGCTATCCGCCATGCAAGAATAGATGGAAGCACTCTTAAAGAACAATACTTGGGAACTTGTCCACTACTGAAAGGTAGTCGGGCAAGTGGGTGCAAGTGGGTGTATAAGGTGAAGGATGATAATCATTACAAGGCTCATCTCGTTGCTAAAGGCTTTGCTCAACGAAAAGGTATCGAGTATGATGGTATATTTGCTTCCGTTGTTTGACATACATCTATTAGTGTTCTTTTGGCAATGGTGGCTATGCACGATTTGGAGCTAGAACAGTTAGGTGTGAAGACCGCCTTCCTACACAGAGACTTGGAGGAAACTATCTGTATGAAGCAACCCTATGGTTTTGTTTCCAAAAGCAAGCCAGATTATGTATGTAAGCTCAAGAAGTCCCTTTACAGACTGAAACAAGCCTCGTCAATGGTAGAAGAAGTTTGACTTGTTTAAGCTAACCCTTGGTTTTGAGCGCAGTGAAAAAGATGCTTGTGTCAATCATAGACAAAGCAGTGGCGTTTTCACTTACTTACTTCTTTATGTAGATGACATGCTTATTGCCTGCAAGGACCGGTCAGAGATCAAATGACTGAAACATAAGTTGAAGTCAAAATTTGAAATGAAAGATCTTAGCGCGACGCAGAAGATTTTGGGCATGGAAATCGTGCGGGATAGAAAGTCCCGGACACTCAGGTTGACACAACGAGCATATATTCAGAAAGTTCTGAACTAGTTCAATCTCGATGGTGCCAAGACGTCTTGCACTCCGCTACCGAAACACATCAATATTACAAGTGAAGATTGTCCGAAGGATGACAAGGGAAAGGCCGAAATGTCAAAAGTTCCATACGCCAGTGCGGTCGGGAGTCTTATGTACACCATGGTGTGCCCTCGTCATGATGTCGCAAATTGTGTCGGAGTGGTGACTTGGTTTCTCGCGAATCCAGGTCAATTACATTGGATAGCCGTTAAAATGGCATTCCGATATTTGATGGGAACCGAGACACATGGTCTTATATTTGATTTGCACAATAATTGTGATATAGTTGGATTTTGTGATTCGGACTATGCAGGTGATCGAGTAGGTTGTAGATCCACATTCGGTTATGTATTTACCTTGGATAGAACATCCGTTAGTTGGAGATCACGATTACAATATATGGTGGCATTATCAACCACAGAAGCCGAACTTATTGCGGCGGTTGAGTCTGCAAAAGAAGCGGTCCATTTGAATTAATTGAATAATGGTTAGGCTTCAAGCAACCTTCTGTACGCTTTTTCTGTGATAATCAAAGTGTCATTCATTTGGCAACTAATTTGGCTTTCAATTCTCGGACAAAGCTATAAATGTGCCTGATGCATATCTTGTTAGATTACATGAAGTAAAGGTCGTCTATTTGAAGAAAGTCCTGACAGACGATAATGCTGCTGATATGTTTAGTAAGTCGCTATCGCCAGCTAAGTTTGAGCATTGCTCAAACTTGATCCAGCTCCGTTTGTGTTAGTGTCGTTGGGCACTTTGGCAGAGAGAGAGAGAGAGAATATTACCATAGATGACAAAAACGACATCTTTGGGGAGTTATTACTTGGTATGTGTTTTGGGTTTCTTAACTCTTTCTTTTTATTTAGATTGCACACTTGAGGATTTTTTGCTTTTGGCTTTGACGGTTGATAGTGGAACCACGTTAAATTCTCGTGTTACTAATATTGTTTGGTGAATTTTGTCATTTATGTAGACAATAACAAATATTGTTATTATCTATATTTAGAGTTGTTTATTTCATTAGAGTCATCGTGCAACATCTAGATCATTGTTATCCGCATTTGTTGTCGGGTTATTTGTGTCCTTGGATTTCTACTCGTTTTGGGACCTTAGAAATCACTTGCTAGCATATGTTTGGTGACACTTATTACCTAATATTTTGAACGTCCGATACTGATTGAAATGCTAATGTTTTGAGAAATTTTAAGCTAAACTTGCATGTATGCAGCCAAGTCGTTGTTATAAATGTATATATGATTATTCATTGTTGAATCTGGTTTTTACTTCAATTTGAAACTGTAAGTTAAGAGTCAAACATATCATCAACGTGGTACTATGATGGAAGGTTATTTTAGACAACAAACTAACATTCAAACAATTTTAGTTGCAATTTTCATGTGATGGAGTATGTTAAAGATTGCAAATTGTGAGATAATTTTGCAGAATTTGGTGTATAGAAAACGAAATCTGATATTGGCAAGTTATTCGTTGGTGGAATTTCTTGGGATACAAGTGAAGAATATCCACATGAGTATTTTAGTTGATTGGTTGATGTTTTAGCAATGGTGGTCACATGGATAGACCTCAATCTTAATCCCAGCTTTCACAATACTGATGATACTCCAGTAAGTACATGATCAGTTCATGAAGAATTTAACTAATTATTATATATGTATAAGCATTTCAGTATTTAATTATAACTTATATCTATATATATACATATATATATATATATACTTGTTGTGATTAAGGCAAGGGAAGATCAAACAAGTTCTTATAGGGGAGGAAGAGGGGGATTGTTCATTTCAAAAAGAGGTTTGCATATGGTGTTCTATATTTGTATATAAATATATATATATGTGTGTGTGTGTGTGTATGTGTATGTGTGTGTGTTTGAAGTTCCTTTGGTTTATATATAATTTAGGCTGACAAACTTCTTATTTGCCACTATTTTCTCTGTCACTGCCTCATTAGTGCTTTTTAATTTGTTTATCAACTTGAGAATGAGGAAGCTCAGAGTGGCCATACGTCGCGTTGAGTGTGAAAAGGGTCGCAGAGAAGCGGTTGCTGATATGTTAGAAGACTTATCCGAGGGGAGAAAGGAGATACCATCAGTGACGTATCTACTCACGGTGATAACAATAGAGGTCGTTTGCCCATAATGAGCTTCGTTGATGTATCTTCGACAGGAAATAGATGAGCAGTGGCGGTTGTATGATGGTTTTGATCCCATGCTAGAGAAGAAACTTTGCGCTAGGATCAGGCATAACGTGAGATGTTATGGCAGGTTTATGTCTCGCATGGTGGTAAGTCCTAAAAGTACCCACTATCTATCCATGCCCCTTTTTGTGGTTAATGTATCTCCTGTTTGCTTGACTATTTTATGAATCTGTCCACTGTCCTTTGTGTGCAATAAATAAAGTGTACTTATTCTTGATGCTCAATCTGTCTATTCTAGCTCATCAATTATATTATTAGGTAAAGATTATGTCTTTTTGGTTTATTTGTCTTGATTCTCGAGCGAGACTTCTATTTAAGAAACAAAGTTTGTTGTAGGAGGAAGGGTTAACACCCAACCTGCTTCACTTTCAGGTGTAAGTAGGTGAAAACACATAGCGATACTTGTAAAGAAGGTGCCGTTTTGGTTGTTCTAGGGCTTCATACTCAATGCTTAACAGAAAGCTAAGTGAAAGGATGTACTTAGACTAAAGTCCTTCTTGAGAAATGAGAATCGCTACTAACCGGGACTAGCTAATAACAGCCAATACCATGATAAGTTATAAGATGAACAATTTGACATAAATGTGACTAAAATGCAACAGCGGAAGAAGAGCAAAGCTTCCGAAAACATGGATCTGATACACGAATGAATAAATGATGTCATATTGACCAAGAGTTTGAGACATGCTCTAACACTTTGACTTTACTAGCTGCTTTAGAATACTCCAGAAGTATTAATTTGAAGTCTTGAAACAATTTCTATGAATCATTACATTTTGCTCAAACAATTGTTTGTCTTTTACAGGTTTTGGAAAGAGATTTGGTCAAGGAAGTGGGAGAACACGAAGAGAAGCTCAATATCAGGCTGATGAGACGTCTCTTATGAACCTGGCAAGTAAAAAAAAATTGTGGACCAAAGGGCCTTTGGCCTAGAGGTATCGTAGCCCTTGCCCTTCTAGGAGGTCAAGGGTTGAAAACTCACCAACGATGAGGAGGGTGTGTGGGTTTATTTGTTGCATTTTCTGTATATATAAATATTATACACTTCAAAAAAATGTGGTGCTCTAGATTTTCTTAGCTTGAATTTTGTGTTATCTTAGTCATCTTCTCAAACATGTTAAAAATCTTGTACTAGGTTCCTTTCCGGCGATGATTATTTTTATGTAAAAATGTTTATACTGAACGAAGGTAAACAGACAACATCAGTGTGGTAAGCGTTTGTTTGGAGGGTAAGAAATTTATTTCAAGCTGGTGTATATATAGGTTTTGTTAAAGTGAGTCAATACTTAGATTATTATGTTTAGTAAACTTAATTTGAAGGCAAGATTATCTTTTTGTGATCTTATGCATTCCATCTTTTTGAAATTCTACTAAACGACACTTAATGGTAAACAATATGATAAGATTAGAGCTGAATGATTGTTGTATGTATTGGTTCTACAATTCCCCTTCTTGGTATGTTGCTATTGCTATTGTTTGTATATAGGTACTATTCCGATCAACCATTTGATGCATTTTCTCTATTAGCACACCTAATGGGTAAAAAGATTTTATACCCATTCTAGTTTCTGCATAAATAAATTTAATCAGGTAAACCCTTTTTGTTTCTTCTAAATAGGTGCCAAGTGAAAGTGATTCGATGATGGGAAAGAGGAAAGAAATAGCGACTTTTGAGCTTGAAGGGAGCAGAAGGAAGAAAAAGAAGAAGCAAGGTGGTACACCTTGTCCTGCTTGTTCTTGGGTACATTTTAGGTAATAAATCTAATACTTTTTTTGTACTCAATTGTGTTTATTTATTTAGATCTATGGGTTACTACCATTCGTGATTGTGAATAATGATGTAGCAGTGAATTCATTAAGGAATACAGTGCTTCCCATCCTGAATCATCTGGTCTGAAAGTTGTAAGCATCGTGGATTTGATTTTAGAGTAAACTACGATTTTCGTCCCTGTCGTTTTATGTTTATAACTATTTTCATCCCTGTGGTTTAAAAACTGCTTTTTTCATCCTTATGGTTTGCATTTCTTTCGTTTTTCGTCCCTTAGAGTAACTTTGTTAGAAAAAGTCTGTTAAGTTAAGGATAACTTAGTCATTTACCATTTTTATTTTTTATTTTTTATTAATAATTTAAAGTAACTATATATATGTATATATATATATATAACCTGCATCTTTAATTATAAACAAATACCCACAAAGCAGGTGTACAAGTGCTCCATGTCACTGATCCTTCCATCTCCGGTAACACCACCATCGTTAGACGCCAGCTGATCAGCTCCATCCCCACTCACAATTGATATGATTACAAAATCTCACCATTTTCCATATTTTTTACAGATTGAAAATTGTAGACAAAAGCCTATGCGATTTCTGAAAAAACAGAACCCAACGAATGCCTTCCCTTTAATCAAGCATGGTGTATGATAGAAGCAAAATACTGAAATTATTATGTCCAATATTTTAAAAAGATCCATTAATCTAAGATTCAAATTTTCAGGAAATAGGAAGAACATTAATAAAGAAAATAGGGCTGTAATGTTGGAGCAACGAAGTTGGTTGCATCATGAGAACGAGAAAGGGTGGTTCGATTTGGGAAAGGTGATTATTATTAATATAGATATACATATATATTGTATATTTACATTTTGATTTGTGAAATGGGAGAAAGGGGATCTTGAAAAAATCAGAAAGGATTACCTGGAAAAAAAAGGGGAGATTTTTTTTTGCAGGTTGATTTCTTGGAGAAGAAGATGATTGTTGCATTTGCAGGTGGAGGGACGAAAGAGATAGAAAGATGTGTGGGTGGGGGTGTCACGTGAGAAGAATCCTCAAATGCTAATTTCTCATACTGCAAAAATAAACAAAAGAAAAACAATAATATTAAAACTGCAAAGAAGAATCCTCAACCCCCTGCTAAATCAAATCAAGAGCAAGTTAAAAGAATTGACAAACCCAAAACTAACATTAAAGGACCCATAATGCGATGGGTACCTAAAAAACTCTGATTGATTGCAGAAGCAGCATGCGCATATCTGGTATCTTGACTCTGGATGCTCGAGGCACATGACTGGAATGAAAAACTTACTCTCCCAATTCAAAGACAAAAGTGGTGGAGCTGTGACGTTTGGAGATAATGGTAAGGGTCAAATAAAGGGCTACGGTACTTTACAAGAAGGTAATATTACCTTATCTAAAGTAGCTCATGTTTCTGGATTGAAACATAACTTGCTAAGTGTAAGTCAACTTTGTGATTCTAAAATCGTTGTGGTATTTGATGAAAAACATTGTTACCTATTTTCTAAGGCAGGTGAGGAACTCTGGAGAGCTGACAGAACAGGTAATCTATATATGATGAATTTCACATCCAAGGATGGTAAGGAAACTCTCTGTCTTATCTCCAAAAAGAGTGAAGTTGCATGGTTATGGCATCATAAAATGTCTCACTTAAACTTTGACTCTCTTGAAATGTTTGTCAAACAAAAGTTAGTAACTGGTCTTCCAGAAGTTCACTTTCAAAAAGATCATCTCTGTCTTGCATGTGAAATGGGCAAAATTAAACGAGCTTCTCATAAAACAAAGACATTCTTGTACTCGACCTCTGCAATTGTTACATGTTGATCTATGTGGTCCCATTGCAATTCAGAGTCTCTCTGGTAAAAAGTATATTCTGGTACTTATTGATGAATTTTCCAGGTATACTTGGCTCGCATTTGTAAGACAAAAGTCAGAGGTGCCTATCGTTTTACAGAATATGATGACCAGAATCCAAGTTCTTCTACATCAGAAGATTTAATAACTCAGAAGCGACAATGCTACCGAATTCAAGAATGCCAAGCTTGAGGCATACTTTGTTGAAAATGGAATCACACAAAATTTCTCTGCTGTACGCACTCCTCAACAGAATGGTGTAGTTGAACGTCGCAATCGCACCCTGGTAGAAGCAGCCAGAACGATGCTTGTAACTTCTGGTCTTCCCATTAATTTCTGGGTAGAAGCCGTTGTCACTACTTATTTCACTCAAAATCGTTCCATAAATGTCAAGAGGCATCTCAAAACCTCTTATGAGCTTATCAACAAACGAAAACCATCTGTCAATTTTTTTAATATTTTTGGTTGCAGGTGTTTTATCTTAAATGACAGAGACAAACTTGGTAAATTTGATCCAAAGTTAGATGAAGCTAAATTCTTAGGATATTCGTTAAACTCTAGAGCCTATCGAGTTTTTAACTTACGTACTAAGACTGTTATGGAAAGCATTAACATTGATTTTGATGATCAGACCCAACTAACTCCTGAGTATTCTACTTCAGAACTTAAATTTAATATAGTGACTTCTGATTATCTTTCAGGCTCCAGAGAATCCGAGATCGATGCCATTTTTCAAGATTTTCTAGGCGAAGAAATATTTCAGAACAAATACCTCGTACCCCATCCTTAAGAATTCTTGAAGTTCTTCACACCTCTGGAATAACTCTATCTAGTCCTACTGTTTCCGCAGCAAGTTCCACTGTCATCTCTGCTCCAATTTCATCACATGCCAGTCCAGAAGTTACTCCAGTATCTTCATCTGAAGCTACTTCTGTATCTTCATCTGAGGGGGAGATTTTAGGCACTAATGATTCAGATTCAACAATTCCAGATGAGGTTATTCAATCTTCTGAAACAGAAACAGAAGTTCTGGCTCAACACGTACCACAAACAAGGATGACAAAATGGACTAAATCACACACTCCAGATCTCATCATTGGTAGTCCATCTGAGGGTATTGAAACAAGATCAGCTACTGCTAATGAAGCATTTTATGTCAACTTTCTTAGCATGATCGAACCAAAGCATGTTCATGAAGCCTTGATAGAACCAAGTTGGGTGGAAGCTATGCAAGAAGAATTACTTCAATTTGAACGCAACAAGGTGTGGAACTTAGTACCTTTACCAAAAGGAAAAATTGCTATTGGTACTAAGTGGGTATTCAGAAATAAGAAGGATGAAGACGGAATAGTGATCAGAAATAAGGGTCGTCTGGTGACTAAGGGATATTGTCAAGAAGAAGACATTGACTATGACCAAACATTTTCCCCTGTTGCAAGACTTGAAGCAATAAGACTATTTCTGGCTTTCTCTGCATACAAAAATTTTAAAGTATATCAAATGGATGTTAAATGTGCATTTCTGAATGGTTATCTCAAAGAAGAGGTGTACGTTGAACAACCTGCTGGTTTTAAAGATACAAGACATCCAGAATACGTCTTTCTTCTCGACAAAGCTTTATATGGTTTAAAACAAGCACCCAGAGCCTGGTATGAACGCTTATCCAAATTTCTGATCAGCAAAGGTTATCAGAAAGGTAAGATTGATACCACACTGTTCATCAAAAGAGGCAAAGATATGTTAACTATTGTTCAAATTTATGTGGATGACATAATATTTGGCTCTACTCATCAAACTGAAGAAGATTTGTTTTCTGCATTGATGGAAAAGGAATTTGAAATGAGTATGATGGGAGAAGTAACATTCTTTCTCGGACTCCAGGTTAAACAAGATACCGATGGTATATTTATTAACCAAGCCAAGTATGTTTCTGACATGTTAAATAAATTTCATTTTCAAAATTCATCACCTATGAAAACACGTATCTCTCCTAGTATGAAGCTAGGTCCTGATTCTTCTGGGAAACCAGTGGATGTCACGGGCTACAGATGTATGATAGGTTCTCTTCTGTATTTAACTGCTAGTAGGCCTGATATTATGTTTGCCACCTGTCTTTGTGCTCGATATCAAGCCAATCCAAAAGAATCCCATTTGGCCGCTGTCAAAAGAATTTTTAGATACTTAAAGGGAACTCCTTCATTGGGTCACTGGTATCCTAAAAGTTCTGGGTTTGATTTAATGGCATATACAGATTCTGATCATGCAGGATGTAAGCTGGACAGAAAAAGTACCACTGGTAGCTGTCAACTTTTGGGAAATAGACTTATCAGCTGGACATCCAAGAAACAAAATTGTGCCTCAACATCTACTGCAGAGGCTGAATATGTTGCTGCTGCTAGTTGCTGTTCACAAGTTATTTGGATGAAGACTCAACTCATAGACTATGGACTGATATATGATAAGATTCCCATCCTATGTGATTCAGAGAGTGCCATTGCCATTACTGAAAACCCAGTTCAGCACTCCAAAACAAAGCATATTGATGTCAGGTATCATTTTATCAAAGATCACGTAGAGAAGGGCACAATAGAAATGTATTTTGCCTCTACTGATTACCAACAAAAGCTCTGGATAAGAAGCGTTTTAATATTTTAATCATTAAGTTGAGGATGATAAATATGTAAATCTAATTTTTCATTATCTCAGAGCTGATCAGAGACCTCTGATCGCTTCTGATAGTTTTATCCAGAAGCATTCAGAAGTCTCTGACCATCTATGTTTCTTGAGCTTTTTATTCCTTTATATCCAAGTGACAACAGAAAGGAAGCATTTCTTGAAAAGCAAAGGGGGAGAATGATACAACTTCTGACGGGGAGCTCCGAGCTTGTTTCCAGGGGGAGAAAAACTAAGCCTAACTTCCGTTAGCTGTCTTCTGAACACTCTCTTTCTTTAAAAGTTTGTTTTACATCTACTTCTTCTGATTAACTCTTGCCGTCAAGGTTATTCAGAATTTTTAGATTTAACTTAATCTTTTTTTGAAAAATTGTTCTTTTGACATTTTTGGGTTAAATTTTTTTTACCCATTGTTTGTTAACTTATTTTTCTTCTGAAAATTTTAACATCAATAAGTATATTTTAATTAACTCTTGCCTTCAAGATTACTTTAAAATTTTCTTATTATTTCTTAATTTCTTAGGAAACATCTGTCAATAAATATCAAACTTTCATTTGGATCAAAACTGTTTTATTTCTCCAAATGTCTGATTTTAAATTCATTAAAAAGATTTAATCTCAAAAATTGGTTTAATCAATTAAAATGATTATTTTTCTTGATTCAATACTAATTTTTCTTATTAATTACTTTTTAATTTTTTTGTGGATAATCAAACGGTGTAAGTTAGATAAATCCTTCAGTGACTCATCAAACCTATGCTAAGTTATCATTTACACGATTTTCTGCTTTACAGGTGTCTTTCATCGTGTGACTGCATGACTACACGCCTGCGTGATTACATCAGCATAACTGAATCGTTTTTCCTTTTCCCCAAATTAAAAAAAACCCTTCTCATTCCATATTACACCCAAACTTTCTCTCATATATAAACCCCAAATACAGTACTTCATCTTCTTCCTCGCAATTTCTACAGTAATTGCTATCCTGCTTTCAAATTCTCTCAAGCATTCCTAATCATCCATCAATGGCTTCCATACTTGGTCTTACAAATCTCAATGATGACGAAGGTCGTCTTGTTGACTCCACGGCGGATAGTGCTCCAATTGTCAAACTGCCTTTGAAGGAAAACAATGTGAAGGTTCTCCTCGATCCCATCACATATCTGACCGACTTCAGAATCCTGGTTGAATTTCTTCAACAACATCAAATAAACCATGCCCTAACCTTGGCCAATCCAAATGTTCCTGAGTTGTATGTCCAAGAGGTATGGCAGTCTATGTACATCGCAGATGACGATACACTGCGTGGAAATTTCAGTCATCCCAATGAACCTAAGAATGCTGTGGAAATTCCCATCACTAAGAAGAAGATCGCTAGGTATTTTCACTTGCCTACTCCTACAATTGAAGTTGATGGTGGAATTGTGCCAAACCCTGCCCTAGACCAAAATCCAACATCTAAAGCCCTTCTCTCCTTTATTCACTTCTTGGGGTATAATGAGAATTTATCCAAGCTCTCTGAATTTAAACGCCAGAAACTGCCCCCAATGTGGAACACGCTTATCTCCATCCTCAACAGAAGTCTTACATGCAAGATTGGATCCCTAGACCAAGCCAGCAGAAACATCCTTAATTACAATCATGTATGGAATGTACTTTAACCGACCCCTGGACTATGCCAGCCTCATCTTTCAAGAGATAAAAGCAGCTGTTAACACTAAGATATGCTTCCAAAATCAAGGAAAACCCCTTCCTGCCCTGATGTTTCCCAGGTTTCTGTCCCTGTTCACCTACCCAGCGATCGGTGCTCTTAAAGCTCCTCTGCTTCAACCATTTTGCAAGATAGCATCCATGAGCTCCCATAAACCAACTATCGAAGTCAACAGTTACTCATCTCCAAGGGAACTCTCCAGGTATATGCTCGACCTTATTCCTTCCTCCTCTCTCTATCTCTTATCTTATAAACGCTCTATGGTATTCTCAGAACAGAGAATACCTACCCCAGAGCACTTAGAGCCAAGGAAGTGAGGGGTCACGTGAGGCTGAGTTTGAAAAGAATCAGAGTGCACAACCGAGTGTTTCTACCCATGCTGACCTCTTAATGCAAGAGGGTACTGAAGATGTCCATAGAGACACATATGAGCGCAACTCTCCTTCTTTCCAAAGGGATACCACATTGGCTGAGATACATGCCAACACATCTACTCTCATTGACCAAGGACCACCCAGTCCAAACCACCCAGAAACCATCCGATCAGAGGATATTTCTCAATCTTCTGCATCACGCACTACCGGGGAAACCACATTCTCTTCATCATTCTCTCAAAATAATGATGATGATGATAATATAAGAGTTCATTCGCCCTAGAACTCGCCACAATCCACACCAAATGTTGTTGTCTTTGTGACCAACAATGTCATAGGAAACTCAAAAGTTAAGTCCATATCTTCTGATAGTTTAGAAGCTGAGGAAATCCCATCAGAGGGGTTACAGCAACAAGACGCACCACTTACCGGAGTGTTTACACTTCATCAAGGTAAACACATTGTCTTCAGCACCTCATCCTCTGATGATGAGGACTCTGTTGAGACAATCAGAACAATCGAAGAGGTGCCTGTTAATAATAGCCCTCTAAAACAGGTTGGAAGTCCCTCCACACTCAACGTCAACACAGGTGTGAAAGAGGGCCTCTCTGAACGCGAGAGTAAAGGGGCTCCGTGTGTTGGAGATACACCGGTTACACATTCTGAGTTCGTCGCCAATGCAGCGTTTCAGGCATTTGGTGATAAACTTCAGAGATCTGTGGAAGATCTAAAACTATCCCTGGATTCTCACAATGCCATTTTTCTTGCCATCCAAAATGAACAAACTCAGCATACTCGAACTCTGGAGGCACTCAGAGAGCTTATCTCTACAAATGCAGAAGCTCAACGATCACAAGCTTCTGATCATTTTACTTCTCTGCACAAAGGCATCCAGGCCAACTCTGAAGCTATCTTCTTTATTCCTGATGAAATTCCAACTCCAGAGGTCACCATCTCTGTTGACGAATATGGCTCCTTAGTGGCAGATCTTCAGAAAATTATTAGGGTTGTACAACCCTCCGAAGACACTTCTGGATCATCCCTGGTGAAAAAGTCCGACATGGCTATCTTTCAGAAAGCCTTGCTCGACAGAATTAATACTCTCACTTCCAAATATGTCTCAAAAACCACTGCCAGCACTTCAAATGTGGATCAGAAGCTCACTTTTCTCGAGTCTTCCATTTCTCAATTATCTTCAATGGTAAGCTCTCTCTCTCTCTCTGCTACATTCGCTGCTAAACAGAAGGCTAAGGAAGAGAGGGCATGCAAAAAGTCTGAACTCAAAAGAAAAAGATCTGAGGATCAGGATCCTGATTCTCAGAAGGGGGAGAAAATGCCAGAAACCAAGAAGGCTAAGACTGCTATGGGCACTGATACTTCTTCTCAAGATAAAGGAAAAGCTTCTGCCTCATCTCCATTTGCACCTCCATCTTCAAAACAAACACCTCTAACTCCAAGACATCTGGCCACACATTCCGGCACTCTTCCTAAGGATCCAGAAATGGCCCAATTTCTTTTAGATGTCATTGGCAATAACAGAAGTGTTCCCAACCCTCCAGATGTTGAAGCAGAACTTCTCAAAGCTAAGATTGTCAAGGCTAAAGCTGAAGCTTCAAAAGCTAAAGTTGAAGCCTTAAATAAAAGAAGAGAAGAAGAAAGAATAGAAGCTGAACTCCATGCAAGAACTGCAGATGAAAGGGCCTTTGCAGAAAAAGCAAGAGTACAAGCAGAAACGGAAAAGGAAAAAGCTGAAAAAGCAACTGCTGAAGTATCATCAAGTCGAGTAGCTGAAAATAGAGAAAAACTGCAGAGACTTGGAAAAATTGATCTTCCAATTCTGGAAGTAACAAAAAGATATATGTATGCTCCTACAGATCAAAAGATCTATCTTATGATGCCTAACTTCTCAAATGGCTACAATGTTAGTGATCCTGAAAAGGATAAATTCATGAGTCACAGGTAAGCCAGAAAGGATGTCTACACAGTAGTGCCAATTAAGAGAATTTCTGCCATCAAGCATACTCCATTTGAACAGACAGAGATTTGGTATACCATATATGAAGTAATCATAGAAGACAATAAGACTTATTACTTCTGCGATAATGACTTACTGTCCATCTTTCCTTCTGATCTCATCTTTCAGGAAAATTCATGAAGATTCAGATGACCAAAAAAAGTGATAACCAAGATCAAGTTGCCTAGTCTTGGATCATTCAATGCATGAAGTCCCTCATCAGATACAAGAGACAAGTAGATTTTCAAATTGGGATCAATTACAATGTTGATAATCTTGCAATCTCTGCTCCTAGTGAAGACTTAGAAGTATCAATTCTCTAAAAATCGGCAGAGTATTGATTAAACCAGAAGAAGGGGTCATCTTCAAAAGGCCAGATAGAAGGAGTTTCTTTAGGATCAAAGAAGCGCACAAGTATTCATCAGAAGTTGTATACATTGCAACATGTTACATCTCTGTTGATATAAACAACTATGATCCTAAAGTAACCGAGAGGATGGTAAAAAGACTTGATGGTCTCTTAAAGCTCAGACGAATCATCGACAGAATCTCAAAGATCATTTCGACAGTTGATCCACTCTAAGATAGACAAAACAAGGATCATATTCCACAACTCTGGTTTCATACTTAGAGGGAGATTGTTAGACCTAAGAAGTATGAACCATAAGATGGAAGTATGATATAACGTGGCACACTCTTACCTCATGCGTCTCCGTTTACAACTGAATTCTGTTATATGCTCCTACCTGCTGACGTGTCAGTTTGTAACTGGTTAGATTGTTGACTTTATATTCACTATAATAGTATAAATAGATTAAGTCTTTGAATGTAAAGTTGTCGATTGAAAAACATACTTTTGGAGATCATATTGTGCATCTTATTCCTGTATTTGTTATCGATCTTCAAGGTTATCAATACAATCTCAGTCTATTCTTCATCACTTATTACTTACTGTTTGTTTGATAATTACTGTTGTTAATTGATTTGAATTTCTTCCGCTTATACTTTAATTCTCAAATCTTTCAATTAACTATTTAGAAAGGGATCTGGGTTCCAACAAAAATATTGTCGATTCCTTTCTACCCGATATAAAAACTTATCGATCGCCTTTTACCCGATAAGTTTTATAGATGAGTTAATTTAACCCGATGTAAAACCTTATAGCACCCTTGTTATCGAGAATTTTAGAATTCTTTCAAAACTCATTGATCAAGATCATTCTGTCAAGTACGATGACCACTGGCGAAGCCATGGCCGTTGGTTCCGACACCAAGCCACCAATTCTCTTCCGAGGAGAATACTCACAATGGAAAGATCGATTCCTAGACTTCATTGATAGACATGACCTTCGTGAAGAAATCATCCATTCTATCAATGTCGGACCACCACCAATTTTATATCAAGACAAACTAGCCATGCCAAACAATGTCCCTCCAATGCCCGCAACAAAAGAAATTAAGCCACGATCCAAATATACTCCTGAAGATGAAAAGGTAGCCAAAGGAGATCAACTTGCCCGGTCATACCTTCTCATGAGCATCCCAAATGATATCTACATGAGCATTGACAGCCATTGTAGAACGGCTAAAGGAATGTGGGCACAAATTGAAAAGATCATGCTTGGAACAAAGATCGGGACTCAAATGAAAATCACAAATTGCATCTTGCAATATAAGGAATTTAAGGCAAAGGAAGGTGAAAGTCTGACGAACACTTATGAACGATTTGTTCACCTGCTGAATGAACTAAGCAAGAATGATATCCGAAAGACAAAAATAAAAAACAATGTGAAGTTTATTAGTAATCTTCATCCCGAATGGCGACGATTTGCTAATCAAATTAAACATAGCAAATTCCTTGTTGAGGTCGATCTTCATGAAGTGTTCGAAACTTTGCAACAAGACAAAGATGAGGTCCTCGAAATGATGGGAGCCAACAAACTGAAGAAATCTTTCGACCCAATTTCTCTCATTGCCAAAGAAGAAATCAACGGAAATAGATGACGAAGAATTCGATGATCCCGATATCGCCCAATTTCACAACGGTTGGCGTTTCAAACTCAATCCTTCCAACGTAAATTCTCTCGTCGATCCAATCCCAACCAACAACGTTATGCTTCGGGACCAAAGAACTTCGAACGTAAAGCAATGTTTGAGCAAAAGCCAAGAAACGAAGAAACCCGTCCAACAGGCAAACCGGAAGATAAATTCAAAGGAGAAAAGAGCTTGTGCTACAATTGTGGCAAGACTGGTCACTATGCTCGTGAGTGCAAGAAGCCAGTTGTTAAAGATGTCAATTACTTCACCTACGAATTAATGCTTGCAAAACAAGAAGAGTCCGACAAAGTTCTTATGGCGGAAGATGAACATCATCATGATGACCACGAACCCGATGAAGAAATACAAGCCCACTTCAGTCTTATGGCTTATTCTGACCCCTCCAGTAACGATTCTTCTCACTCTTCCGATTAGACACCCGAGGTAAGTCATTCTGACTATGACAATGTTGTTGCTCAACTGAATGATTTAATGATTCAATTACATGAATTACAATCTAAATTGAAAACCAAAAAACTCTTGGTTTCCAAATTAGAAACACATCTTGAAAATAATCATAATCAACTAGTAATTGCAACTTCCGAAATTGCCAATCTTAAAAGTGATGTCCTAAAACTACAAGCGGAAAAAGATATTTTGCAAAATGAGAATTAAGCTCTAAAACTTCAAAATTCGGATCTTACAACTCAACTTGATAAATCCGAACGTGAGGCTAACGATTTTTATTCAAAATTTGAATTTGCCACTATTCAAAGAAATGATCTATTAGACAAACTCAAAAACTTGGAACTCAAACTTTATAAATTAGGTCAAACTGAACAAACGATTCATTTAAACGCCCCAAAGGAGTTATGTACAAAAGCAGGCCTCGGTTTTGAAAACCCTAAATGTTTAGCAAAGGCCTTATATAATACTCCAACTCTTTATAAATTCGAATATCTTGACCTTAGGCCAGATTATAAAATTTAGTTTATGAAATCACCTATTAAAGTCGAGAGACGGGAAGACTGGAATAGGAAGAACAAAAGAATTCATCAAATACCTTTTTGTTATCCAACTATCATAGAAAAGGAATATTCGAAAGGATCTCTTCCAAACAATTATTTTCCTTCCTATACTGATGAAGAACTTCACACGGAACCACCAAATTTTAAACCTTATATTCCCACCTTGTTTTTAGAAAAGAAAATTATTCAACTAGAAAAAGTTTTAGAATCCAAACGTTCTTCATCGGAAAAGCAAAAAGAGGCATTAATCACAAAAATCCAAACCTTGGAAAACAAATCTTTACAATCCCAAAAACCCGATATTGAAACAAGTTCAAATATTTCTTCTTGTAAAGCTTTTGTTAGTACATATTTGGATGATTGGGAGGAATACTATAAATTGGATCCTGACTATTGTCCTCCTAAACACAAATATATCCCCTCTCCCGATGAAGTAGATGAGATAGCTGAAGAGTTGGATAATCTTGAAAACATAAACCTTTCTCAACATAACTCTGCTAATTCAATTGATAATTTTGACTTTAATCCGATTCTTCCAAGTCACGAGACATGTTTAAATAAAGGCAAAAGTCCCATTGAAACGGTTTCTATTTCTAATGTTGAAAATGAATGTTCTACAAGTACTTCGATACCTTCCTCATCTCAACAAAAAGAACAAACCACTTTTACTGGGAAGACTAATCTCATTCGAAAACTATTACTCGTTCATTTCATGTTTCAGCTCTTCACCCTCTAAAGAATACTCAAGTTTGGATTGCAAAAGGCACAAATCAAGCAAAGTCATCATTCCGCAATAAGAGACACAATTTTAATTTTTCAAATTCTAGGAACACAAACGATAGTTTTCAATTTCCTGTTACTATTCATTTTGTTCGACATTTAATTCAGTTTTTAAGAAATAAAGTTTGTTGCTCAAATTGCGGTGTGAATGACTTTGTGCGGTTAAATTTTATTGTTATGATTATTATCCTGATATGCAAAATTCATACGATTATCATCAAGTCAATACTTTTCCATCTTACCCTGTTTATAGATGGGTTCCCAAAAGGCCCTTGATTACAGCACCTAAGTCCCACTTCATATGGGTTCCAAAGGTTGCTAAGTCATCTTACCCCAAGGGACCCATTTACAAATGGGTACCAAAATCTGCCTGATTTTTTCAGGAACGTCATGTGTGGTATTTAGATTTTGGGTCCTCCAAACACATGACGGGTAAAAAGGAGCTTCTTGCCAATTACATTGAACAACATGGCGGCACTGTAGGCTTCGGGAACAATCACTTTTCACCAATTAGAGGATACGGAGAACTCATTCACAACAATCTTACTATCTCCAAAGTATCGTATGTAAAAGGCCTTGGTCATAATCTACTCAGCATTGGTCTATTCTATGACAAAGAACTTGCAGTGAATTTTCGTACCAAAAAATGTTGCGTTAGAACGTATGAAGGAAACAGATTTTAGCTGGTTCTAGACAATCAAATCTTTAAACAATTGATCTTTCAAAAATTGACGTTTCACCTGATGTTTGTCTCGTTTCCCATGTCTCAACTGAAAAATGTTGGATGTGGCATCGCCGACTTTCTCATTTAAACTTCAAGACTATCAGTCGACTTGCTAAAGGAGGTTTGGTTACCGGCTTACCAGATCTCAAATTTGAGAAAACCCACTTATGTGGCGCTTGCGAGATGGGAAAAATGAAGAAAGTCTCTCACAAACCCAAATTGGAACAGAACACGACTCATCCCCTTTAGCTTATACATATGGATCTTTGCGGTCCCATGCGAACTCAAAGCATTCACGGCAAGAAATACGTTCTTGTTATATTGGATGATTACTCTCGATATACATGGGTCCGGTTTCTTCACTCTAAAGACGAAGCTCCCGAAACCATTATTGCTTTCTTGAAGAACATTCAAGTCAAACTAGAGCTTACCGTCCAAACTCTCCGCACACAGATAATGGCACTGAATTCAAAAACCATACTCTCGACACTTATCTAACTTCCATTGGAATTTCTCATACTTTCTTGGCAGTTCGCACTCCTCAACAGAATGGTGTGATCGAACGACGTAACCGTACGTTGGTCCAAACTGCTCACACCATGCTCACTCATTCCAATCTACCACACTTTCTTTGGGCCGAAACCATCAACACCGCCTGTCACACTCAAAACCGTTCCATCATCAAAAAACGGTTCACCAAAACTCCACATGAATTAATCAACAAGCGTGTTCTGTCCCTCAAACATCTTCGAATGTTTGGTGGTCGTTGTTTTATTCTGAAAGATAAAATGGACGGTGGCAAACTTCAAACCAAAGAAGTCGAAGCATTCTTTCTCGGCTACTCACCTAACGCATCTGCCTATCGAGTCTATGTGAAACATGCTAAATGTGTTACCGAAAGCGTCAATGTCCAGTTCGATACAAAGACGAAAATGGCTCCTGAACAACCCAGTTCTGGACCCGCACTTACCGGTGTTTTAGCTTCCGATCCCCTATCATCGGAACCTGTTCCTACCCAGCCTCATCCAAATCAAGCATCCACGTCCAAAATCGCAATCTCCGATTTGGATGATCTCTTTGAGCACTTTTACTCAGATTATGTCGGACAATTCTCATAAATTCCGCAAACCAGCACCCCGCCTACCTTGAACGTTGTCGAGACCACGCCTCCTACTGGATCGCCATTAACCCATGAACCGGTCTCAACTGCTGCAACTCCAAGTCCCTCTGCATCAACGGAAACCGCTCAAACTCCCGATATTCCACAACAAGTCGCTCCCAGATGTACTGCTTCAACGGAACTGATATCCTCTTCCCTAGCAACGATTCCTACTCCAACGGATGTCTCAAGTTCCTCCCAAGTTTCCAATGTGACTCCATCTTTGGAATCCATTCAAGATCTTCCACTTGGAACGTATGTGGATGATAATCACGACCTCACAGCACTCCAACCGCTTCCCCACTCTCAGAAATGGGTCCGATCTCACCCACCCGATCAAATCATTGGCGATCCATCCAGACCAGTCACTACAAGATCTGCATCGGCCAACGATTTTTTGTTCTCAACTCTTCTAAGCAAAATCGAACCTAAAACCGTTCACGAAGCCCTATCTGATCCAGATTGGATTGTGGTTATGCAAGAAGAACTGAATCAATTTGAAAGTCTGAAAGTTTGTCGCCTTGTCCCTCGACCGAAAAACAAGACTATCATCGGCACCAAATGGATCTTCAAGAACAAGCAAGACGAAAATGGAATTGTTGTATGCAACAAAGCACGGCTTGTCGCCAAAGGGTATCGACAACAAGAAGGCATAGACTATGACGAGACATTCGCACTGGTCGCCCGAATTGAAGCAATTCGCATGTTCTTGGCACACGCGGCTCACAAGAATTTTGTAGTTTTTCAAATGGACGTCAAGACTGCTTTCCTAAATGGCGTTCTCCGCGAAGAAGTATATGTCTCTCAGCCCGACGGCTTTGTCAGCCCTTCCAAGCCAAATCATGTCTATATCCTCGACCGAGCTCTATACGAACTCAAGCAAGCTCCCCATGCATGGTATGACAGTCTCTCCGACCACTTAGTAAAAAACGGGTACTCTGAAGGTAAAATCGACCCTACTATTTTCATTAAAAAGGAAGATGGTGATATTATGCTTATTCAAATATATGTGGACGATATTATTTTCGGCTCGACTAACCCAAAAAAATGCAAAACCTTCTCCGAGCTCATGTTTAATCTTCTTCATGTAAAACCTGCTTGATTTCCAAGTTCAATATGAGTATGATGGGAGTAATGAATTTTTTCCTAAGTCTTCAAGTAAAACAATTTTCAACAGGAATATTCATTAACCTATCGAAATACAGATCGGATATGTTACATAAATATAATATGACGACCTGTACGCCGATTGGTACTCCCATGTCTCCCGGTTCTAGGCTACAGGCTGATCCCTTGGGTAAAGCGGTAGATTCTAAAAACTATCGGGGAATGGTCGTTTCTTTAATGTATCTAACGGCTAGTCACCCGGACATAATGTTTGCCACATGCCTTTGCCCTAGATATCAAGCTTCTCCCAAGGAATCTCATCTTAGTGCCATCAAACGTATTTTTCGTTATTTAAAAGGTACTACTGATCTTGGCCTATGGTATCCTAAGGATACGGGTTTCGAGCTAACTACTTTTTCAGATTCGGATCACGCCGGATGCATGCTTGATCGTAAAAGAACGACGGGTCATATTCAATTCTTGGGAGATAAACTAGTCAGCTGGTCTTCAAAGAAACAAACGTGCGTCTCCATTTCCACCGCGGAAGACGAATACATTGCTGCTGCAAGCTGCTGCTCACAAGTCATCTGGATGCGCATGCAACTTAAGAACTACAGATTCTGGTTTGACGAAATTCCCATCTATTGTGATTCCAAAAGCGCGATCGCCATCTCAAGCAATCCAGTCCAACACACAAAGACAAAACACATCGATGTCAGGTATCATTTTATTAAAGACCATGTCGAAAGAGATACGATTGAATTATATTTTGTTAATATAGAACTTCAGCTTGCCGACTTGTTCACAAAAGCATTGGATGAAAAATGCTTCCAATTCCTAGTGTCCAAGTTGGGCATGCGAAATCTCAAAACCTGAATCACAATCAGTCTTCTCAAAATACACAAAACACCCATTCAAGTATCAATGCACATTCACCTTTTAAAATGAATCTTCATTATTCTTGAATTCTCGTTTGGCCAGTTCAAACGGATATGACGCTAAGCGCACCTCGCTTGGCCAGTTCAAACAGATGTATCTTCTTCAACTATATTTCACTATATTTTCCCTGATCAACCGGTGTCTTACAGGAAAGCATACAGGAATGGATCGGGCTAGCACGACCGCTTTAAGAATATTCCACGGGTTTATTTATTACAGTCATCATTACGACTATGCCACTCTCATCTGGACTGACCCTGTTGCCTTTGCGGTCGACAAAGACAACGACCAAAAACGAGACTTTATTCTATTTCAGCGATTTCTCCAACGAGCCATCCATCGTACTATGACTGCACGACCGGAGATTCCAAGACGCACTGGCATACCACTTGGAACCACTTACGTCTAGAAATACCTGAAGCCTAGTGATCGTGCGTTCCCATTCGTCATGCCCTTACCAAAGCCTTGCTATCCTTAGTTGATCAGAATTCACCAAGTGTGATAGCTTATAGGGAGAGCATCGGCTTAATGGCTACCTGTTAGGTCTGAAAATGTTGTATCCGAGATGACAACTATTGAAGACATGAAGGGCTAAAGCGTAAAGTCAACAAAGTCATTAATTAGGAAAGATTTAATGTTTAAATATAAGGAAACATTCTATTTTATAAATAAGGCAAGTGTATAATGCTTTAATCTTTACTTCCTTATATCGTATTTCCTATACATATAAATAGAGGGTTAGAGTATGCAATAGATGTTAGCACATTAATTCATATAATTAAAGAGAGAGCTTATTAGAGTTATCATTGTAATCACGATTCATCAAGTTAGATATATGACATAAGGTTTTCTTCATATTATTCTTGATATTACTCGGTTACCTAATCAAACTGGGACCCACAATTGGTATCAGAGCCACACGATCTGAGTTTTGATCTGATTCTAATCGAGTTCGAAAAACAAGGTAAAAATCTCGAATCTGACACTGTTCAAAAAGTTATCGAATGAAGCTTTCCAAGCCTGAATCGGCAAGATTTTTCATCACACCATATATATCGATAAAAATTCTTATTTTTCTGGTTTATCGAATTCTTGTTTTTAAAATCAACTTAATTACTTTACTTAATCTGCGGTACTTTTGCTTCACTTTTATTAGAAAACTCAGGGTCACTGACTGTGCAGCTTTTCTAGTTTAAGGGTTCTCAAGTACACGCCTTAAACTTTAGTAATTCCCTTTTTACTTTATTTTGATATTTTTGGAGACTCGTGAACTTACATCTTCTCTTCCATAAAAAGACTTGTTCTTTTTTGTCGATGAAGGCTTCGTTCCTGCTCTTCAATTTTTCAAAGTATAGATAAAACGAAATTTCGATAAGATTGTTCTTTCAAAATTTTCAATTCTTATCGGGTCCTTAGGACGAGACATAAATTCTTATCGGGTTCTTAGGACGAGACATAAATTCTTATCGGGTACTTAGGACGAGACATAAATTCTTATCGGGTCTTTAGGACGAGACATAAATTCTTATCGGGTCTATAAGACGAGACATAAATTTTTATCTCACTTTAAGACGAGACATAAATTTTTATCTAACCTTTAAGACGAGACATAAATTTTTATCCCCCTTAAGACTAGACATAAATTTTTGTCTCACTTTTAGACGAGACATAAATTTTTATCTCGCCTTAAGATGAAACATAAATTTTTATCTCGCCTTAAGACTAGACATAAATTTTTATCTAATCTTTAAGACAAGACATAAAATTTTTATCGCGCCTTTACCACCCGATATAATTTCTTATCGCGCCTTTTCAACTCGATAAAACTTCTTGTCGAGACAACTTCACTCGACATAATTTTTTTTGGAAAATCGAAATAGCTTATCCTGTCCTTTTAAAACTTTTAGAAAATTCTCAAAACTTACCGATCGAGATCACTTTATCAGGTAACCAGTGCTTATTTTTTTTTTACAAACTGATTTTGTGTGTTTGAGTTCAGCTTAAATTAAGATGTCTTCTGACCCATTAGTACTCAATCCAAATTCCAATGAATATGAATACTATATGGGTTGGAGAACAACAACTATTCAACTCGAGGAGTTAAAAGTGAAATATGCAAGTTTAGAAAAAGAAAATAAAGATCAGAAAAACAGGTTTGAAATTGAGTGAAAAACGTTTGAGTGCAAAAATAAAACTTGTGAGTTGACAATTAGTAAACTTTCTGAACAAGTATCCGATTTTGAGCAAATTGTAATTTTAGAAAGTAAATCCTCTTAAACGAAATGTCTGAAACTATCAAAGCAACTTTTTGAGCTTCAGAAAATTCAAGATGATGAACGAAAAGTATTTGAAAATGATAAAAAGAATGTTTTAAATAATAGCGTTTTAATTTCGATAAAAATAAACGTTTAGAGAAAGAAATAAAAGATTTTGATGAGAAAATTTTTAAACTTTCAAAGAAATTATCTGAATCACAATTATATTTTGTGATTGAAAAGAACTTGAGATCTGAATTTAAAATTAAATATGATTTGATGTTGAAAGAAAGAGATCATCTCTCAATCAAAATTAAAGAACTTGAAAACGAGATTTCAAAGCAAAAACAATTGCATAAAGAAAATTCAGAATCATTCAAACAACTCACTCCCGAACAAATACATGCCGAGTTAGATGACCTTGAAAAAATGATTTTTACTAATGATTCTGATTCTGATTCAAGTTCAAAGATGACTTCTCTTTCTCTAGTTACTGTATGTCAGAATAACTACTCTTCAAATGTTAAATCAAATGGTTGTTCTCACGACTCCAAATCATATGGTTCTTCAAATTTTCGAACTCATAAATCTAATCGGTTTCACAATGATTTTGTTGCTAATTCTGATAATTTTAAGAAGTTTAAAATGGTTTGAAGGAAGAAATCAACTACAGATGATAGTGTTGGAAACATGTCACATACATTTCCTGTAGTTGATACAAGATCATTTGTTTACAAGACTAATTTGCCTTATCTTGTAAGATCTATCAATCAACTAATTACTCTAAGTACCACAAAAATTTGTTGTTCTACTTGCGGAACAAATGATTTTGTCAATCAAATGTTCGTTTAAATATGGCATGATACTTATAGTATCCCCACTTCCCCATTTATTGCATCTAAAGCTAACCTCCGAGGACCCAACAAAGCTTGGGTACCAAAATCTTTTTAATCTGTTTTGTAGGTACGTCATGTGTGTTCTAAATTCTGAATATTCACATCACATGACAATCTTTCGAAAGGTTATGCTACATTTGAGGGGGAGTACCAACATTTTTTTTCCATTTATTTTAGCTTCATAGTATCTCAGCTATGGACGTGCTCTTAATCCTTTTTTTTTGTACATCATGACTTCTGAATACATCAGTTCAGAAGTCGGACTTCCATGTTTCGACTCTTTGTATGTGACAGGAATTAGAAGTTTCTATGGTCAATCTAAAGCCGGAAGCACCTACCCATGAAACACACCCCTAGGATAGATATTTTGAAAGGGAATAAAATTGAGTGCTTGCGAGATAAAAGAAAAATGTGAGAGTATGACAAGACTTAAAAGAAAATATTTGGTCTTTACCAAACCTTAACAGTTATCCGGGTAGCCACATAATCTATTCATTCTCGATTCTTTGGAGATGAATATTGAAGTAGACATGGACCCAATGTCGATAACTCGTGTCACCCCACCCAACTACTCAAGTATCTCATAAAAGATATTTGTTTCATATATCACAAAGAATAAACATATCTACTATCTTTTCTTCACTCGGAAGATAAAGATATTGAAAAAGGAAGACACACCTCCAGTCTCCAAGCTTCACATTCAATGCACATTGAGTCTGTGAAATGTATTTTCACATCTTGAGCCTTAAAAATAACATTCAATGCTTAATTCTTTCTACACATTGCACGAGTCTTTGTGATTCACACTGCATATCTATGTGTTTATGCCGGAACAGTTTGAGAAGTTAGTTTACAACTTACTTTTGTGATAACTGGAAGTCCTATCAGTGTCACACCGTTGCCACACTGAAAATAGGCCACTTAATTGACTTTGTTTTAATTAAGTGATAACAGTTGCTACACGTGCTTCTGTCTGTTAGTTTTTTTCCCATTGATCCTTGAAGATGAATTTCTCACATAAGCATTTGATTACTTCTAGTTAATGTCTTTGATTGTTCATAATGATTCGGTTTCTCCTTATCATTCTGAGAGGGAGAATAGGAATACCAAAGATGAATGCTTATTGTG
The DNA here is from genome assembly GCA_036898165.1 of Silybum marianum. Classification (NCBI taxonomy): domain Eukaryota; kingdom Viridiplantae; phylum Streptophyta; class Magnoliopsida; order Asterales; family Asteraceae; genus Silybum; species Silybum marianum. The sequence goes on along the minus strand of CM072538.1, from coordinate 11,798,692 downwards.
AAGGGAAGAAAATGTGTTTCAAAGTCAAAATGAAAAAAAAGTTTCAAAGTCAAATGAAGAAAAAGTTGAAAACTTATCGACAAATGAAGACAATTTTGAAAAACTTATTGACTGTTTAAGACCCGACAAAATTTCTTGTCGAGCAACAAAGGATTGACAAGTAGACTAAGTGTTTTCATCGCGTCCATTTGGCCCGACACCTGATTTGATCGACTCATCTTGGCCCGACATCAATTCTTGTCGAATCTACTTGGCCGAGATCTTTTTTCGTCGACATCACATGGCCCGACATGTTTTTTTACCCGACAAGTTTTATACCCTACGACATCGCGGCTCCTTCGATTTTATTTTTAAGCTAATGTTAAGGGGGAGCTACGGAGCTTACAAGAGATCATTTTTGTAGGGGTAGCAAAAGAATCAAGAAGAAAGATTTGTTTTCACCATCTTCAAAAGAGTGCTGATTTGCTGAATTGTAATCTCGAATACAAAGGGGGAGATTGTTAGGTCTGAAAATGTTGTTTCCGAGATGACAACTATTGAAGACGTGAAGCGCTAAAGTGTAAAGTCAACAAATTCATTAATTAGGAAAGGTTTAATGTTTAAATATAAGGAAACATTCTATTTTGTAAATAAGGCATGTGTATAAAGCCTTAATCTTTACTTTCCTTATACCGTATTTTCCATACATATAAATAGAGGGTTAGGGTATGCAATAGAAGTTAGCACATTAATTCATATCATTAAAGAGAGAGCTTATTAGAGATATCATTGTAATCACGATTCATCAAGTTAGATATATGACGTAAGGTTTTCTTCATATTATTCTTGATATTACTTGGTTACCTGATTAAACTGGGATCCACACTACCCATCAACCGAGTCAGCCTGCCCAAGAGCCAAACCAAGAGGCTCAAAATAAGTTAGGTGAGGGTCCTAGAATAATTGAACAGGTTCAGCATCATGGGGATCCTGAACAGGGTGTTGAGAGAAGAGTTGTTGTAAGGGGAAATGACGAGGGTGGTGCATCTGATCAGCCTGCCTAGACCACTTCTGTACCCACGATCCCCGTTCCTCCCCCAACCAGTTAATTCAAACCATCTTCCTCTCGGCCCGCGGGACGAATAAAACTCCTAGTCAGTCGTCATCGTGTGCGTCGCCGACCCAGTTCATCCGACTCCGACACTAATTCGATGATCAACCGCAACAACGCCAAAGACGGATATCAACTGCCGAAGCTGCATTACAACGTATTGGTCATCAATCACCCGTCCAGGATTCTTCCACTAAAGCCACTGATTTTGATAACTCTGATGGTCTCTATGACTTTGACTTTGAACATTTCCCTAAACAACCATCTGATCCATTTTTTGAGCCAAATCTGGGAGATACAAGGAGAACGGAGGGAGAGACAGTAGAAAATACGAATGTAAGCATGAGTGAAGGTGAGCTAAATATGAAGGAAGGTGAGATACCTGATACAACTAGCCGGGTAAACGCGTCCCTTGTTGATACTCCTTTGTTGGGTACCGACTTTGGACAAGACGTTGTGGACCTAGCAATGCAAGTGCACGCCCCTCACAGCCACTCCGTAAGCTCACAACAGCCTACAGTTTTAGATATTCTTGTGAGTCTAGCTTCTACTTTAGTTCCCCTCCTTTCGGGAGGCATAACTATTGAACCAAGAAGTAGTATCTCACCTACTTCGACTTCAATTCTGCGCACATCGAGTCTAGAGCCCTCTAGGGAACACGTGTCTTTACACACTGAGAGCCTTCGTGGCCTAGTCGGAACTTCCATAGTGTTGTCCATTCCGGACATTCCATGAGGAGCCCATTGTGCGAGTCCCCCAATGGGGGCCCACTATGCCAAAATCGCGAACGCAGCATACAACTCTCTGTTGTACTCCGCTCTCCAAGTGTGCCTGTTCCCCTCTTCTTCCTTACCATGGCAAGTCTTTGTGCTCTAGTTTTTGTTGTTTTTGATGTTGAAACAATTCCAAAATATTGGTTTGATCGGAAATGTAATACAAAGTTGGAAGGAAATCCTACCGGCGCTACATCATTGTCAATGCTGAACGTAGGTCACACAGTTGATTCAACGGTGATGTCAACGAGCAATCTAAGTGATCCCGGTGTTTCCCATTCAGGTACCTTCACAGTCAATCCCGAGACTCAAGCTTACATTGATGCACAGTACAAAAGAGCTCAGGATTCTTTAAATGCTCACGAAGTTCGAATGACTGCTCAGATGAAATATTTTGTTCAAGAAGTGATTGCAGCTGCTCGCTCCCAACACACAGATCCAAATCAAGCTAGCTCTTCCCGTCCAAGCTCAAGTCTATCTTACCTACATCACCTCAAGACTCTAATCCGACTCCAGATCCTCATAACCGTCCTCCATTCCCTCAAAGATATCAGTATAACAACGATAAGCTCATGTTTATGTTATATGCAAATTTGCTTGCTGAAGCTACCGCTCGTGGTCTGCCCGAAGACGAACTGATGGGTCTTTTTCGCCGAAATCTTGTGATTCCCCATGTCACTCGCCATGAGTTTGATCTATTTAGACCTGATATGGAGATGAAGCTCCTTGAAATGGAGAATAAACAAAAACAATACTCTGAAGACATTCTTGGTGCCATTACTGCTATTCGCACTGAGATTCAACAATCTTGTCGTCTCGATGCAACTGTTCCACATCGTCGACCTGATCAGGATGATCCGGCCTCTGGTCCAAATCGCCCTGAGGGGAGACAAGCCGCCGGATTACAAGAGCTCAAGCTCAAACCCGACCATCTTCTGCTACAACTTGGTCCATCTTCTATAGCTCCACCTTCTAGAGAAGAACAAACTGCTCCACCTCCCACACAACAACAAGTAAATCCACCAACGATTGAAAAGCTGACGGTAGATTTTGAAATTGGGAGTGGATCCCAATCTATTGAACCGGAAAATGAAGAAGTAGTAAATGTTCAACATTTGAGAGCTTATGTTAGAAACTACTTTAGAGATCCATATGAACCTGTTTGGAAAGAAGAAGATTATGTAAATCTAATGCACGCGGAAAAGAGGTTTCTACCAAGAAATATTAATGAAACACCGTTGCTGCCTCACCAAATTCGTTGGGAACAAATTCTTTCAAACAGTAAATGGATAAATCCATAGGTTAGAACTCCATATCTAGAAGAGACCATGCAAAAGATCTTTGTGGAGAAAAAGAAACCGGAGGACCAGTCTCGTATACATCAGATCATGGAAATGGATTCACTTCAAGTAACTGAGTACCTGAGCATACTGAAGACTAAAGCTAAAGATCCTAGTGAAGTCGTTTCAAAACACAGGATTGTAGCCATTATGGATATTGGATGGGATAATACGCTTCAAGTGAAGTTTCCAACATTTAAAGTCAGAAGATATGATGGAAAGGTTTACTGCTTCTCTGAAGCTGACTTTGCTATAGTTGATGTGTCAGATATGAAAACTTTGTACACTGAACTTAAAGACAAAACCAGAAGATCTGAAGATGAACAAAGAGCTTTAAGAGCAATTGTAAGGAATATTCAAAAAGAGCTTCGATACAGTTATCTTCACGATTTCCAAAGAGCAATCGAAAGTACGAAAAAGAAAGTATATCTACCAAAACCTGATTAAGATCTCCCTGGTCTAAAGAATATGAAAGTTACTCAAGTGATGACCTGACCGGCACATGGAGTTGTGTACATGAAAACTAACGGAGAAATGAGGTTCTTAAGATTTTGTGAAATTGCTTCTTATTTAGATGGAACATTATGGGGAATTCGAAACAGACTTTCTGCGGAAGTAAGTGCTAATCAAAAGAGAGAAAAGAAGAAGCAGCTAAAGGCCAATGAAAGAGAAAATCTACTGAATGCGATCGAGTTGATTGACAAGCGTATTATCTACCGTCAGACCCTCAGAAGATTCGAAGGCATGTTCGAGCTCAAGAAATAAGATTCATTTTGCCACAAAAGGGGAGATTGTTAGGGTTACAATTAATTGTATCAAAATAAGTGCATAATGCCTTAATACTTACTTTCCTTATATCAATTATCCCTTTCATATAAATAGGGGTCTAGGGTCATTTTTATTAAGTGTGCGATCATATTAGAGAGCCGATATTATTATGCTTACATTGTAACCAAATCTACAAGTGAGATATACGACTTACATTCTTCATATTCATAGTGTTAATTATATTATATTCGTACTTGATGCATATTCTGGGATCAACAGTTCATCATATACAGGTTACCTTTTCTGTCGACTCTCCATATCTCTTGATCTGCCTTAGATAGTAAGTAATAATGTTTTTAATCAAAAAGAACCAACAATTTTAGCATCACAGAGTTGACTTACACTAAGAAGATTATGTTTTACTCCAGAAATGTGAGCAACCTTTGATAAGGTTATTTTTCCTTCTTGAAGTGTACCATAACCTTTTATTTGACCCTTTCCATTGTCTCCAAACGTTACTGCTACACCGATTTTGTCTTTGAACATGGAGAGTAAGTTTCGTGTACCAGTCATGTGCCTCGAGCATCCAAAGTCAAGATACCAGATATGCACACGTTGTTTCTGCAATACAGAATTAGGGAGATTTAGGTACCCATTTCATAATGGGTCCTTTGTAGTTAGGCTTGAGATTCTTGGTTGATTTATCTCTAAGTTCAAAAAGGTTTGCAGGGTTTCCAGAGACGTCTGGTTTGCCTGTTGTAGATGGAAATTTCTTTTTCTTCTAAATTTTGATATTTGAGTGTTTATGAAGATCAGAAGGAAAACAATGTGGACTTGGGAAGAATTTTTTTAGTATAAGAAACAAAGAGAAGCATTCAGAGTTCTGAGACATAAAATAATTCATTGAATTTTCATTTCTGGAATGATAATTACAATATTTCTTAATGTTACCTATTCTAGCATCAGTTGTTCGATTGAACTTCTTATCTAGCCTAGACTTATTCTTCGGAACAGGTGAATTCTTCTTTGTAGGCTGCTTCTTAGGAGTCCAATCTTTTTGAACTTTTGGCGGATTTACTGAAATAGAAGAAACATGATCATTAATTTTCCATGTAGCTTTTTGTTCTTTTGTGAGCTTTGTATTCTTCTTAGGCTGTGGCATTTGAGATTTTTGCACAAGTTCGGTTTTCTTCTTGATTGCTGTTTCTTTTTCAAGATCAAGACAATTCGTAGCTTGAACGCACATACCAAGGAAATTTGGATGAATGGGAAATTCTTTTCTCTGTTCCTTTGGAGGAACAGAGTTCAGAGGAATACCATTTGGAAGTTTTTCAATTTATGGCTAGCAGCCTTTACTTCTGGTGTCTCATTTGTATATAGAGAAGCAGCAGAGCTATTCTTTATACACTGTTTGACGGGAACATAAGTAGAAGGCATACGATTTTCAAACTTAATGAGTGATTTATCTAACATGTCAAAGAAATCATCATAACTTTGATCGTCGTTTTCCCAGGGGTAAACATCAAGCTCATCATTGTCCTTTTCTTGACAAAGATTGAAATCAATAAAAGAGCACGGAATAATCTCTGAATGGTTTTCAAAAGTTAAGGATTTTTCTTCTTGTTCCTTTTGAAGAGACATTGTTTTGAGTTCTGTACTACTCTGGGTATCACATTCATCTAGAGTTTGAAGAATATCTTTTTCAAATTCGAGTCTTAGTTCTTCTTCTGCATGTATTGGTATGAACTCATCAGCTTCTTGATTTAGAGTTATATGAGTAAATGAACCAAAATGAAAAATAGTATTCTTATTTTGAATTTGTTTAAGATCAACTTGACTCGTTCTTTCAGAAGAATAATTTATATTTTTATATTTGAGTTTTCTTACCTGATGTCCATTTTATTATTTTGACCTTTTAAACACTGATTGTTGATATAAAACAGGAAAAACGGGTTTTTGTTCTTTGCCCATACAAAATACAAAATCTAAAGTAGATCTCCTTTTATAGGTGTAGGGATCCAGATAATCGAAACCAAGACCTGTTTTCCCAACTTGTGTATTTATTTGTTCATGCACCTTCTGAGCATCTTGATACTTTTTAATCAAGAGCTCCTTCTTCTGAAGATCGATGTGCAGGAATTCCCTTTCCTTTTGAAAATAGTTCTTAAGTGCTACAGAGTTTAATCTATCACTTTGTTTTCCCTCAATTTCTTTATTCTTAGCATTCAGGAGATTATTGAGCTCATCTATTTTATCTTTTAAATCATTTTCTGCAAATGTTGGAGATTTTCTGATTTTCCTCAAAGAGTTCTTGCTTTTCTTCTGTGAGAATTTCCATGTCTCTTTTAAAGATTTTTCTTTCTTTTTCAATAAGAGAAAATGATATTTCAAGATCTTTTCTTATTTTCTTCTCATTCAGAAGCTTCTGTTTCAGATTTTCAAAATCAAAAGTTAAGTTTAAAATGGTTTGTTCAAGTTCAGAAGGTTCAGAGGTGGTGCAAATCCGGGTTTTCAGAAGGTTGTTCTTCTACATCACTTGACATAGTCATTCCACAAAACACGGCTTCTGCATCGCTTGACTGGTCTGAGAGCCAGTTTTCATGTTCAGCATACTTTGCTCTCTCGTCAACATTGTACCTGTATTTGTTTTTATAGTACACATCATCCTTGACTAGATCAACTTCATTTTTCCCGTCAACATGATGAGAAGTCTTTTTGCCTTTTGATCAGCTTCATTTTTATTTTTATTTTCCTCATTCCAGTCCTTTCTATCCTTCGGAATCTGCCTTGCTGGAATTTTTTCAGTAGTGGCAGTAGCAGATATACGGGGAATAGTGGTAACTGGAATATAGGGACCATTTAGCACAGAAGCATATAGATCAAGATCTAGACCTTCAAAGGAATTGATCATACGAATTTTCTACTAGAGATATTCATTCCTAAGTAGAGTGGGAGGTTTAGTTAGTGAGCCAGAGCTGTACATGGCATTTAGATTTAGATTTGCCATTTTTGAGAAAAACAGAGTTTGAGAATTTCGAGAAGAAATTGAAACTTCAGAACAACTTCAATTTACTGAACTTGAAAACGGTTGGCGATGAACTACAAAACTCAGATTTAAGCTAAAAATACCACTGAATTTGAGAAAAATTGTATAAGAACAATAAAAACTCATAAACAGGACAGAGTGAAGAACAATAGCTTAAAATTCGAGAAAATCCTAGTTGAGTAGGGATTTCTCCAAATTAGATCGAATAATCAATAGATTGATTATCTAGCTCTGATACCAATTGTTGGAACCCAGATCCCCATTTACTCAAATAATGATATTGACTGTGAATAAGATGAACAGTAAGCGGAAGCAATTATAATCTATAATCAAACTAGAATAAAACAATAATGGAAGAGAATAATAATGTGAAGCAATTGATAATTTGTATTTCACTCAAGATCTCAAGGATTACAATACTGGAAATACAAATTCCTCTCTCAAGCTCTCTCCAAAATCATCGACATCAAATACAGTGATAACTGCTTCTATTTATACGAATACAAAAAAGAAAGTCAATTAGCTCGCCTATCACGTATTGACACATAAGCAAGCCTTCTAACAGATTCAGTTACGCACGGAAGGAATGACTAGCCACGCCATTTAATCACGTGTAGTTCTTAAAGTAATATCCAGAAGATGCTCAATCATCTGGATAGTCATTTTAGCTTCTGAACTATAACTTCTGAAGTGATTACCTTCTAAAGGGACTTGCTTCTGGAGGGTTTAACTTTGTTCTTCAAAAGTGTGTTCTGATCCATACTTTTACATGCAAATAAGATCTAACAATTGAGGCGGTGGCGGACGTTAGATTTGAGCAGTTTGGTGAGGTAATTTAACCGCCATTTCCTTTCTTGGAAGAGATCTTATATGATGTTCATGGCTGCAGCAACATTCTTCATTCGCCATTGATGCTTATTCAGGTGGGAAAATGTTTTTTTTTTCTGAACTTTGTTTTTCAAAAATAAATTTATAAAATAAATATCAAGGCGTTATTTTTCCCTTCTTGAAAGAAGTTTTAATATAGTAATAAAAAAATTCAATTTTTTTCCCTGAAAAATTGCGTTCGTTTAGAAGAGGTTCTTTGTTTTAAGACGATATTTAGTCCCATCATTTAAAAATAAATACTAAAAACTTTAAAATTGATAGGGTTTTTCTTCTTCAAGTATACAAGAAAAAGAGGTTTTAGAGAAAGAAGTTTTAGAGAAGGATTTGGATTTGTATCTAAGGGTGTGATATCCATTGAGAAATGAATCAATAAGCACTCTTTTTACACCTTTAAAATAACTTATTTTAGTTCTATATCCCAAAATTGAGTCTTTTGTTTCCTTATTTTTTATTTGTTGTATCTTGAAGCTAAAAGTTGTGATTTAATATGTTTTTGTACCATTAGTAGGCTTATTGTGGTGTTTTGAACAGGACAGTGTTGCACAGCAATGGAACAACATTGGCAGCTGTTGGTTTTGGCTTTTTGGCAGAGCTTAATGGAAGCAACTGTGGTATATGGGCTTAACCAGAATTTTTGTAATCTGAAGATAAAGCTTTGGAAGATTTTTTTTTGAAGACTTTTTAGAAAACCTTAGTCCTTTTAACTATGCCTTGCTTGTTAAGTAATTTGTGTACTTTTGTTGACTTTTGGCAAACTTGGTGGCCAAGTTTGTTGGTATTTTCCTTTTGTACCCCTCTATTTGGTAGTATAAATAGGGGATGCTTGTTCTCTTTGTAAGGACATTCCACCAAGCACCATTTGGCTCTAAAGCCTTTGGTAGTTGAACTTCTCTAATCTGTTGGTTGATATATAATTTCTTAGTTCGTTGATCATTGATTTTTACTTGCTTGCTCCTCTAATTTCCTTTACTTTCTTGTCTTTAAATTTATGCATTTTACTTTCAGTTATTTATTTTCTGCAATTTATTTTAAGTCATTTACTTTCTGCACTTTATCTTCTTTCATTTAAATTCAGTTATTTATTTCTTGTCCTTTAATTTTATGCAATTATTTTTCGCATTTAAATTCATGCAATTACTTTATGCAATTTACATTTCCTTACACTTACATTTCAGCATGATTAGCTAAATTTCCTTGGTGTGGGTGTGAGGAAAATGGTGACATTATAATCCAAAGGATGGTGGACATTGTTTCTCAATAACAATGTTCTATTGTTTCATTTCAAGTTTTATAAAAACCAATGACAGTTCTTGACAAGTTGATCACCTTGAAAAGTGTTAAAGTGCCATGGACTCTGAGAGGAGCCATTGAATGCACGTCAATTTGAATGATATGGGAAGTAGACTTGAGAGAGTTGCTGACAACGAGAGTTGTTATCTATTTTATTTAAATTTATGGATTCTCGACGGGTTGATCGCTTGTCAAGGTGTTAAAGTGTAGTCGGGCTCTGAGTGGAGCCACTTGGAACACGCCAACTTGAATGATATGAGAATCTGCTCGAGAGAGTGATTTTAAACAAAGAGATTTGTTATCCATATATTTTGAGGACTCTACTCTGCACTACCACTAGTACTGATACTACATAGAGATATGGGTTGAATCTAAACATCAGTGCAGGTATTAAAGTCCGAGAGGAATACCCTCAAAATAGATGGTGGAACGTTTTATTTTGAACTACAATACTAAGAGGTATTGGTCCACTTAAATTTGTGTTTATGTCTCACCATACGTCTTACACCCATGTTACTTTCTTTATTTTGCCAAATCAATCACCATAAATCCAAATCAATTATAATCTTCATATTCGCCATCTGAAGTTAGTCTTTCAACTTAAGATCTTGCAACTTAAGATACCTATCCCTGTCGAATATGATACTTGGTACTTACCATTTTATTACTTGAAAGACGACATTAGGGTTAGAAGTATACTTGCTTGTGTTCTTAATTGCCGTGTCTGTAGGTGTGTTAATAGCCCTATCAAGTTATACTTGGGATTTATAAAAGCTATGTTATTGCATGTTTGGTAGGATTTTCATATGTAGGCACTTAATGCCATATTTGTTGGAAACTTTTAGGTTTTGAGTCCATATTTTATTTACTTTTGTCATTTGGTTGCTTGGGGACAAACAACAATTTTAGTTTGGGGGTGTGATAAACACTAAGAATTTAGTGCTTGTTATACTCTTTTTCCTTTTTTTAATAGGTTATTTTACATTTCATCCCTAACAGGAATGTCGTGGCATTGGATGGACGGAAATATGGGATGTAAAAGACTTTATTGGGGGTTGACTGTTTGACCAAGACTTTGACTGATTGATGTTCACTTGGTTTTATGTGTATCCCAGCTGTCATATGGCTGGTGGAACTTTTGATTATGAAACCTTGTTATCCATTAAATTTTAACTTATGTAATTATGTTAGTTTATTAGCCCTTGGATATTAGTCATTGGTTATGAAGACTAAGACTACTCTTACTTGATTTTTGATTTGCCTCTTTGTATTTTTTTTTGTAAAAGACGGTTTTGCCCTCACCTTCCTCCTAGTATATATAGGAAGGTGAGGATGATCTTTTGAGGAACCTTTGTTACTTAAGCTTGAAAAAGCTCTTTTTAAATTAATGAAATGTGGAAGTATTTGAAGTAATTCCTTTGTTCATCTTCTAAGTTTTCTTGTTCTTAAATTCTTGCTTATCTTAATTTCTTTATTTTATTGTTCTATAAATATTGTCTCTTATATTCTTGATTTTAATTTCTTGTCATTTACTTCTTGTTCTTCATTTACTTTTCCTGTTCTTCATTTACTTTTCATGTTGCTTTTTTACTTTATTGTCATTTACATTATTGTCATTTAATTTCTTTTCATTTACTTTATTGTTCTTTACATTCTTGCATTTATTTCCATTGCAATTTCCATTCTTGTCATTTACTTATAATGTCTTTAATTTGTGTTCTTCACATTTCATGTTATTTACTTTCCGTAATGAGTAGCTAAGTCTGTTAGCTCGGGTGTAAGACGAAAATGGTGAGTTTTGCAAATCAAACGAGAGTAAATTCTTTTATGCAACAACTTTTAATCATTTCTTTTCAAAGTTTTATTAACTCAACAACACCTGTTGACGGGTTGATTACTCTAAAGTATTAAAGTGTCATGGATTCCAAGCGGAGACATTGATTGCACGTCAACTTGAATGATATGAGAGGTAGACTTGAGAAAATTACCAACAAAGAGATTTGTCATCCGTGTTTTTCAACTTGGTTAATTCTCGACGGGTTGATCATCTTAAGGTGTTAAAGTATAATGGACTTAGAGATAAGCCATTTAGCTCACGTCAACATGAATGATATGGGAATCCACTTGAGAGTGTGATTTTTAACAAAAGTTACTTTTTGAATATCCTTATACTTTGAAGACACTATTTGTACATTCACTGGTCTGGATACCTCATAGAGATATGGGTAAAAAGCTATAATATCAGTGCATTAGTGAAGTTCGAGAGGAATACCTTCAAAGTAAGTGGTAAAAATAGTTGTTGCTAAAATGGATGTTGTAGCATTCTACCAGCATTAGTTAGTTTGACAGCCTTGATTTACTTAAGTTTGTGTTTGCAATCTCACCCAAAGTCTTACACCCTGGCTCCTTTTATTAACTGTTATAAATCACCAAATCAATCACACAAATTATAATCTTCAAATTCGCCATTTGAAGTTAGTTTTTCAACTCAAGATCTTGCAACTTAAGATACCTATCCCTATGGAATACGATATTTGGTTCTTACCATTTTATAACTTGAAAGACGATATTTGGACTACATTGTATACTTGCTTTTGGTTCCGATTATCACATGTCTGTAGGTGTGTAGAATCACCTGTCAAGGTGATCTTTAGGGAAGGAATTATTTGACAAAGGCAAAAAGTGTAACAGAAGGTAAGAGGACTTTCATAGATAGATTTTGAACCAAATAGTACGTTACAACATCATCCCTAAAGCTTTTAGAGACGCTTTTCATGTAAAATCTCTCTAAAAGTCAAATTAAAAGTTTTAGCAAAGCTTTTAAAAGAGTATCCAAAGAATAAAGTGCTTCTATTTTATTTTAAAAAAAAATTAGTTACGCATTAATAATTTTTAAAAGCGTATCTGAAAGGTTTTTTATTTTTAATAAAATCAAAATTATACAGTCAAAATATTTTAAAACAGAGAGTTATTCTATGCAAGTTCTACGATTTCATTCGATTTCTCTCAAATTAGGGTGCTAATTCTATAATTTCATGATTTCTCTTTGATATCTGTTGATTTCGGTCCTCGATTTCGTTTTTCAACCGACTTCGAGTTCGATTTGTGTTCATATCTTCGATTTAGGGCTTGAGGATTCATCGGATGTGATGGCGATTTCGGTTTTCAACCGTATCATATTTTTTATCCTAAATCACAGGTGAAATCTTCATTTTCCTTATCATCGTCGTTTCCATTAAATTTATGTAACTTATAACCTATTTAGATTGTATTTTTCTTTAACTCCAAGGCCACGGTGAAAATTTTCTACAATAATATTTATTTTGTGTTGAAAAATTTAAAGAAGTTTTTCATTAGACCATATTGACTACGTATCAAGTTATTTACTTGTGGACCATATTGAAGATGCTCTTTGGTTTGTCTTATATATTGACAAAATTGATGGCTTACATTGAAGATGCTCTTTTGGAAGATTGGATACAAATCATACAAAGAAAAGAAAAGATTCTTTTGCCAACTTGCATGTATGCATGATGTATGCATAAGGATATATGCATGTCATCATCTTGACATTTAACTTGGGGAGCAAGTTCAATTGTTCCTATAAATTGGAATACATGCATATGGATTATACACCCATATTTGAAGACCTCTTTCTTTGGTCTAGCTTTTCTCTCGGCGAACAATATATATATATATATATATATTGTTATTAGTTTTTGTTTCCAACTTAGGAACTTTGTTTAGAGGAATGTTTGGGTAGCTGATTTGTTGATCCAAGGATCTCGTAAATACATTGTAATCTCTCTCGGTTGGTAATATATCGAGCTCTCTCTCTCTCTCTCTTTGGTGGATGTACACTATCACACCGATAGTGGAACCACGTTAAATTCTCGTGTTGCTAATATTGTTTGGTGAATTTTTTCATTTACGTAGATAATAATAAATATTGTTATTCTCTATATTTGGGGTTGTTTATTTCGTTAGAGTCATCATGCAACATCTAGATCATTTTTATCCGCATTTGTTGTCGGGTTATTTGTGTCCTTGGATTTCTACTCGTTTTGGGAACTTAGAAATCACTTGCTAGCATTTGTTTCGTGACACTTATTACCTAACAATTGGTATCAGAGCTTCAAATCTAGATTTTGAGTTTGTGTAGAAAATATACATAAACTAGTTTGCACACATATTTGTCTCTATGGCTGAAGCCGAAAACCCATTTAGTGTCGATTCCTCAAACCAAACCCAAAGACCGTACCAAGAGGGTACATTTAACTTATCAGGGGCTGGGATTCATATACAGACTTGGAACGGGGATGGTGATTTTGGTAAATGACAGTTCACAACATCTGTTGCACTTAGAAATAATGGAGTCCATCTAGTAGTATTTGCTAAAAATGAGTTAGACCCTAATATGTCTGACATTAAGGCTAGAGAATGGAAGCATGACATTTACTACTTTGCAGATGGCTTTGGGAGAAAATGTCATTTCTGAAATCGTTTCAAAAAGGAATGTTGCAGGTATCTGGTGTAAAGTTGAGAATCTTTATCTCAAGAAAAATCTGACCAACAGGTTGTTATTGATGCAGTCGTGCCTCTTCTTCAAAATGAAGGAAGGTTAAACCATTAAGGTTAATTTGACCGAATTCGAAGACATCATAATGAAGTTGAAGGCAACAGATGCGCTTCTTGCCAAAGATGAAGAAACTCTTGCTATGATTGTGTTGTATTCACTTCTCGAGAAATATTCTCAATTCACTAACAGTTTTATATATGAAAGACTTTCTTTATCTGATGTGAAAACAGGAATGATTTCTGAAGATCAACGAGTTCAGATGAGAATCGGTAACAACCCAAGAGAGAACAACCATTGCTACGGCCTATTTGCTGATAGAGGCAGTGATGATCAACAATCTTCAAGAGGAAGAAACCATGGGGCTCTCCGTCTCATCGACCTGGTTCTCGCGGGAAATCAAAGACACGTAGCAACTGTAACTATTGCCCCAAGCCAGGTCATTGTGTGAAGAATTGTGTGAGTCTTAAAAACAAAGACAATGGGGAGTGTACACTACGCGTCTAAAACTGTCAAAGAATTTTGAAACTCTCTCTCTTAGTGCCTTATATGGAATGCTATTAAATGAAGAGCAATCTCATGTTTTAAGGAAAAACCTCATAAATGATATCAAGAGTGCCAAAAGTACTTCTTTGGCACTAGTGACTTCAGAGGTAGAACCTTCAAAACAAGTTTCTTCTTCCATCACCTCTACACTGAATTAAATCAACCTGATTCAAAAGAACCCACTGATGCTAACATCTCTAAGTTTGATAACTCTCTAGCTCTTCTAACAAACAACTTTAGAAGATTTGCTAGAAAGAGCAACTTTCGAAACCTGCTACTATCACTGACTCTGATAAGTCAAAGACTTTACCGGCTAAAAAAGCATCTGCTATTTGTTATAAATGTCAGCGAAAAGGTCACTTTTCTAGTGAATGTAGATCCAAGAAAGTAGCTGCTCCCACCTCCTCTCAGAACTCTGATAAAAAGGAAAAGTATTTTAAATTGAAAAATAAATACAGAGATCTGAAAAAAAAACCAGGAAAAGGGTAAAGGTCTAATTGCTGAATACGTTGACTGGGATCAAGAAGATGATTGGGCCAAAACATCTGATAAATCAGACTCCGATGAAGAAGATCTTGCTTTTCTCTGTCTTATGGCAAGAATTGAGGAAGCTGAAGAAGTCTCTGAAACATCTTTCTCAGAATCTCCTTCAACCCAAGTAAACATTCCTATAAACTTCTCTACACCTGAATGTGATAACTTGTCTGCTCTCGATGTCATGACTGTTGATTTTTACAATGCTCTTAATGGAAAGATTAAAGCTGAACAAATTAATATTGATCTTTCTGAACAACTGAAAACTGTCATTTAAAAATCAAAGAACTAACAAAGTTGAAGAAACTCTAAAAGATCAAGTCTTTATAAATCAAACCATAAATATTGTGAGAGACAACAAGCTATCACTAAAAAGGAAAAGGCTATCGTTGATCTTAAAGCTGAACAAGCTACCATTGAAGGATGGTGCAAGGCCTCTGATAAAGTCAGCGATATCATCAATGCTCAAATCCCTCTGAAAGTCAAAAGTGGGTTAGGATATAACCCTGATAAAGAAGTATCAGAGAATGATCGTTCCATGTTGAAATTCGGAATGTTTGTTTCCTCAATCCCTGATCCTTCTTCTTCTGAGAAGTTGACTGTTCTTAAATCTAATGATTCTAAGAAAATGATCAAGAACAACGTACCTGACCACGTTCCTAAAATCAAAAACTTTCAGAAACAGAAGAAGAACTCCTCTGTTCCCTCAGTAAGTCATCCTAAAACTGGGAAGAAAATCCCTGGATCTATTCAGAGATCAACTCCCAGAACTAAGATCGACCTTACACCTATCCCTGAAAAAATTGTTATACCCCTAAGGACATCGGACAAAGGAATTCTAGGCTCTGCTTCTAAAAATATTTCTTCTTGCACTCTGAAATCTTTCAATTCCAAACCTATTTGCAAATATAGGAAATGCTATCATTGTGGTGAAACTACCCACATTGCCAGCAAATGTCCTAATGCTAATAAAGCTGAAAAATTAGCTCATTGAAAGAAAGTAGCTCAAGCTGATAAATCAGCAAGAGTGAAATCCACAAGGTTGGGAAACCTTCCAAGGTGAAGATATCCACTGAAACAAATTCTTCAGCTAGTAGCTCTTCCGCCACTCCTTCCACTAACACAGCAGGACCCATAGTAATATGGGTACCTATGAAAAATTAATCCTTTTGTTATACGCAGAGTGCCAAAGGTATCTCGTATCTTGATAGCGGATGCTCAAGGCACAGTACCGGCAGAAAATATCTGCTCTCTGAATATAAGGAAGAAGTTGGTTCTTCAGTGACCTTTGGTGGAAGTGGCAAAGGATACACTAAAGGTTGTGGAATTCTATCCAATGGAGCCACTTCATTCAGTTGAGTCGCTTACGTTGAAGGACTAGAGCACAATTTATTGAGCGTTAGTCAGCTTTGTGACAAAGATTTCAAAGTTCTATTTCTAAATAATAGATGCGTTGTCACTGATTCTAATGACAAACTTTCCTTAACAGGCAAAAGAGTTGAGAATGTGTATGTCATTAACATGAATAGTTCTCACTCTGAGAACATGTGCTTCATCTCCAGAGCCTCCTCAGATATAAACTGGTTATGGCACAAAAGACTCTCTCATCTGAACTTTAAGAACTTTAAGATGATCAATGAATTGTCTCAAAAAGAACTTGTCAGAGATCTCCCTAATCATACATTTGCAAAGGAATCTCTTTGCTTAGCGTATGAAAATGGAAAATTGACAAAAGCGTCTTTCAGATATAAACAAGTTTCCTTAGTGACCTCACCTCTTCAGCTTCTCCATATGGATCTATTTGGACCTGTTAACGTCCAATCTCTATCTGGAAAGAAGTACACTCTTATGATAGTTGATGAATATTCCAGATACACATGGGCATTCTTTCTTCGATACAAAAGTGATACACCTGATGTAATTATTGCTTTTATTAAAAGAATGGAAGTCCTGAACAATCTTGTCGTTCGCTTCATGAGAAGTGATCATGGTACTGAATTCAAAAATAGTAGTCTGATTAATTTCTGTGAAGAAAAAGGAATCACTCACAACTTCTCATATGTAAGAACTCCTCAACAAAATGGTGTTGCTGAAAGAAGAAATCGAACGATCATTGAAGCAGCTCACTTAATGCTCAGCGAATCGCATCTACCTACTCAATTCTGGGCTGAAGCTGTCAATACAGCGTGCTTTACTCATAATCGTTCCCTGATAGTAAAGCGATTCAAAAAGACCTCCTATGAATTATTTCATGGAAGAAGACCCTCTCTGAAATATCTACACATTTTTGAATGTAGATGCTACATTCTGAATGACAGAGATCATTTGGGTAAGTTTGATCCAAAAGCTGATGATGGGATATTCCTTGGATACTCTTCTGTATCCAAATCTTTCAGAATCTTCAACAAGAGAAGACAGCATGTTGAAGAATCTATGCACGTCAACTTTGATGAATCACGCCCAACAAATTCTACCCTATCCCTGAAGAAGATGAGGAGTTGAATGAATGGATGAAATCTCATTACGGGGAACCTGAAACTTATTTCCGCAACCAACCTAACGCTGAAACAAATGATGATGGGATTCCTGATCTTTCTATCTCAAGCAACGATCCATCATCATCAGGGATCAACAGCACTCCTCTCAATCAGATTCCTCCATCTGATATCTCTCTCGGAAACTCTTCAGTGAATAACCAAGCTTCATCCTTTAATGATCAGTCCTCTGAATCACCTCCATAATTGATCTTAAATGATGAAGTACCTACTGCTGAAACAACCAACGTTATCCCTGAAAAAGAACAAATCGCTGAATCTATTGTTGATCAGTCTCCTCAACCTCCAGCTCAGTGATGGACTGCAAATCATCCAATAAATCAAATCATTGGTGATCCAAATGCAGGTATCAAGACTCGTAGAGGTACAGGTAATATCTGTCTCTGTGTAAATTTTATTTCTCTCTCTGAACCTAAGAAGATAGACCAAGCTATCTCTGATCCTAGTTGGGTCTCTGTCATGCAAGAAGAACTAACTGAGTTTCGTAGAAACAAAGTTTGGAATCTTGTTCCTCATCCATCTGATAAAACTGTGATAGGAACCAAATGGGTCTTTCGAAATAAGTTGGATGAAAATGGTACTGTTATCCACAATAATGCTAGACTTGTTGCTCAGGGATAGAGACAGGAAGAAGGTATTGACTATGATGAGACATTCGCTCCTGTTGCTAGACTAGAAGCCATAAGACTTTTCTTAGCATATGTTACCCATAAAGACATCAAAGTTTTTCAAATGGATGTTAAAAGTGCTTTTCTAAATGGTATACTCAGTAAGGAAGTTTTTGTTGAACAACCTCCTGGTTTCTCTGACCCAAATCATCCTAGTTATGTTTTTAAACTCCAAAAAGCTCTTTACGGGTTAAAACAAGCTCCTAGAGCTTGGTATGACACTCTTTCAAAATATCTTCTTAAAGAGAAATTTGTTCGTGGAAAAATTGACCAAACTCTATTTTTAAGGAAATATAAAGGTCATACTATACTTGCTCAAATATATGTTGATGACATTATTTTTGGAACCACAAGACTCAAACTATGCACTCGTCTTGCAAATAGAATGAAGAAAGCATACAAAATGAGTATGATGGGTGAACTAACATACTTTCTAGGTTTGCAGATTAAGCAATCTGACAAATGAATTTTCATTTGTCAAAGTAAATATGTTAAAGACATGTTGAACAAGTTTGATATGAATCAATGCTCAACAACGAAGACCCCTCTGGCATCTCCTCTGACTTTGAATAAGGACCCAAATGGGAAACCTGTCAATATCGCTGCCTATCGTGGGATGATCGGATCTCTGCTATATGTTACAGCGAGAGACCCGATATCATGTATTCTACCTGTCTCTATGCTCGATATCAAGCTAAACCAAAGGAATCTCACCTTATCGCTGTAAAGCGAATCTTCAGATATCTGAAGGGAACTCCTAATCTGGGTCTTTGGTATCCCAAAGGCTCAGGGTTCGATCTAATTGGTTACTCTGATAGTGATTTTGCAGGATGCAAGATTGATAGGAAGAGCACCACTGGTGGTTTTCAGCTATTAGGTGGTAAGTTGATAAGTTGGACTAGTAAAAAGCATAACTCTGTTTCCACATCTACCGCTGAAGCTGAGTACGTAGCCGCTGGTAGCTGTTGTGCTCAAATCCTATGGATGAGAAATCAACTGAGAGATTATGATCTCAAACTTTCCAAAATCCCTATCTATTGTGATAGCACTAGTGCTATTGCAATTGCAAATAACCCTGTACTTCATTCCAGGACCAAGCACATTGAGATTCGATATCACTTTATCAGAGATCATGTGATGAATGGAGAAGTGGAATTTCATTTTGTTCCAACTGAATATCAGCTCGCTGATCTTTTCACCAAGTCTCTTGATGAAACTAGATTTAATCTACTCATCAGCGAACTTGGTATGTTAAACGCTGAATAACTCTCCATTCACTGAACTTTGATTCAGCGAAAATTGATTTATCTCACTCAGGTATGAATTCCTAAATCCCTACACTCTCTGAATATTTCTATTTCATAGAGTTTTTCTTAAAACTAAAAATCCATCACTGACAATCCTTTATTGTCTATTGATGAATAATTTAAGGATAATGATTAACATTTATTTAAATGATAATCATTTTCAAATTTTTCAAATAAGAAAAGGACACGTCAGATCTTTATCTGACACATGACGGACCACGACGTTTCCTTTCCTCTCTTTTCTAGAAACATGTGCTAGGTCATCATTACTTTTCAAAAAGCTAAAATCGTCGTTTAGCTATCTTTTTCTCTTTCCTCTTGCTATTTAAGCAATTCTTTCCTTCATTTGATTCTTTACGCGCTCATATCACTCTAAAAAGCAAGAATCTCCTTCGAATCTTCAAGCCTTCTTCAAGAACACCAAAAACACGCACTTGTGCGTTTTTCTTTGTTTTTCACTTTTAAGGATTGATCTAACCCTTTATTCTTTGTTTAAAATAACAATGTCATTTATCACATCTCTACATTTATAACTTCTAAGCTTTTAATCAAATCCTGTTTTAAATCTAAAATAAATGTGATAAAACCCTAACTCTTTCTCAAAACCTGTTATGGATTCGTCTTAGAACAGAAGACCATTTTTGGTATTTTTAACCAAGTTTTTCTAAAAACCCTTTTCTAAAAATTGTGTTAATAACAAGTATTTTGATCTTTGTTCATCAAAACACTTGTTTTTCTTCTACAAGTTTTGGTAATCTTTGTACCAAAGACATATTCTGGTTTATTCCTTCAATATTAAACAATGATCTTCCTCTTTGGTGTTCCAATCTTTGAAACAGAAATGGCCTCTTCAAGCAAATCTGCTCAAGCTGACGAGCGTGCCCCGATTGTCCTTGAAAATGCTCTTGCCTGCCTCTTCGACTTGGAACAAGCAACCTTCAAGGCATGCAACTACTTGGCTTTGGTGGACATCCCTGCTAACAAACCTCACTTCAATGATGGTGCAACCTTCATTAAGACTTGTCCACTGATGTATGCTTTTGTGCACAATCCCATTGGCATTACTACTCATCTTCAAGGTCTCTGGTACACCGCTCACTGTACCACACTCACTACGGACAAGGGAAACCAGCTCCCTGCCATTGTCTTCACAATCCCCACTCTTGGCTCTTTCGCCTTTACCTCGGGATTTCTCAGGAATGCTCTTCATCTCCCCTCAAGAGGTAAGAATCAGTGATGGGCCTCTGAGCCCACCAAGGAGAAAATAGAGGAGTTTTTAGACTCAATCGGTTATGTCTGGGAGAACCCTGAAGCAAAATCTGTGGGCTCGAAGAAGGAGAAGAAGCGTTGTCCAGCTCGCTGGCAATACATTTTTACCCAAGTGATTCAGTGCTTGGGTTCCAAGACTGGCTCGCATGATCAAGCCAGCAAGCACTTCCAAGATCTTGGCTTCACTCTCTGCACAAACTACAAGCTGAACTATGCGGACTACATATGCAGCGACATGTACAATAGGGTGAACGCTGGGCAGAGGAACCAATTCATTCTGTACCCTAGATTCTTTGCTACCATCATGGAGTTTCCCTTCAAGAAGGAATATCCAAAGGTCGCCAACCAAAGCTTCTCCATGGTCGGCAAGAAGTCTCTAGACATTGATGTCCATCCAGATGATGCTCCCTACACGCTTTACAGGTTGCAACTCATTGGAGCCGCATCATCTGTGTCCGTCTCACTAAACAGCCCATCAGTGAGTATCCCAGACACCTCCACTCCCTCTAAAAGAAAGGAACCAACCAATGGTCACAAAAAGACCATCGCTCATAAATCAGCGACAAAGAAACCAAAGAAGGGTGTCTCTCAAAAGATTTCCCTTTCTAACTCAGGCCTAATACCAACGTCCTCTGTAGCCACAGCCACAACAACGGTCTCTGCATCCGTTGCCGTTTCTTCAGCACTACCACCATTTTCAGCGACTTCGGTCCCTGAAAGTGTTTTAGCTACCTCCGCTGAAGCTGGATCAGGTACTACTTTCACAGCCTCTCTTCTTCTTCAACCATCTCTTCTTTGGTCCTCACACAAACACATGATTCAGAGATGGTTGTCCCTATCTATGATGATGTTGAATCGCACGTTGTCCAAACTTCGGTATTGTTTCGACAATCAGAACTTTGGAAAGCCAGTATGACATGACCTCGGCATGTGTCTCATAGACATACTAAAACACAGGCTAATGATCCACATAACACTACCGTAGTACACATTGTCCCTGAGAGTAATCCTCATGATACTCTCAAGGTAAATAACATGTCTTGTCACCCTTCATCTAACCTAGAGCTCTTTTTGGCTGCTCTGTCTATGTTGTCATCAGGTATTGCACCTCCTCTCTCTACTTCAGCGACAACCACTACTACAACCAAGGCTGCTGCTGCTCCCTCCAGCGGTAACAAAGGGAAATCTCCTCAGCAACCGAAGACTGATGCTGATCTGCGCCGTATTAAACAGGAGAAGTTTGCCTACGAACTTCCTCCCTTTGCGTGTAGAGATTCCAAAGTTTGTTCTTCCCAGCCCCACATTCCCTGCTATTGACTTCTTGGTCAATGAATGTGCTCTCACAAGGGCCAGGGTAGACAACCTTCAGACGTCTCCTGAGTTCATCTTTCAGACGGTCGCTGGTGCTCTAGGGATGAAGACCACTGTAAATAATGTCTACACTGACATTCAGACAATCTAGGCGGACAATCTGGCTCATGAGCAAGCGATTGCCAAGCTGGAGAAGCAGGTGGAAGCACAAAACCAAGTGCTCGAGATTATTCAGAAGACTCAGTCCGATATGATGCAGATGCTAACTTAGCTCTCTGAAGCTAGCTCATCCTTCACTACTGTTGATCGGACCTCGTTGAATCAGGTCATCCTGACCTAGACCGCGCACACCAACTCTCTGAAGGACATTGGGTCCAATGTACGTACGTTGTCAGTGGGGAGAGATGCGCCAAAGAAATCGCTGATGAGATAATCGGACTAGTAAATGAAACATTCCTTGGCACTCCGATATCTCCCTACATACAGCAAGATCCTTTTTCTGTCGTCGCTGAAAAAGAAAATGACGAGGAAGATGATGAGGATGAAGAAGACGATGATGAATATAACGATGAAATCCCTCATTATGGGGGAAATGATGAAGATGATGATGATGACATCCCTCCTGGTGCTTTTGAGCACTTTAATAATAGTAGACCAGATAACTTCATGCCTGAAGTGTTCTACAAGGAGCCTTTGGGAAACGGACCACCTCCTTCTTAGGAAACGTCCAACCCTTCAGGCAAAGGAAAGGAAGTGGTGGATCTTGATGCCACCATCCCAGTATCTGAGGGGGAGACCGCTGCAGAGGTAACTCTTCCCCTTATCCTATAGACTAATCAAATATCTGAACCCCAAACCTATCCACCCTTCTCTCCTCCAAATTTTGGCTCTGAACAACCTCTCTCTCCACCTCCCATTCTCAGTGAGTCCAGTCCCCCAAAGGACTCCACTTTTTGGAAGGAACCTTCGTCAGAGGAGCAGTTTGTGTACATATCTGATTCTGACTCTGAAGATGAAGAAGGCCTTATTCCCAGACGGTGCGCACAAAGACCACTAATAAGCGAGCCTAAAGAAGAAGAAGAAAGGCGAATAAATTTCCTAAAGGAACTTGAAGCCAAAAGAATAAAGATGCCCACTGTTGAACCAGAAAATCCCATGCCTATCAGCGTGGTGGATGATTTCTACTTCCTATCCAAAGAGGAGAGAGCACAAGCACTTGAAGCTCAAAGAATCAGGGATGAAAGGATGAAACAAACAGAGAATGATCTAGAGCTTGCAAGAAAGATACTCAGGGAGGATGCTGCAAGAGATAAAGCGACCAAAAGCTAAACGAGAAAAGTAAAAGAGTCGCTGAAGCTCTGGCATAGAGAGAGCTGAATGAAGAAAATCTAAACGTGAATCCCATCCTCGCTCAAGAAAATATCCTAAATGCACCAACTAATGAAGAGCCAAGCCACAGAGAAAAAGAACTACGCTGGTGCACTGAATGATTCAATTTTTGACGGTCTGAGTCTAAAATCATTCGAGCAACTATCGAAGGACGTCCTTCCAAGAGAAGTGGTCTAAAGGTATATGTACGAATGTACAGGCATGCGAATTTTGAAAAAGAAGAAGCCAAGTTCTTGAAATTCTATGGATACTCTGAATGGCTAGAAATCAGAGATGCCATTCAGGGTTCCAAATCAAAATTCAAAGATGTGGTGGAAAAAGCATTGGATCAGCTACTTCAAAGGATGTCACAACATGTGCAAGTTCCTCCTCTCCCTGAGCCTACCAGAAAAAGAAGATCAAACACTGAAGGAGGTTCATCTTCTAAAAGCGATCATGAAACCAAATTCAACTACGAAAGCATTCTTGCCATCTTGAAATCCTTGACGCCTCAATGCTGAACTCCTCTCTCCCTCAAGATCGAAGATATGAAGAAAATGAAATCATCACACTCCATGAACCTGGTATGATTTACTTGGATAATGAAGGATTCTTAGGATTCTTCAGAAACAGAGAAGTCAGCAAGGCTCCATCAGCTTTCATAAAGATCATGCATCACTACTACTGGTCAGATAGTCCTCTAATGAATCGACAAAAGAAGATCTATGAAAATGAACTACGAAGAAGACATGAAAGACTCTCTGACTGATCTATAGTCTTTTTTTCCTTTATAGTATTCTTCAGCTTATTGTACTTTTATCTTACAAATTTGTGATTTCATTTTCTATGTAATTTCTTCAGATTATTATTAATGAAATTTCAAATGAAGTACCCTACTCCAATTGTGTACTGAAAAGATCCCTGAAAACAGTAAATGGGACAATGAACATAAGACTTCTAATTTCTTTACAAATCTCATTACTCACTGATATTTCTCTCTGAAATTTAAATCACTGAATGTACTTAAAGCCTCTATACTTGTAAATATTGTGTTTTCATATCCTTATAAATGAAACTCAATTGATATAATAGATTAGCTAAAAAAGATCTCACAGATTATTACTTAGAAATATTTACTTCAACATTTCTTAAATCCCTACTAATTCTTTCAAGCAATTTTCCTATGTTGCTTAATCATAATCAAATAGGGGGAGATTGTTGATCATAACTCCTCTCAGTGATTTGAATATGATTCCTCTGTATAGTTAGTGAAATTCCAATTGTAAACATAAGTTCAAATTCAGCGATAGCATACGCTGATCGCTGTCAGCGATCGCTGAAAATCAGGAACCTCAAGTTTATCTCTGAAGATCTGAAGATCAACCATCACACCAAAAGAACATTCAGCGAAAGTCGAAGACCAAGCTGAAAAAGAGATAATCAGCTAGTGATCTGAAGCGATTCAGTGATAGCAAGGATTATCTAAACCAAAGTGTGAAGTCTTGTCAAGCCTCGGCGACACTATGAAAGTTCATCCTTGAAGTTTCAAGTTCAGCGATTAAGTGATGCTTCTCAAACAAGATTAATGTTGATCTTATCCTCGATGCACAAAAGTCAAACCTTATACTATGTCAGAGAAGGACGTACGGATTGTCTCTTATGTCCCCCATCATATCTGATATGGTACTGTTCACATGCGGCCAAAAGCATGGTTACTTTTGAACAAAGGAGAAGCTTCCTATGAAAGCTTGACACGTGTCATATACCTTTTGTCTTGTTTTAAATGCAAACGGGTATAAATTTCTTCATCTTCATGCATGCTACTTTCTATTTTCTCAAACCTCTGTCTCTTTTCTTTCTCATTTCCTTGTGCATCAATCTGTGTGATTTCTTAAGTTACAATAGAATAGGTTTACTTGTTCTAATTCCGCTTGTAACTGTAAATTTGTTTATTCAATATAAACTAATTTAAAAACTAAAAATTTGTGTGTTTGTATTCAATCCCCCCTTCTACAAACTGTTTCTATATCCTTGAACTCTTGTAGACTCCTTTGGGACCAACAAGTACCAACCCCGACGAAAACCTGATGCACATGCCGACAAAGAAAAATGTTAGGCTTAACGCCTAGTGAGCTCAAAAGTTTATAACATATTAGTAGTCAATAGAGATTGAAAGATTGTTTGATCAAATAGTACTTTTCTCAAATAGAATGACCCTTTATATAAAAGCAACATCTTTCCCAAACAAATCGTTTTCATGACAAATCTTTAAATCAAAATACCGTGGTAAATGAAAGCTTTAATAAAATACCCATTCAAACATGAACTCTACATCTTTTACTCACTCAAAACGTGAATAAGCTTAAATACTTCAAATATCAAAATATGGACAAAGCTCCACAATCTAGGATACCAAAATATGGTTGAGTCTCAAAGATCCAAAAATATAAATTATGGATAATACTTCATATTCTAAAAACATAACCGAAAACATGGATAAGACTTTATGCCCAAAACAACACCTTTCGGTGACCGGGGGGGACCCGTTTCTAAGATTAGTGGCGGAACACAAAAGTAGGCCACACCTTTGAATTTATTCATTAAGGTCAACCATTCTAGGTCTATAGTGTAATGGGTTAACGAGCTCAACAACTCTATGCCTGTTTCTCGTATAGGTCTCAAGCTCAACAACTCTATGTCTATCGCTCGCATGGGTACCAAGCTCAACAAATCCATGTATATCGCTCGTATGGGTATCAAGCTCAACAACTCTATGTCGATCACTCACAAAGGTACCGAGCTCAACAACTTCATGGTCTATCGCTCATATAGATACCACGCTCAACAACTCCATGTCTATCGCTCACAAGGGTACCGAGCTCAACAACTCTATGGTCTATCGCTCATATGGGTACCACGCTCAACAACTTCATGTCTATCTCTCACAAGGGTACCGAGCTCAACAACTTCATGGTCTATCGCTCATATGGGTACCACGCTCAACAACTCCATGTCTATCGCTCATTTTAGGTATCAACCTCAAATAAGGAATTATGATCCCAATTTCAAATAACAACTCGACTCATATGCCTATGGATCCATTGCATCTAGCCATAAAGTTACACGACTCTAACCAAGTGACCAACGCATCCAAAACATGTAATATATCAAATAAACATGTCATAACTGCATATAACTCTAAAAGCCCGACATAGAACAATTTAAATCGTACAAATGTCACCAATACTCTTTTAGCCAAAACCGAAGCAAAAGCTCTATAACTCAACACTCATGCGACTATTCAAAACATCGGTTGAGACAAACCATTTTCCCAAATGAAATCATATTCATACATTTCCAAAATGTCACATAATGCAATAACATGTATTTTCCAATGGTTTATAAATCCAATACTTTCAAAATGCAGATGACACCAAATATTCCCCATTTACAAAATAAAATATCAAAACATCTCATAATTATGTTTTATTTATCAAAATGTCGAGAACCCAAATATGAGCATCTTACAAGATTTATAAAACCATTTATACCAAATAAATTCACATATTATCAAAATATTCACACATTTGACAAATAGCAAATAAAACATGTTGATACATCAAAATAGACATTTTTGGCATGTACACTGTTTTTACAAAGCAACTTGAATTCACCTTACTAGATTTAGGCTAAATCTAGGTTTTACTCCAAAAGCTTCCTTTGACGGGAAGTCCAGATCTGCAAGCCTCCTTTACTAGAAACCATATCTAGTTCATAAACAACCTAAAACACACCAAGAATAACTCCAAAGAATCAGATCTATATAAACCCTAGTCAAAAACCCCAAATCTTCCAAAATGGCTAAAACTCTAAAATAAGGACGATACTTCGAAGTATAAGTCCTAGGGAACTAAATATAAAGGTT